>LNAC01000114.1:1837782-1866309 GCA_002007465.1 Ailurus styani
CTCCCCACCTCCCCCACCAGCCCTTGCTTTCCTCTTTCCCTCCACCTTGGAGTTTCTTCCCGCAGAGCAAAGATAAGTGCTCCCCACGGGCCAGGGGCTCCTCCCCATAACACCACTCACTGCAAGATAAGCTTGCACTGAGTCCCCAATATCACTTTCCCTTTTTTCTCATTAATGATTGGCACTCATTCTTGTGTCACTGATAACCTCATCCTTCTGAGGGCCACGGGTCCTCCTTCCCAAAGTGACATATTTAATTCTTATGTTAACAGATGTTAACAGAGTGTCGAGACCCTCTCCATCAGCCAAAAGCATAACCCTGCAAGTGAGAATTTGAGGTTGCAGAAAAGGCTGTCCTCTTCCAACGTCCCTCAAACCCCACTACGAAGTGGGCCTCTAGTCTGCCGTGGAAGCTTCGGTGGTAGCCAAGCAAAACCACGCACAGACCACCAGGGTAGTCAGCAGGGTGGCCCCATACCGACCAGAGAGCCTCCCTGTGACATTTTAAACATTGTGTCCTTTTTCCGAGAAGGCCTCCCGAAGCGGAAATTGCCGGTGGGGCCTTTTAGAACAAGGAGGCAGCCCTGTGTCGCACAGTCCCAGTCTGCTGCTCCTCGGGCGCCCAGCTCACGTACAAATCCGGGAGCATACCGCCTCAGCACGACTTCAGTTCAAGTCCACATGAGACAATTTTTCTTTCCTTGCAGGTTTATCACACAGCGGGATTCTTTCCTCCTGGGTTGGTTCTTACCCCTCACCCCCCACCCCGGCCGCATTCCCCAAACTTTTAGCTGATTTTTGGTTAATACATGGCTTTCCATTTAATGGTAAAAGCCCCGTTTTCCTGTGCTCGTGGAGTTTTTTAATTTGTTCTCTTTGTGAATAATGGAACATTGACTGAAAGACGGTGCTTGAAAATTAATATTTACTTCTCTCCATACCCAAGGCCACGTGTGTCTACTAGAATTAAAAACCCCTGGAGCTTTGCTGAGGTAACACCACCAGAGAGGCGGATGCCATTGGTCTGAGGGGAGCTCAGGAGTAGGTGGTGGGTTTTTTTTAAGAACTTCAGGTGATTTGTGCATCTGTGGTTCAAAACCACTCCTTGGGAGCCCTCCAAAGGGAGTGCCCCATCTGGGGCTAGCACACTGTTCGCCCCCATGAGACAGTTGGCATGTCTGGAAATATTTTTGGTTGTCACAACTGCTGGCACCTAGTAGGTCGAAGCCAGACATAGCCCGAGATACTCTGGAATGCACAGGACAGCCGCCCCTCCCCGCTGCCCATCACAAAGCACTGTCTGTCCCAGCACATCAGTAACCCCGAGAAAGCCCGGGCCGGAGGGGAGTGAGAGAGTGAGAGGAATCCATCCATCCTTCTGCATATCCTGCTGTAGCTCCTTGAGGGAGGGACAGGGCTTCCTCCCTTGGCAGCACTTCTGGGTCCTGTCTGCCCCTCCCCCAGCGGCCCTCCTAACCCACCGCCGGAAACACGGGAGAGGACCTTTCCTTTCCGGTCAGCGCCATCCCCCAAAAAACATAACCATACTGTCCTCTCTTTTCTTATCAGTGCCATAGGAAACTTTAAACGTAAACTTTCTAGCTACATGACATTACATTTTTGTCTCCTCAAGACCAGACAAACAATTATAATGAAGTGTAGCAAATTTGAGGGCTTGGCGTTTTTTGTCTATTGGACATTGCAGAAGTCAACTCAGTCCTGAGGAGAAAAGGGAAAAATGAAGACCCGGATGTTGTTGCTAACACCAGGCAGGCACCCTCGTTAGCTGTTCTGTCTCTACCTGTCTTTTTCTCATTTTGCAATAAAACCAAGTATCACAGTGGGGACTAGGATTAGGATGAGGTATGTAAAGATAAATACAGTAGGGAGTTGTTTCACTGAGTTGTTCTGTTTAGAGGAGTATTATTTCTCTTTGGCTTCGGCTGGGCGGCAGTAGTCCTTGGTGCTCCTGGGCTCACATGGCCTGTGTCCAGCCACCGTCACGCCGGTGACATCGGCAGCCGTGCTGGCCCTTGAGCTACTTAAGCTGAAGGAAAACAGGTCTCTCTGCCCCTTATGGTGCAGTCGTGGTGGAGCAAATACTTGGTGACCATCTAATGAGCTGAATCATGGAAACTATGGCGCTGTGTATACCTTGATAGCTGAGTACAGGAAAAATACGTATTAGTTGAAGCGGTTTCTAGAATCAGAGTAAATGCCGTGACAACAAGCAAGCTTGGTTTTTGAGTTCAGTTACGTGGAAGACATTGACATAAGCCCAGATAATGAGCAGAGACTCCATTTTAAAACCATGGCTGAAATGGTACTCATTCCTTGTGCACCCATGAACATCACGAGTTCTGGAGGACTGTGTTGTCCATGAACGGAGTGATGCTTTTCTCAGGCCATTCGACAGGGGACGCTCATAATGGGATTACCTGTAGGAGAGCTGACGTGGGGAACCTTTGCAGCCACTTGGCATTGTTACATAATGCCATACAGACTCTGATTCCCTGTTAAATGGCAGCAACGTGTTCAGTGATTGCTAGATTTTGCCAGCTCCTTAGATTAAACGTGTAATGAAGACAAAATCAGGAGTTTGCATTGTCTTGTTTTATGGTTTTTGAACGAAATTTAATACAAGGTCTCTCCGTCCTTCTGCTTTGGAAATAAATATAATCTTCCCGTTGATCAAAACCTGCACCGACAAAGACTTTCCGACCAATCTCTTTCCTTCTCATCAAATGGTTTTTCTAAGTGCTCACCTGCTTGTGACTTGTACAAAGAACCATATGACGGAAATTAAACAAACCTATGCCTTCTCCCCACACCCCACATTCGAGATAATGCCTGCATATTTAACGAACTCACAGTACGGAGATGAACTTGCACCTGCAGAGGATATCAAGAGGCAATGATAGAGGAGCCTAATAAATATATTTATGCCTCAGGAGAGCCCTATGTATGGTTTCTGTCTCTGTCCTTGCTGACAAATTGCCCAAAATGACTCCTTTTCCTTACTCTGCACCAGTCCAATAAATAGAAATAAGCTCCAGGATCCATTCTGAATTGTGAAAAGGGTAAATACCATAAACCACGGAGAAACTCAAGGTTCCTGCGACTTTGTGACTAGGGTGAGTCCCTGTGGTACACTGTATTTCAAATCTTGCCTCGTTTGTGAATATGTGTCATTCTAAATAGGCGCGGCTCACTCTTTGGAGGTGAAAGCTTCTCTTTTCCTATTTTCTCTCCTCCCCGAGGTTTTTCTGTGCATTAGATGTTTCCCCAGGGCTGCTGCAAGGACTGAGTGAATCAGCCGACGTGAAGGAAGAGCAGGTTGATAAATACAAAACGTACAGAACTGGCCTTTTCAGTTGGGTATGGTCCCCAGGAAACCAGCATAAATACCACCTTGTATTAACAGCCTTTCTGAGCTGCGGGTGTGATTACCTCCATACGTTATGTCCGTCACACACTTGGCACTGGAGGTCAGCTTTCCTTTTCCTGCAGCCTTCTTTGTGGAATAATAGACCCACAATAAGAGCTGAAGGACAAGAAGCTGATTGTGATTTCAGCTTGAAATCTGAAAAGATCTCTGAATCTTTTCAGCAAATGAAGGCTAACAATCCCACCAGCTTGGAAACATGCTCCTGAATAGGGTTATTTTTCATGATAGAATAGAGATATAAAAAGGAATGAAGCAAATTGTTCTTATCTGGACAATCCCAGATGGAGAGCATGTGTTGTGTGTGTGTGAGTGTGTGTGTGTGTGTTTTAATTTATAGTAGAGTCCATTTTCACAGGGAAAATAAGACAAATTTGTTCCTATATATTAGTATAAATATAAAATACGTTATAGTTTCCAAACTGGGATGTAGATCACAATTTCGGAATGGATCTTAGGACTTATTTCTCTTGGTGACACTGATACAGAGGGTGAGACTAAGGAGTCATTTTGGGCAATTTGTCAGCTAGGACAGCAAGAAATCCTGTAACAGGCTGTGCCTGAGGTCAGTATAACAGAATTCCTCATTATGTCAGTTACACTGTTCTTCCAGTGACTGTAGCCATATTCTAACAAGTCACAGCTTCCAAGGTTTATTAACCACGTAATTAGGAGGCATGCTACATAGAGTTAGAATAGGGTTTAAATCTCCTCTTCACATATTCTAGCTCTGAAGATGGTTGAGTTTCTTCACTTCCACTCTGCTACAAAAAGAGGTACTACTGTCAAGGGGTTTTATGAAGATTTTGGCTGCAAGATATGCATTGCTCAGAGTATTCTAGAAAATCTCTAGCCTGACCCATCTAGGTTGGTTCTCTTTCCTTCCAGGTAAGTATTTAGTCAATTTCATCCTCTCTGTACCAAGACAATGGGAAGAACTTCTCTTTCTCCACCTTTCTGTTTAGCGTGCAGTGGATCCCAGCTTTGGGGTATCGATGTCTCATCACACGGTTTTACTGTTCACTGTTTGATGGAGAGAGAAGGGAGACAAAAGGACCCTGATTCTGAATGGCCACCGCGGCCACCAGATCAACTCTCCTTCCCCTCTCATGTCTCTCCATGCCCTCTCTCTGCTTTCTCTTCCCCCTTTTCCATTCACCCCTCCAGTAGGGCAATGAACATGTCATGAGCTGGTGCTTCTCAGACTTTGGAATGCACAGGGAGCATCTGGTTGCCATTCTCAGAGGCTCTGTTTCTGTGGTTGCGGGGGGAGCCCCAGAACCTGCACGGCATGAGTACTATGGGGGCCAGTGTACATGGTCTGAGGACCATACTTGCAGAAGCACTGCTAGAAATACTGAGAGATAAAGACGGTGCCCTTCCAAAAAACATCCAGGGTCTAGTGGGAGTAGACAGAAGCAAGGTGTGTAATACAGCATGGCAAAAACCGGGAAAGGGAGCGCACGTCGGGGATAGTTGATGGCCGGCTGGAATAGGGTCCATCGCAGAGGTGACATTGGACTGGCACTCGAAGCAAGGCTAGGAATTGCCAGACTGAGAAGGGAGAGCGAGAGGATTCCCTGCAGAAGGAACAACATGAGGAACCCGAAGCAGAAAGACCACAATACACTCTGGAAGAAGTACGTTCCCTAGATCTCGTGCCATTAATAAATGAATTGTGAACACATCCCTCTCAAACCAGAGAACTCATTTATAAGTCACGTATGTATACCACTATTAATCTATATCCTAGAAATTAGGAGAGTCTGCTTTCTTAAATAAAGAGTTAGCACATAAAGTTTAATGTTTCATTTGTCACCCCCACCCCACCCCTTGGGAAGCCAGCGGACTAGGGCAGGTGCTCACGAGGAGCGGTGGTAACAAGCCCGGAGATGCTGGGTGGTGAAGAGCCTCGGGGCCCAAACCAGGAAGCTCAGGTGCCCACACACCCCTTCTCACACAAGAGCCCATCAGGAGGCCGGAAGCAGTCTCCCCGAGTCCAGGACCTCAGGCTGGACGTGGGCCAGCATTGCTGGGACTCCTTGTGTCGCATCCGTCTCTTCCAGCTTCTGTTTGTCTTCCTTGTGTTCAACAACCATGATGGCTTCTGCTAGATGACTCCCCTCCCCATCAAATTAGAGAGAAATGCCACAGTGTTCTGAGCACCTGACTCTGTTTGGGGTATGAAACAAAGAGATACTTTGCCTTGTTTTATTTTCAAATTGGTATTATTTTATCCTGCTTTCTGTATTTTCCAGCTTTTTTTAATGAGCACGTAAAATGAAATAAAAATGTGAAGAATGTTAAGTCAGTGCCTTAAATGGCAACCTTATGCTGTAAGACAGTTAATATCCACAGATACAAGTCTGCCTTCTTTTCCAAAGTGGTAGTATTAGTTTGGGTTTTTTTTTAAGGTGGTGGGAGTAAATGATATAATGTATATCACTATAGAAACTGAAATATAGTGAAGTTATTTGCCCTGAATAGCAATCTCCATGGAAAAAAACAAAACTAAGAAGTAATTAGTAAGACAAGAAATTATATTGTTAAGTGAAATCATACCTAAAATTCTAAAAGGAGGACAGATTTTTCAGCTGAGCATGTGGTATTGTGGAGTTTGTAGAATTTATAGGATTGTGCAACTCTGATATCATTTTTTTTTTTTTAANAGATTTTATTTATTCATTTGACACAGAGAGAGAGATTACAAGTAGGCAGAGAGGCAGGCAGAGAGAGAGGAGAGAGGAGGAAGCAGGCTCCCTGCTGAGCAGAGAGCCCGATGCGGGCCTCGATCCCAGGACCCTGGGATCATGACCTGAGCCGAAGGCAGCGGCTTTAACCCACTGAGCCACCCAGGCGCCCTGATATCATTTTTAAAACTCCAAGAACAGAAAGAATCCCTGTGGGTTTTTTTTTTTCAATTAACTATTTGTTTTTTTGAGGAACTCCTGGATTTTATAAGTATTGGGCATCAGCCCTTATACTAAATCTGCACGTCTCACTCCAGAAGTGCCCCTCAGATAGTGTGATGAAATATTCATTGACTGTGATTTAAATTATTGTAGGATTCCAATATAAAGTACGCAACCAAGAAATATTAACGTTAACAGATAATATTACCTCGGATAAAAGAAAGAGAAATAAAACAGGCCCAGCCTGACTGGCAAATTGAGTGCAGTTATTGCATTCGTTGACAGCCAGAGGGATTTTAACTGCTTTGTATTTTAAGCGTGATTCATGCTCAGACGCATCACCACTTTGTTTCCTCGACAGTCCCGATCATGAGGCACCCCTTCAAAGGGCTGTGTCCCAACCCCAGTCTGCCTGCCCTAGACATGTATGTTGGGTTTTGCCGTGTTTGCCAAATAACCATGTGGAATTCAGGAGATGTTTAGAAAGATCAGTTTGTCACTCCTGCTGCATTCAGAGAAGAGTTACAATTATAAAAAAGAAGGCAGGTTGTTGTAAAATCGAATGGAGAAAGGTACAGAGTAGAAGGCAACAGACCCAGGAATCCCAACAAAACTACAGAATGAAACAGCCAGTTACTTAATAATGAGCGTGGAGTGAAACTGGCCAGAGGGGTGCAGAGAAGGGTAGGAGGGACCTGTCTGGGGTGGACTCTGGAGGCCGTGATCGCATGGGAAGTGAAGGAAAAGGAGTCACACAAATCACATGATACCAGTAACCAGCACACAGGGTACAGGAGAGGGGACAAGATGGGGATGGAAAGCAGGAAAAAGAACTTTCCGTCTACCCTCCAGAGTTTTGGCCAAGACCCCTGTAATAAGAGACAGATTAACAAGAGAAAAACGAATGAAAGTTTATTAACGTGTGTACCTCATGTATACACGGGAGAGATTCAGGGAAAAGTCAGGAAGCTCCCAAAGTGGCTCAGAATTCAGAATTAAATGCCATTTCAACAGGGATGGGGGCAAGGTGGGGGGGAGGGCGGGGTGTAAGCCTCTCAGAGATGAGTAAATGATTCCAGAAAGGATGAGAGGGCCCTCAGAAGAACAGACGGGAGGTGTGATCATTTGTGACAAAGTGTGTCTGAGTGTGGTGTGCACTTCTAGGCTCCTTTCCTGTGACAGGAGGCAGCAGTCTCACCTGGCTGGCAAAACTCTCCAGGAGGGATTTATGATCATCGAGTTCCTTGGAGGCTCTGTCTGTAGGCAGATGGGGGGCATTCAGATACCGCCTCTCCCTGCCTTGGCTGTTGTTCAAGTGCCCGCGGCTCACAGTGATCAGCATACCACAGTTCCGTGTGTGAGGGTAGGGGGCATATTCCTCGACCCTTCAGGAAGCAGAACAGAGAGCAGGAATGGGGAATTGGCACATGCGAGATCACGGGTACTGTCGAGGGCACGTGTTGTAAGCGGTCGAGCCGCCAGTCCTCTGCCCCAAGGGCTAGGAAAGCATACGTGATCTCACTGTCCCTCTGCCCATCAGGCCCAGGACAGAAGCTCTGTTGACCACAGCAGTAGCTGAGAAACGGGTTTTACCTGGGCCCAAGAATTCCTGGGAACACTCGGGGAGTTGGACTAGAAGTGACAGCCCTGGTAACAGTATAGTTCCCCTTAAATGTTTAATAAAGGGGGTTTTCCTGCCGTCCACCTGGTGGGCGGGACAGGCTGCCTCTTCCGTCAGCCTGGGCTCCTCGGCTCGAGGCCACTGAACCCTGAGGCTGCCCAGGTGCCCAGCGGGCTCTCCTCAGGGCGCATTCCCTGTCCTTCCCCCTGATGCCATAGGCAGGAGTGCAGCCCACAGTGGGGAGCAATGATTTTACCTTACTCTTTGTCTTCAGTGAAAGAAAGATAAAGTCTCAATACAGGAAATCTGGCTTTATGGCTTACCATTCATTTGCCTGCTTCCTGCTCCTCCATACAGGCCAGAAAGACTGAAACATTACCTTCGAGCTCACTGGCGTCCTTTCTCCCCAGCCAGTCCCATGCTCTCCTTCTCTCTGCGGGGTTGGGGGACAGAGCGTGCTGGGCCTCAGGGGTCCCCCGCACCCCGTGCTCCACCTGCTTTGTCCTGCTTGGCAACTGAGGAGTTAACAAGGCTCCCAGCTGAAGCACTTCATCCACTAGAAGGTCCTGAAGCCAGATTGTCTGGGAGCGGAGGGCCCACTGCAGCCTCCCTGAGGCAAACTCACCAAGATGAAATGTGGTCTAGTTTTAACTCTTTTTAACATCGAATCTGGCTGCCACTGCAGATTGATGGCTTGAAATTCCCTTTGAAATTCTGCTTTCATTCCTCAGTACCCGCCAGCAGGTTCTGCTCACCGGCTTATCAACCACTGACAGTCCCTGGGCTGCTCCCTGTCCCAGCATCTTTATTTATGACGGACAGCAGACTCGACGTGGCTCACCCCTGCTTCCAGAGGAAGCACTTCTGTCCCTCAGTGTCTTCGTCTCCGGGTTTAAGGAAGAGTCTTTCACAGAGCAGAAAATGATAAATCTCGTCCTGCTAAAGTGCCTTTCTGATTCTTTTTATTATTGTTATTATAAGTCCTCTGTAGAAAAGAATCAAGACAGTGGAAACATTTCTATAAAATGACACTTTATCTCTGTGATTAACTATATAATAAACGGTAAAGGCTTTGCCATGGTAATCTCCTCCTTACACCTTATTGCTTTAATAATAAAAGCTTTTTTGTGGCAATAGAATAAAATTTTACTATCCAGACAGTTTAGATAAAATGAGAAGATGTGTTTTTAGAAGGATAAAGGGCACACTTGAAACATGGGAGGTCAGCATAGGTTTTACGTGAGCTCAGTTGATGTAGGACATGTTCGAAGTGTCTTGAGTCTGGTGCCCTCCGGAGGACTTTATCCAACCATTTAAAGAATGTCTAGTGGGGGGCGCCTGGGTGGCTCAGTTGGTTGAGGGTCAGACTCTTGATTTCTGCTCGGGTGTGGATCTCAGGGTCCTGAGATAGAGCCCCGTGTGCTCAGCAGGAAGTTGGCTTGTCCCTCTTCCTCCCCCTCTGCCCCTCCCCCCTGCTCCTGTGCGTGCTCGCTCTCTCTCTTTCTCAAATAATAAATAACCGTGAATTCTAAAAAAGAGAAGCTTTCAGTGGTCAGTGAAAGGCTAGTTAAAGAGTTCTGTATTTCTGTCAAGTACAGAGGATTACTGTTTCAAAGCAAAAGTGTTCAAAAACAAGGATTACAGATGATCAGTGGGGGAAAGTACAAATTTCAATAATTTATTACCAACCTAATTTGCATACAGAATCATCAACTACCTGTTTTGATTCTGAGCCAAACCCTGTGTGGTTTGGTGATTATCATTGCACTTTTATTCATAAGCTTAGGTCTCAAATGATTAGATTCCATCAGTGGCAAAAATTATATAAATTTTTGCTTAAACATGATTTATATGCAAGCACTACAGTATACCAATTAAGAAGTTTCATCATTATTATCCCACAGAAAAATGAATACATTGTCTCCCCTGCTCATCTCTATTGAGCAGGTTTTTTTATTTTTTTATTTTTTTTAATTTTATTTATTTATTTGACACAGAGAGAGAGAGAGATCAGATCACAAGTAGGCAGAGAGAGAGGAGGAAGCAGACTCCCTGCCGAGCAGGGAGCCCAATGCAGGCCTCGATCTCAGGACTCTGAGATCATGGCCTGAGCCGAAGGCAGAGGCTTTAACCCACTGAGCCACCCAGGAGCCCTATTGAGCAGTTTCTTCAAGTTTTTATTTAAATTCTAGTTGGCTGACATATAGCACTAGTTTCAGGAGTAAAATTTAGTGATTCATCACTTACACATAACACCCAGTGCTCATCACAAGTGCCCATCACCCATTTAGCCCATCCCCCACCCACCTCCCCTCCAGCAACCCTGTTTGTTGTCTATAGTTAAGAATTTCTTATGGTTTGTTTCCCTCTCTTTTTTTTTCTCTTCCCCTGTGGTCATCTGTTTTGTTTCTTAAATTCCACATATGAGTGAAATCATATATTTCTTGTCTTTCTCTGCCTGGCTTATTTTGCTTAGCATTATACTCTCTAGCTCCATCCATGTTGTTGCAAATGGTAAAATTTCATTCTTTTTGATGGCTGAATAATAGTCCACTATATATATGTATATATGTGTATATATATGTATATATGTGTGTGTGTATATATATATATATATATATCACATCTTTTTTATTCATCAGTCGATAGACATTTGAGCTCTTTCCATAATTTGGCTAATGTTATTATTGAGCAGTTTCTTGTTCTATAGCTTTAGACCATAAAGTTGAACAGAAGTGTTTTAAAACTCAGAGTTTCCCTGAAAAAGTGATGATTTAGTGGAGACCTGAAGGAAGACTCACAGTTAATGAAATGAAGAATGGCAGGGTTGGGTAAGAGAGTTGTCTTCCAGCAGAGGAAAGGGCATGTGCCAAGGCCCTGTGGTGAGGAGAGAGCAGAGCAGAGACCTTGCGGGGTTTCATGAAGCTGGTGCTCTACCTACTTATGCTTAGCACACACTAAGCACTCAGGATGTGTTAGTTATGATCAGCTCTCATTTTGAAGCAAGTCGGGGCTGATATCTGTCTGCACAGGTGTACCTAAAAAGCAAACACGTGACCTTTCAGCTCCTCAGTAGGAATGTGGTCTGTGACACTGCCTGTGATTTCTCTGTGACTTTTCAACTCTTTGATGTCATTCCTCTCAAGACCCTCCCTCCCACCCTGCTAACTCTGTCCTAGGATTTTGCCCAGCATGCTCTGTCCTTGCAAGCCTGCAGAGTGTTTCATGAGGCGTATTCGGTGTATGTATCTGTCCCAGGACCTCTCAGAAGATCCAGCAGGGCTCACAGATGGCACTGTGGAATGTGTTTGTGGAGCTGAATATGACACCAGACTCTGGAAGGTTTTGGATGCAGCCTTTCCTCTTTGACCCCTCCTTTGGTCTGGCTCCTCGTTGTCTGACCTTTACTACTGGCCTTTCCTGCTACCTCCTCTCCATCCTCTGTATCTACTTCCCACAGTGTTCTTCCCTTCCACAGTCCTGCCACCTTGAAAGCGAAGCCTTGAAAGAGACCCTCAGGCATACCTTATTGAGATTCTGGAGAGAGGATCGGAGGGAGCTGCTTCCGGCTGGCATCGAACCCTGGTTTGCGTTCCATTCGTAGGTTCTGCACAGGGTCCAGACTCAGCAGAGATCCCGGGCTTGCCTTCATGCACATGAGTTTTGAAAGTAGTCATACATAGCAGTGCTTGAATTACTAAGACGCTTGCGGACAGTCTTCTGTTGAAATGCCCAGAGGAATGGAAGCATGGTTTGATGCCAACTTCATGGGCTCCTTCACATCCTCAAATGGGCATTAAGCAGATTAACAGTTTATTGTGAAAACCTTCATCCCTCCTGTTGCTAGCCTGGAAGGCCCGGACTAATCACTGTATGGATATCCAGCTTTGTTGAGGATGTGTGGGGCCTGGGGATATGTATTATACCCCAGATCTCCATCTTGTAAACTCTCCGGGCACATAATTATGTGAACAAATTTAATCAACAAGAATTTACCCCAGTCTTGCAGCTGGCAAAGAAATTAGCAAAGGCCCCTTCCTCCACCATTCTCCCCTCCCAACACACACATAGGCTGCAGGGCTCCCAGCCTCCAGGCTCCGGGCCTTGTTTGGGAGCTGGGGTGGGGGGCTATAGGAGGCTGCCCTGGCACTCACCCTTGGGAAGGCTGACCACACCCACTCTTGTATCATGGGCATGAATTTCCTTTAGTTCTGTCCCTTGCATGCTCTCAGATCCCAGAGACACTAGTTAGAAGCCTACCGGTTGGTATTGGGGAGGTGGTGCACGGTATTTCTTCTTGCCATCGTCATTTTCTTCCCTGTCCATCTGGTTTTCGCTTTTTCTCCAGTAAGTTCAGCGGGTCCCCTCACCTTTGTCTGCACTTTCCCGAAAAGACAGTGGGCTCCACAGGGATGGCAGGGCACCTTCATCCCCAGCTGCCTGCCCTTCCCCACCACCCTTGCCGGCACAGGGCAGGCACTCAGCGAATGCTTGTGCAATGGCTGAATATGTTTTAAGTCTCCGATGTCCCATGCTCTCTGCGGCCTAAACCCGTGCCCCCTGCTGCACTCCGCTGGTGAAGACAGTGGAGCACACGTCAGCTACCAGGCTCACATGGCTTGTAGCCCATGATTCTGCTGGAGTATCCCCGCCCCCTAGTTCTTTGGACTCCTGTTGGCTTTCGACTGAAAGCCCTCCCTAAGATTTGTGCCCGTTCCGGGGGTGGCGGTGGCCTTGATATTCTCACGCTTAGTCTGCCTTCCCACCTGTTCAGCCTCTGGTCGACCCAAACATGGAACTCGGCCCCCTCCTCCGTGTCTGTGCGTATGTGCACTTGCTCACATCCAGACCATTCGCTCCAAGCACACTGACGATCCGGACGGCCAATAAAAAGCTCACATCACACTCTCCTAGCAGTGCACACCTTCGACCTTCTGGCTCCCGAAAGTTCTTTTGCCCACCGCACCGCTGGTGATTTCTCCCAGGCTCTTCACAGTCCCCACCCTTCTTGCTGACTCTTCTCCCTCACTTCTCCCTCTCTTTCTACAGGGGGCACAAATTCAAACCGTGTTCTCAGGCAGAGAAGCTGAATCGTATTGTTGTAACGGGGACTCCTGACTCCAGATTTCTAGGTTCTCACCTCGTGTCTCTAAGAGCTCATCCGCTAGCCTCGTTTTCCTAAACAAACATAGAACTGCCATCTCTGGGTGGGCTGTTAAACACAAAAACAAAAGATTGCTTGGCCCATCTTGGCTACATGTGTGAACTTGATGGAGAAGCTAAATATACCTCATAGTCACAAGAGCACAAGCCTTTTTTTGACTGAACTCAGCATTTCACATGATTAAGAAACATATGCTGGTTTATGCATAGATGGTCTCTGGAAAGAAATGCAAGAAGCTGGTGATGGTGGGAGACCTCGAGGGGAGGGAGCCAAAATACATTGGGACAGAGAGGGGATAAAAACTTTCTTCTTCTGTATTTCCTATATTTAAAACACATTGACATCATACCTATTTAATGTCAGTAAAGAAGTTGCAGGTATCCTGATGTGCTGGTCACACCAGAGTGATCGTATCCAGTGACCTTAAGTCGTATGCGTCATGGGGACAGTTGATATCTACACTTGATGGATTAGGCTGAGTGCCCAGTTCTGCAGAATTTGCCATTCACTGGGCACGTCAATTCTTTCCATTAGGATTTCCTGGTTGGAACGAGCTGAGCGTCTCAAAACACAGTCCTAACCCTGCAAGTGTTCAGGTTTCATTATCTGGATGAGGAGCCCCAAAACTCCTCATATCTGTAGACATAAAACTGTAGACATATCCCAAAGACACTTCTTACCTTGACGAATGTTACAAAATATTCCTCCTAAGAGGAAATAAATTTTAAATACACTTTAAGTTCTAAAAGTATACCTGGTGGGGGAAAGAAAAGCACATCTGTTGGAACAGAGAGCTAATAACTATGATGCTTACTGCTATGTATTGAAGCACGTCAATTATGAGTTCATAAACTATACAAAAAAGCAAAAAAAATCTCATTGGTTACTTTGGAGAGGTGCTAGGGAACCAACTATCCTTTTGAAAAACGGATCTACCGTTTATCCTGCTTACCTGTGTAAATCGTACTACATGTTAACCCAAATAGTTGATAAAGGAAAGTTTCTCTTTGTGCAAGACTTCAAAGTAAATAAATGAAGGAGTAGTAGTAGAATTTGAATATCCCCATTTTTAAAACCCTGTTTATCTAGGTAACCAACATCAATGACTGCTAGTAATAGTAAAAAATAGAGATACCCTTTGTATTTCCTATAAATTTGTTATGAGGTGTAGGAATTGGAATACATTCAGGTTTGGTTTTCTTCTAAGAGGAATATTTATAACTGTGTTGAGTCATTATGTGTCTGCTGATGGAAGTAGATAACATAAGGTATCCTTCCTGAAAAAAAAAAAAACAAATCTGAATCTAATCAGATTTCTATATCTCATAACAAATTCATAGAAAAATTAAAAGAATGAGTTAAATAATACCATGCAGATACAGTCAGGATATTCAGACCTTGGACAACTTAACAGGACAAACAACCTGGTTTCTTCAACAAATGAGTTGCAAACAAAGTAGGGAGAGATAAAAACAGATTTCATAGACAATCAACCAATTGCAGTGGTGGTACTTATTTAGATCTTGGTTCAAACAAACTGTTAAAAAATACATATGGAGGGGCACCTCAGTGGCTCAGTGGGTTAAAGCCTCTGCCTTCCGCTCAGGTCATGGTCTCAGGGTCCTGGGACCAAGCCCCGCACAGGGCTCCCTGCTCAGCAGGGAGTCTGCTTCCTCCTCTCTCTCTGCCTGCCTCTCTGCCTACTTGTGATCTCTCTCTGTCAAATAAATAAAATCTAAAAAACAAAGAAATACATATGGAACAATTAGGGAAATTTGAACACTAAGTAGATACCTGATAATATTAAATTATTGTTAATGTTTTTAGGTATTCTAGTAATACTATGCTTATAGTCCCAACAAGTCCTTATCTTTCTGAGATATACATTGAAATATTTATGGTTGAAATGAAAATTTAAAAATACCTCACATCTATGCTTATATATACATAAAAATCTATGAAATGGTGTACAGCTGACCCTTGAGCAACGGAGGGGAGATGGTTGGGGTGCCCATCCCCCACACAGTCTAAAGTCTGCATATAACCTTTGACTCCCCCAAAACTTAACATATAGCCTCTATTGACCAGAAGCCTTACTAATAGCATAAAGGGTCAATTAACATGTTTTGTATGTTGTATGTATTATATAGTGTGTTCTTACAATAAAGGAAGCTAGAGAAGCAAAAATGTTATTGCAAAAATCATAAGGAAAATACATTTATGGTACTGTATTGTGTTTGCCCAAAACCATGCACGTGTAAGAGGACCTGCCCAGTTGAAGGTATTGTTCGAGAGTCACCTGGATAAGGGAATTCTGATCCTGTCTTCTGTTGTGAGGGGAACTAGGAGTCAGGATGGGAGACAAGTGAACCTTTGGACAGATTATTATTTACTTTATGCGGGTAACACTTCTTCAGAGAACTAACCAAAAAGTAATATAGTGGGGGGGGCAGTTAATTTGAACTTGAAATGCTTCTTTGGGGGAAAGAGAAGGCATAGACTCATAGAACACATGGATGGACTGACCCAGGCCCTATTTCCCGAAGCAGGTCCCAGGGCCATCTGCATCAGAGATGGGCCCACCTCTCTGCCCCCCAGCCCGTATCTGGGGAGCAAGGCACAGAGGCATTTGACAACTACAGGCCTTGATCCCCGGAGTGCCGGCTTTTCAAATACTCTTCATATAGTTGTGGAACTCATAGGGCAAAAATACTCCCAAATTTAAATTCAAAGCAGCACAATTCTGAAAGTCAGAAAAGGCTTTTATTTTTCGATTTGCTGACAATGATTTAATCAGCAGATGTCACTATGAAATACTTGGGAGCATCCCTTCCACGTTGCCTCATTTTCGGAAAGGCAGAGGGTGCTGCTGGCATTGTAACATAGAAATATTTATGGTAATTTTGTGTTTTGTTTAATGAAAATAATTTTTCTTTTGCTTCCAGTGCTTATTAAAAGTTTCTCTTTGATTAAGCATTCTTTGCTTTTGTTTTTGTTTTTCCCCTCCCAGCATCATTGACAAAGAAGTTTCACTAATGGCAGAAATGGATAAAGTTAAAGAAGAAGCCAGTAAGTAGACACATGGTTGTTTGGTTAGGCGCCTCCTAGTCAGAAGCAATCCATAGGCTGATGGCAGTGATACGGAGTCTGAGCGAGGTCCTAAAATTCACACCGAAATCCTGGCTAATGAGCTCTGTGACCATGGGCAAGTCACTCAGCCCCTGGAGACCCTTGGGAACCTTGCATGGGCGTGGCCCGAGGATAAATATATGGATAAAATATATTTATCAATATATTTTCAAAATATATCTGGGGCCTATAAAGGTCTACTTACAGGTAATCAGGTTTTAAATGACATTGAATTGAGAATTAAATTTTAAAATGTCGGTTTTATGCTTTCACAACTTCCATATCTTGCTATGTGACTTAATACGATCCTTTTCCCTTATTCCTCTTAGGTTCAACTACCTCAGGTTTAACACATTACATTCCCCTAAAAAAACAATCCATTTGAAACTTTACTTAAATTCCCCTTAACATTTTGAATCACATCTATAAATTAAACGTGTCTGATTTTTTTTCTGAGCACTTCAGATGTCCGACAAGACAAACTCACCAGCCTAAAAGCAACATGTTCCAAGCTTTTAAGCAGCTCTTATAAGATTAATAATTCAAACTTAGAGATGTACTAAGTGAAGTTTTCTTAAAACACTCCCGTTTCTGTTTACAAACTCAGTCAAATCTGCTGACAGCTGCCAACTTAACACCTCACAAGAAAATCAATTACATGTTTTAAGTTGAAATCACAAATGAGACTGTTTAACGTCCCAAATACCCTGTTTCAATAATAAACACCCTCAGATAATCTTAAAATATTCATATACCCTGTGTTGGATTTATTGTATTATCTTTATACCTATTTCTAGTTCTCAGTTTGTCCGTCGGTCGTAAAACTATTCAACAGATAGCAGGACAGATTTAAACACCCGCAAACAGGCTAGGGTTCGTGGGTGGGACATTGTGAGACCAGATTGCTTTGTCAGCTGCAACAGCAAGCCGCAAGTGGGGCTGCTGAGCCCTCTCTTAGGATCAAATGCAGTCTGCTGTTGATGAGAACCCTAAGACGGTATTTTTCAGCGGGGACCTGGTCTTACAATTCTTATCTCCTGTGCATTTTAAATTCTTCATCCTTACCCAAATTTTATCTCACTAATTGGATGAATGGCAGTCTGCACCCCAACCGGCCAATTCCTTCCCCTTTGACTGCGGTGACTTTGTTTTTACCAGAATGAAGGATCTGACCAAATTCTTCATTCTTTCTATATTTTTCTCGTCTGGCCCTTGGTCATAATTCAGTGGTCACTTCATGAAAAGTAGCGATTGGTATTTTTGTTACACAATTTTTTAAAAATGATTTTAAGCAACGTCTGAGAATCTCAAATAACAGCAAGTTTTATGAAATAAAACGAAATGTGATCCAGAGTTTGGCTGTGGAATACTTAGGTCGTTGTACAATCCCTTTGAGTGTGAAGTTATTTTATTTTATAAAATGTTTTTATTTTATAAAATAAAAATTATTTTATTCTTATGAGGTTTGTTGATCCCTTCAGTAAAGATGCTCACCACATGATCTGGGATTTCCCCCGTTTCTCAGGTATAGCTTATTCTTTCTTTTCAGTTTCATGCCTATTGATAAAAATGTGAATAGCCAACACAGAAACAAAATGTCTCTAGCACCAAAGTACAAAGTTACTAGCACATCACCTCCTAGGAAGTTAACAATAGACCTCAGATTTCACATGCTCATTCTATCTTCCTGAGACAATAATATTAGTTGCCAAGACCTGTGGGATTTGGAGCATCTCTGGAGAGCTTCCCCGTTTTTAAAATTCACTCAATCAATAAACATTTACTGTGTGCTTGTGTAGGTGTTATGCACTGTCACAAACTGGGTTTCACAGCAAACAGCAAACTTCGGGACTGACCCGCACACAGGGAACTCTCAGCCTAGCTGAAAGAACGAGATTGGGTGGTAGGGTTTACCTAACTTCAGTCACTGGTGCCAAGGCTCCTGGTTTGAGTACTGCCCAGAGCCCCGGGGAAGCCATTTTGCATGCAATGGGGGCAAGCAGGACTGAGTTCAAATCCAGATTCCACCCATTTACTGGCTATGTGACTTTGAGCCAGTTTGTTAAACTTCTCAAAGTCCAAGTTTACTTATCAGAAGAGGGGGAATAAGAATCGCATCTATCTCAAATAGTCATTGTAAAGATAAAAGGAGAAAATATATGCCAGGCACTTAGCACAGTGCCTGACCTGGTATGTGTTCAAAAAGGGAAAAGCACTCACAAGTGAAGGGGTCAGTCTAGCCTCCTCAGATGACTGCCAGAAAATGGAGGCCAGGGCGCCTGGGTGGCTCAGTGGGTTAAAGCCTCTGCCTTCAGCTCAGATCCTGATCTCAGGGTCCTGGGATCAAGGCCTGCATCAGGCTCCCTGCTCAGTGGGGAGCCTGCTTCCTCCTGTCTCTCTCTGCCTGCCTCTCTGCCTACTTGTGATCTCTCTCTGTCAAATAAATAAATAAAATCTTAAAAAAAAGAAAAGAAAATGGAGGCCAACGGAGCTCAGCAGTATCTCTCAGATGACACAGGCGTGTGTCTCCACAGGCAGAAGGAACCACTTAATTCCCTCCATGAAGAACTGAACTGTCTTTACAACCACCATCTTGAGATGGCTCATCTATGATCTCCAGAGTACTTTCCACATTTCTTATTTGCTGCACATGTTACAAACCTCAATTATTATTATTATTTCCTCAATTATAACATAAGCCCCTCTGTCCGTTCTGGCACCTCACATAGTGCTAAGAAGACCATAGGTACTTCATAGTATTTTTAGTATTAGTATTTTTAAATGAATTATTTGTATTTTTAAATACTATGTATTTTTATTTTATTTTATTTTTATTTAAAATACTATGTATTTAAAAATACAACTTAAATTTAAATGAATTATTGTAATTCAGTGTAGGCTGTGGGATCCAGTATTAGTAATTGAAAAAAAAAGGAAGTATCTTCTAGATGAACATATCTCGCTTTATGAATATTTGAGGTTAGCATTTTTTAGTGTATGATACTAAACCTGTCACGTAGGTTATTTCATTTAGTTCCACAATAACCCTACAAGGCAATATGATTATTACGTTCACAGATGAAGAAATAAAACATGTTGTAATACTGTGGTCTCAGACTCTGTTGGAGGGAACGGAAGGCCAAACTAGGTGTGTTCTTGGAATATCAAATTTATTGGAGATATGGGAAGAAAACCTATTAACAGAAATGCAGATAAATTGTGAGATAAATGCAGAACTCACAAGAATAAAAAGGGTTTCAAAGAACGTTCCTGCTTGAAACAAGCTTTGTGTCCCAGCTCCTCCCCGTAGGATTTCAAGTCCACCCTCTGCTAAGGAGTATTATTTGAGAAGCCCTAAAATTTTCCATGGTTCATGCAATAAGAGACAGCTTCCAGTGTGTTCCAAAAACTTGAAGGAATTTATAAATCCTATTGAGAAAGTGGATTTCAGCCTACCAGATACTGTTTATAAAAGCACCTAAATAAGATCAATGAATCCCAAATGCAGGGAAAATGAAAGCTGTATGAAACTCTCTCCCTCTACAGATTTCCAAAAGGATAGTGCTTTCAAAACATACCTTATTATTCTATTTTAAATTTCAGGATCAATGAATTTTAGGATCTGATCTGGTTTTGTTTTTGCTTTTTGTTTTTGTGATTGATGTTTTTGAGGTGAAAATGTTAGTGTCCCCACAGAATATTGGCTTTAGATCTCCAGTTTTAAGGCTTTTTCATAATGAAAGGCTTTGAAATGTTAATGAGACTATATGTAAAACTCATCCCAACACTTGCTGATGCAAAAGTATTCATTTTCATGCACATTTGCATGACGGTAAACTGAGAATTTATTGGTGATCTTGCACCTGCATTCCTATTTTAAGGCCCATTTATATCTATTTCTGCAAAATCTTTTGTGTGAATGCCCAAGTTCTTCTCAATAAGTACAATTATCCCTAATTGTCACCAGTCCCACAAATGATCTATTAAGAAAAGTCAGATCTGTTTAACTGTGTAGTCATCCAGGGTCTGCTGACCCCTTCCCTATCAGCTCACCAAGTCTAGGCCTTAGGAATTTCTTTTTTATCTTTGCAAGAGCAAAGTACTTTGTTTCAACTCCCTGCTCAAGAATCGTTTTTTCATCCTGCAGACTTAGTCCCATTCCTATGTTGAATTATCATGGCAAATATATAAACAATCAAAGGTATAAGTGCTAAATATGCCTCAGTGGTCCCTCTAGAAATGGAACTTCTGTCCTTCTTTGTGTATTCCTTTTTTTTTTTTTAAGATTTATTTATTTGAGAGAGAGTGCACACACAGAAGGGAAGGGCAGAGGGAGAGCGAGAGTCTTAAGCAGACTCTGTGCTAAGTGCAGAGCCTGACACGGGGCTCAGTCTCACGACCCTGAGATCATGACCTGAGCCGAAACCAAGAACCAGATGCTTAAGCAACTGTGCCACCCAGGCGCCTCGCATATTCCTTTTAAATAATGAATTGATGCATTCATTCAGTCCTTCACTCAGCAAACATACATACTGGGCACCCACTTTGTACCAGGCCCTAGGCATTGTGGACACAAAGAACTGTAAGTGTGGCCCCTGCCATGATTGGAGATCCTGACAGGGGCCAGGCTGGGATCTTTAATGAGCCAAGCAGGGCGGGGAGTGACTGTCGCACGATGGCCGCCATGCTCCATCCATAAAGGACAACAACTCAAGGGTAGCCAGTTGTTGCCACATGGGAATATTGGCCAACTGTGGACAGAAATTCCGATATTTTAAGAGAAGCCAGAAATCCAGCTTCCAAGTGGAATCTCCTAATCTTCAAATGCGGACAATTAATCTGTAGAAGTAAAATGTGGACCAAACAAAACATATGTACTCTATGGCCACACGTGATAGTAGGCCACCTTTTAGTGCCCTCTTGGCTGACTGGGTAACTGGGACATCATTCAGTAATATAGTGCCTGTGCTCAGATGGAAATTCTTTTCACAGTCATCATGGGAACACTTTTTCCACTAGCTCCTCTATATTCTGAAAGACTACAGGCACAAATCAGCCTCTGCTCAGCTACATGAGTTTATAAATGGGAGACAAGGGGAGTCCTGGTAAATAATCAAACATGATTAGAGTAGTTTAGCAAACAATTAGGCTTTATGAGTTATAGATTACTGATTCTATTGACATCTCAACGTTGGTATCAGCATAGAAAGATAATGTTTCTCTGTCTGCAGAATGGTTTATAGTTTGCAGGAAATCTTAACTCTTGATTGCTTTTCATCTTTTTTGGGGGGTTCTGGAGTGACTGTTTTTGACATTTATAAATTAAGAACACTTACGGTCAGAAATCACTGTTCAGCTCTGCACGTATGCTGTGAATCTGGTCTAATAAAGCAGTTGACCTTTGTTCAGCCAAGGAAGGAATGTGACTCCAACATGCATAGCATCTTCGTTGGGCAGACTTCTTTTTTCTCACAACTCAAACTGCTTGTCCAAAAGAAATGAAGGCAGTTCATCTATGACTTCAAATGAAAGAACAGGCTATCTTTCAGAAGATGAAATTTCATATTTAAATCTCACCCCATGTGTTGTATGCATTGCTTTTGAGCTGCATGATTTTTTTTTAAGATTTTATTTATTTGTTTGACACAGAGAGAGATCACAAGTAGGCAGAGAGGCAGGCAGAGAGAGAGGAGGAAGCAGGCTCCCTGCTGAGCAGAGAGCCCGATGAGGGGCTCGATCCCAGGACCCTGAGATCATGACCTGAGCTGAAGGCAGAGGCTTAACCCACTGAGCCACCCAGGCGCCCCTGAGCTGCATGATCTTTTAGGAAGCACACACACACACGCACACCAATCAATTCACCTGTGGACTGCTACATTTGCTTGAACCTTCAGGTCATCTGACAGACGGGTGAAATGTAGCACCAGAAAACTCCCTAGTGTCTTCTCTGCGTAGTGCGGATGGGAAAGAGGATACACAAATCCAGAATAAGCGGGCTTTGACTCACCCTTGAAATTTTTCCATGGAAGACACATAAAACAAAGAAAAGGCACTTGGTCTAGAACTTCTCTTTGGCTGCAAAAATGGAAACAGATCTGCAGAGTATCAAAAGCAGAAACATTTTTTAGCTCACAAAAAGCTAGTAACGCAGAACTTTTATGTCACATTCCAATGATACAGCTAGTGGCTCTAAATGAGTAAGTGTTAAAGTTCGGAAGGTCTGATGCTGTTAGGATTTAATAGTCCGGCACATACAGAAGAATGGTTTTTGCTAAGCAGACTCCCTATCTTTGCGATATCAGACAGGATTTTACCAAGTGTCTTTTTTTGGTGATAGTGGTTCTGAGTAATGCACAAGTTGCAAAGACTAAATTAAGGAAGTAAGATCAGACGCCAGCGAGGAAAACGAAGAAGACTGTGGGTGTACAGTGAATCTGAAGGGACCGAGTTTGATTTGGGGATTGGTGTATAAGGACATACGGAAGTGAGTGATGGGTCATGAGCACCGAGGGCCAACCCACCTCAGTAACCAACTCGGAAAACATAGTCATGGTCCAACAGAGCGATCAGTATGTGGAGGGAGAACCGATTCCAAGAAATTAGGTCATTTAATATGTTTAGATCACTGGCCCTAACATATTATTCTTTCTTATTTGGCAGTGGAAATCCTGACTGCTCGTCAGAAGAAAGCGGAGGAACTAAAGAGACTGACTGATCTGGCCAGTCAGATGGCAGAGATGCAGCTGGCTGAACTCAGGGCAGAAATTAAGGTCAGTTCTAAAATATCACAGCCTGAACCCGGAGCCAGAGATCTGATCCCCATTATGTTTGCTTTGCATCGAGAGAGCGCTGCTCTCTGAGGATCTAACATCATGCACCCAGCTCCCTCTTTCTCAGTGTTGAACTAGAGAATACAGAAGGGCGAAGAACCCACTAATCACTGTATTTAAGTCTACTATGGTTTGAAGGGGTATATTATTACAGAGGAGAAGTACAAGCTATTTTCTTAGTCAGTAGAGACTGACCCAAATAAAATGTATTTAACCATGAATTATAGCTGGAATGGGGGATATTATTTTCACCATATGTAATTTAGGTGTATGTATATAAACACTCATACATGTGAACACACAGTGAGTATGAACCTACCAGAACAGTAAGGATTCTAAAGCTTACATAATACACAGCGACTTCTTTCCTGTATCCTTTTCTAGCTGACTTGCCCTTTTATTAAGAATACCACCCACAGATATGTATTTATTGGATCTCTACAGTTGCAAGCAATAGAAGCTGACCCTGGCTAACCTCAAGAACAAGTGGAAGTTGAAAGAATTTGAGTGTAGCTCACCAAAGTGTGATCTGAAGACTCCAGGCTATACTTAGGCAGAAACCCAGGCAGTCTCCTGGGTAACATAGATGGCTGTAATTACCAGACTCTCTTCAGGGCACCGTTAGAGTGGGGGGCCTTCAGATGGCGACACCCTTTGTGCCACCCCACCCGATTCACGTCCCAAAGAAAGAGATTCTGATTGGCCTCCACTTGGATCACAGACACCACTGGGCCAAGGGAGGCCTTGACGGACAGACCCACCAACACTGGGGGTCTTTGAAACTGCATTGGGATACAGTTATCAGGAGAAGAAATGGTTACCAGAAGGGCAAAAACAAGTGTCTACAACAAAACAGGAAGTTACAGTTCATACATTTTCCCTTACCCTCTTCTTTTTCCCCAGTACACTAAACATACACACGTGCTCAGTGTCTGCCCAGCTTCTAGGGTCTAGAGTGCTTTGAGGACACAGTTGCTACTCGCTTTCTAAGTAAGGCTGTCTGCTCATCCAGGCATAAAAGTGGTTGGGTGTTGTAGAAAGTGGCAAGTGACTTCAGTCCCCTCTGCCCTGGTTAGGCATGAAAGGGAGCCTCTTGGGGATAAGAGCCTCCTCTGAGGGTGCTGAGAAGGCCTAATGGTCTTTCCTGTCTCATCTGGTCTTTGTTGTTGCCAGCCAGTCACTTGCAATGTCCTCCTACCCAGCCTTTCTGCCTTTCAGCCTTTCTGTCTCCCTCCAGCCTGGACATCCACCCTAAGACCAGAGTCATAATCCAGGGCAGATCTGATCTCCCCCATTATGGCCTACTCTTCCCCTCAGAATAAAATCCACAACTGGACTCCATTAAATATATTCCAACCTCTGTGCCCTGCCAGGTTAGAACATCAAGTGAGGAAGGTGAAGTTACGAGCTTCCAGGTCTGTTGACATCTGCTTACTTTCCAAGTTTCATTTCTGCCTCTCCAGATCCCACTCGGTCAAAAAATGGTTAATGGCATAGGCTTTGGAGTAAAACAGTCCAGCTCCTGTGACCTTGAGTAAATTACTTTTCTCTCAGATTCCTAAAACCTCGATTCCCCCTCTATAAAATAGAGATAATAATAGTACTGACTTCATAATAATGCGATCAGATGAAAATGAGGTTATCTGTTAAGAATTTGGTCCACGTCTGGTAAGTGATCAATATATTTCTTTTAATGTGCCAGCACAAATGCTCCCTCTCACATAACACTTTCCCTATTCCCCTTAGTAGGAAATAATTCTTCCTTTTTTATATTCCTCAAGCACCTACCACATTCTACCTTATATTGTGTTTAGTGGTATCTGTTTCCCTTGCCATGCGGTAAACTCCCTGGCAAATTCAGGAGAGACTGAGTCATAGTTATTTCTGTATTTCTCACCCTGTCATCTACACACAGATCTTACTTTTAAATGAATTGAAAAATAATCTCTTTCCCAGTTCCTTTAACAGCACTTGAAATTCTACCATTCAAGATAACGTTTTCTAGTTACTAAAGGCTTTTGGGGTGTCCTGCTTCCCTATTAGGTTGGGGAAGGATAGCACGTCTTCTTTCAAGGGGGTCATACCTTAGAAAGCCATTGGCCAAATTAGGAAGACTGCCAGAATGCAACCCCAAAATCTGTAACAGCACAGAACATGCTAGAAGGTGGGCGAGGGGTGCTGAAGGTTAAACACGGGAGTCCAGATACACATTTTGCCCAATCACAGTTTTCTCCAGGTCTGGGCAGAGGAAAGGCAAGACCCTCAGAGAGTGCCAGAAGGAGAAGGTGATGAATATTGCTCCAGACAGGTCAAACCAGGCCTGATTTGACAGAGCCACACAGGGACAGAGCTGGCATGACTGGCCTCCCGGTTAGCAGCGTCAGTGGCCGCAAATGAGCAGAGTGAATGAATCCACCATGTGCCTCAGTCACTCCCATAACCATGGGGCTCCTGTTTCCCTTCTCTTCCCTCCAGCACTTTGTCAGCGAGCGTAAATATGACGAAGAGCTCGGGAAAGCTGCCCGATTCTCCTGTGACATTGAACAGCTAAAGGCCCAAATCATGCTCTGCGGAGAAAGTGAGTTTTGCATACTTGCTAAATAATTCTGTGTGAGTAAGCTTGGTGCTATTTGGAGTTGGTATCGGAAATGTCAGGTGTGCAGTCCCCCAGCGGGGTTAAAGAGAGGTCTAAAGAGATTTAATGATCTAAGGTCATGACACAAGTCACTAGAAATGTCAAGATTTGAACTTAGAGTCTTCAAATGCCACTGCCCATCAGTAAATCCCCAGGATTTATGAAGCAGAACAGAACAGGTCAGCTAGTCTATATCTTTTGCAAACTTTTCTTAAGCACCGCTAGATAGACTGCCTCTCTGATTTCCAATCGCCTGGCTCTACAGAGACCTGTTACACGGAGAGCCGGTCTCCCTAACAAGTCTGGGAACAATCAGCTCTTGTCCTAAAGGGCCCAGCTGTTGTCTGCGTACTGCTCGGCAGTGCCCTGAGCCTCTCCCCCTGGTTGGTTCTCTGTGCTTGCAGAGGGAAGTCTGCAGATAATGCAAGACTTCACTTCAACCATTAGCTTTAGTCTTGTTCGCTATTAAGCCTTAATTAGAGCAGTTAATGTGCAACAAAATTGGCTGATCTTTTTTTCTCCTACTCCAGCCTACCCATGGGGGTGGTGGGAATGAACAGTGAAATGGCTTTAAGGACGGGAACAAGGAGGAAAAGAAGGACTGGTGAGGGACGTGGATTACCCACAACCTCGGAGTCAGCTGAAAATTTGAGATTTGGCTGCACTTTTGTTTTCAAAGTCGAAAGTGCTTTTTTTTCCCCCCTAAGTATAAAAAAATAGAAGCTTGATCTAAAAATTAGAGAACCGTATTAAATAGAACATGACATTACTTTAATGTAGCCCTCGTACTTTTTACACATGTTTCACTTGTGTAAGGTGTATATTATATCTCTCATGATACTACGTGTTATAATTTATTATACCGTACTACATAATACAGAGTAATATGGTTCGCTTTTATCATTTCACAACATCTGGTTGAGATTTTTCCATGTCAACATATTTAACTCATTATGTATATGAATATAATTGACATAGCCAGTCCCCTAATTGTGGACATTCACGTTGCTACCAACTTTTTCACCCCTAAAATAACACCACTGTGAGCCTCCTGGTTCACGTATCATTGGCAGTTATCTGATTTTCTGACTGAATGTCTTTTTTTTTAAGATTTTATTTTTAAGTAATCTTTACAGAGAACATGAGGCTTGAACTCACAACCCCGAGATCAAGAGTCACACGCTCTATCAGCTGAGCCAGTCGGGCACCCCCTGACGGCATTTCTTTTCAATTATTTTCCTGTTCTTTTTTTCCCCATGTGTTCTCTCCCTCATGTCATAACCTACCCAATTATCATTCTCTACCCCCAGCATTTGCCCCATCTCTGAAAAACCAAACGGTCCGGTTCATAGTTGGCCATTTAACTGTCCATGCAAGTTTCAACTTCAGCCTGGTGATGAATGAGACCCTGAGGCCAAGTGACTGTCACCATCTGAGGAGGGGTGGCCAGTGTAGCTTCACCTGCTTTCCCCCAGAGCACTTCCAGGGCCATCTCGTGGGAAGAACCATCCTGTACCAAACACCAAGTGTCCACATGAGAGACGGCCTCCCCTGTTGGAGACAGGAGGACTCCTTCTGGCTCAGCTTTGTTGAGAGCACACTGAAAACGCACAGCTAATGAACCAGAGTCATCTCTGAGCTGTAGGAAATAATGACCGTCCCCCCACTCCCCACGAAACTGAATCTAGAGAGCCACTGAAATCCCCTGGTCACGTTGGGACAGTCCCCAGTGGGCTGTCACAGCTTACGTATAAATGAGGGGACAAGACATGCATCCTTATCCTTTCCATTTCTAATGTTCTATGAACTCTGCTAGTCACTGCTGATCCTCAAAAACCCAAGCATGAAGTCCAATCCAACACAGGTAGCAGAAAAAATTGCTTTTAAAAACTGGGGACAATTTTAAAATTCAAAGGTCTGATCGTCCAGCATGGTGGTCAAATTCTGGGGAACGGTGAGAGCGAGGCGGTAACTTCATCCTGGAGCAGTTCCCTCCAGCCCTGACTCAGCATCATCACGCAGAAGTCTTCCCCTCCCAAACCACCTCTTTCAAAACCAGCGGGGATGGGGATCCTCAACATTGAACAGATCACCCTGCTGGGGTCTGTGAGACTGGCCACATTGACCTTGGCTTTGAATCGGTGCCCATCTGCAGCAAAGCTGTAGAAAATGACATCGAGAAAAGGCCAGATCAGGTGGCTCTCATGGAGTATGAACAGTGCTTTGGGGCCTGTTTGGGGCCGACAGGCCTGGCTCCGTCGTGGAACATGCATGACCCAGGGTGACAAAATTCCCGACACGCAGCACAGCATCCACGTGTCCGCATGCGTCCCGGCGCCCCTGCAGCTCCGCAGCACCCGCTGGTCTAGCAAGCGCACGGCAGGCCGGGCTCGGCAACGGGGAAGCAAGTGGCACAGCACGCTTGTGCACCGGCATGAGAGGCTACTTCGAGACTCACCGTCTCTCTTCCTTCTGCGGTCCCTAACTGAAGGCATAACAGTATAGTCGCTCGGATCGGTCTTCCTGCCGACACGTGTTTCCCAACTTGGATGACGATGCTGTAATCACGGTCCAGTGACTCTCACAGAACTTTGCTGGTTTCCCAAACATGAACGTGGCCTTTCAAATGACAGCCTTAAATAATAATAATGATAAAATAATATATACACAATATTTTTATAAATATTTTATAAAATGTATTCATATTATATATATATGTGTATATATGTATATATATGTGTGTATATATATATATATATATTTTTTTTTTTTTTTTTTTTTTTTTTTTAAA
>LNAC01000114.1:1867515-1919605 GCA_002007465.1 Ailurus styani
GATACAGAAGGGACTCACACGGACGTGGGAACAAGATTCCGTACCTGGCCACTGACACTACTGATGAAAGGAAAACTGGTGTCTGTTTTTTAAGTTCCTTGAATTCACATTTATGTGTAGTTTTTTGGTATGAGGCCAGTTAGTTCAAACTTCCCTCTCTTCTTTTGGGCTTTTGGTAAAGAGAATATCTTTCAACATGACATTATTAATTCCTCTCTGCCATAGCACCTAAAAATACAAGTGTCCAAAGGTCAGTCTTCCTTCTTTCCTCCTGTTCCTCCACTGTATGCTTAAGAAGCGATTTCCCCCTGATCATTAGAGGATGAGCAAGATATGGGATTTGATGATACAGATGTTGGGCATGCTATAAAAACAGCTTTCATGGTCTCTAAGAAAGAGAGCTCGAATAAAGAGACTTTTTTAAAGCATTCCAAAATCCTGGTTTTCTAGCAAGTGCCTTGTTGGATTCTGTGGTCTAGGGTTTTAGAATTCTTATAAATGACACTGACAGGCATGTCTCTGGGTCCAGACGTCTTTCCCAATGTTAAAACAGCACTTTGACAAGAAGCATTTCATATACTCATAGGCTGAAGATCATAATCAGATCTGTTTTCCTTGTCGATCTAAACACATCTTCACACCTTTTGTTCTTTGGTCATTATTAAACCCCATACGAAAAGTAAGTCTAAAATTTAGGCTGGGTTTCCCTTTCACTTCTCTAAAAACAAAAGAAGCCAAATTAATTAAATATCTATGTAGTCAAAGCTACATAGATACATTTTCTGCTCACTGTTACCATTTCCAGTAAAACAGTTCAGGCAATGGCTCATTTAAACAGAAATATACTTCCATACGGAAGCCAGAACAGTGCAGGCCCTGAGCAAGAAGGGCCCTTGGGCCAGGCCCTGCACTTTGGAGTAACGCCACCCCCCACCCCCCCCACCCCCCCGGCCCTTTCCCAGCCACGGCCCTCCCTATGGAGCAAGACCGAGGGGATGCCATGACTCAGAATCTGTACTCTCCCTTCTGGAAAGTGCTCCAAATACTCCAGATCCTGGAATTCTGGTCCCAAATGACCCCAAGCCTGCTCCCAGGGTCTGTTTGGACCACTTCCCTGTATATAGCACCCTGAGAGCAAACCATACCACCAGTGTGCCCCCCCCCAGGTCCAGAGGATTATTTGTGGGGGGTGAGGACGAAGCTGAAGTGTGCAGGCTGGAGCGTCCACATTCATGTGTGCAAGGCCCACTCACAATGTGGGAAGGAGTCAGAGCAGGAAAGAGGCGACGTTCACTCATGCGGTTATATAGCCCTGCCTTTGTACTCTTGCCCTGGGTCCGGAAAGGTTAGGGGTGACTATACCATCTAGTCACAAAGTACAAATTTAGAACTTCATATATTAATAAGCCATAAAATCACACATTTTAATAATAGAAATTTGATTTTCAATAAAGGTGTCTTTTCATGGAACAACCTATTTATGGATCTTTTCAGGAAGACCATATGCGAAATGGGAATGCCTCTACCATTTTGTAACTGTAGACCTTGGGCAAGTCCCTTAAATTCATTAGCCTCATCTATGAAATGAAGCAAATAATAGCAACTATCTTAAAGGGCAAGTGTGAGGATACACGAGATGGTCCCTTGTGAGAGGCCTGGCACGCTACAAGCACTCAGTGACTGTTGGCTGTTACTGACCTCGAGGAGTTCAGAAATCCTTCCCTTGTACAGGGACAGACACGCTGACCGTTGCTTCCTCCCTACTCTTCCATTTGTGTTCTTGGTTGCTGATTTGTTGAAGGGTGCCAGTTTCCCAGTATGATGCTTCAGAACTCGTGTTGGCTGAGAACTACAAAGAGTTTATTAGAAGAACAAATCACCTGTAGGAAAATACACGTCACCCTCTACGTCTTGCCAAGATCTACCAGATAGACCTCATCCTTGTCTTTACCCAAGATTATATTTCTAAGCTATAATATTTGTTTTGAGATAAAAATAGGAAAACTGCTTTAGAGAAGAAAACTTACAAACTGAATTTTAAGCAGAATTTTACATTTTTCTTATATATATAATGAGAATTCATATACATAATCTATTTAGAAGGTCCAAGAAATCTTCACAGTAGAGAATTATCATTGTCCTGCCTCTGTGTTAACGTTTCATTCCATTATATTTTAAACATACTTTATGGGGTTTAGTTGGTTTTGGCACTGTCTCTCTTAGACTTCTGAAACCTCTCTTCCAACACCAGTAATTTTCTTGGAGTTCCACTTACAAGACAGTGTGCTATTCTTTTAAGCTTGAGGATTGTATCAGCTTGACGCCATTTTGCAGGTTGTCATAGTCCTCTAGGGTATGAAAAAGCTTACCTGTGGCTTAGAGGTCTGGTTTCCCTGATGTCATCCGGGGTTTGTTGGCATCTAACATCCATCTCTTTTCTCCTTTTTTGGCAGAATGGGTCTTCTAGCCAAAGACGAAGATTTAATCCCCAGTACCATAACAACAGGCTGAATGGCTCTGCCAAGCCACAGGGCAGTGGGAATGAAGCTGATTTGATGACGAAGGGCAACAACCGCCATGAACACAGAAGACAGCCGCACAATGGCTTCCGTCCCAAAAACAAAGGCGGCGCAAAAAACCAAGAAGCCCCCTTGGGGACAAAGACCCCCGAGGCACCAGCCCATTCGGAGAAGCCCCGGCGAAGGCAGCACGCTGTAGACAACTCGGAGGCCAGGCCTTTCCGGGGTAACGTCGCTAGGGTTTCACAGTGCAATCTCTGCCCCACGAGAATAGAAGTTTCCACAGACGCTGCGGTCCTCTCAGTCCCAGCTGTGACGTTGGTGGCCTGAGCGAGGAGATTTAAAAAAAAAAAAAAAAAAAAGCAGTTTTCACTCAGTTTTGGTTCCCTGCCCGAGGTGCTGACCCAATTCGCTGCCAAAAGAGAGTCAATCAGAATATACAAATCCTATATGGTTGTGTCATCCTCTCTTAATCATTTTTACTAATTCTAATAATCAGCTCTAGCTTGCTTTCATAACTTTCATGGCTTTGCTTGATCTGTTGACGCTTTTTCTCATCAAGACATCGCCGCATTTTAGCCAGGCAGTATTTACTCGTTTGTTAGGAAAATCAAGATGTGGCTACAGATCAGAGGCTCAGTAGCAACCTGTGTTGTAGCAGTGATGTCAGTCCATTGATTGTCTTTAGAGAGTTAATGTTGGGAAAAAAAAAAAAATTCTTGCCGATCAGACAACCATAATCTGCTGAAGACACGTGCGCTTTTGTAGAATTTAACATCTGGTGTTTTTCTGAAAAAAAAATATATATATATACATATATTGCTTTATTTGAAACAAATTAAAATATGCTGCATTTGACACCTGGCTGGCTTTTTTTTTATTGATGCCCACTTTATTATTCAATGTAGGACCTCTGCGGAAACTTGTGGTAGCGTGGCCCAGAGCTCTCCCCAGTACTCTTGCTCTTTTCTTTTCTTGTTTAAGATTTTTATTTATTTATTTGACACAGAGAGAGAGATCACAAGGAGGCAGAGAAGCAGGCAGAGGTAGGGGGGAAGCAGGCTCCCTGATGAGCAGGGAGCTCAACTCGGGGCTCTATCCCAGGACCCTGAGATCATGACCTGAGCCGAAGGCAGAGGCTTTAACCCACTGAGCCACCCAGGGCCACCCCCCACCCCCCCGCCCCCAAGTACTCTTGCTCTTAGGACAGGTACCTTTTCAGAAAAAAAAAAATAATAATGCCTCACAATGGCCCCGGCCAGCACGTTGTCCCACATATAAATGGGCATGCACCCCAATCATCTTAGACACCATGTGGTAGTTCAGAAATCTCAGTCACAAGAAATACAGACCTCAGCTCAGTCTCATTTAAACAATAAAGACAATTTATTGGTTCAGTGACTGAAAAGTCCAGCAACAACGTATGCCTCAGCTCCAATTTGGTCCGGACTCCAGCTCATTTCTCTTGATTAGCTCTGCTCTCCTTCCTCCTTAGGCTGACACTGTGTTCAGAGAGGTGGCAAATAACTACCTTGCTCCTAAGGTTCAGATCCATCCCTGGCACCATCTAGAAGAAAAGAGACGCTCTCCAGGTAGCATCCATGTGGAACACGTGTCCTAGTCAGAAGTCCCTGCAAAAATACCCTCTGCAAGGCTCTTGAAAATTGTTGGCCCAGATTGCTGGTAGGCTTGTCACTCAACCAATCAGCAAAGTGGGGGAGGGAGCAGCAAACGACAGGCACTAATTAGTATAGACTGATCGGATCCCAGCCCTTGAGCTGGGGTGTGGCCAGTTCCCCAGAAGCACAGGGGCCATGTGGAAAGGGCTAGGGTTTCCTCAGGAAAAGAAAATGGAGGTTGGGGAGCCCAAGCCCCGGAGAACCCCAAGTCCCCTCTCTTTGACCACAGGCCCTTCAATGTGGGCTCAATGTGGGCTCTGCTTGTATCAACTTGCCCATGTCCTACAGATTGATTGCCCTCTTTCAAGTGCACATGCTGACTTTCAGCTCAACATTAACATTTTTTCTGGCAACCCAGCTTCAGCGGTTCTCTCACGCAGAGCAGCCCCAAGAAGCTGAGCCTACAGGCCACGCAAGCATCCGTTTCTTTTGCCAAGCGCAGAAGGATGTTTGCTTTCTCCGGAGAGAGCTTTCTGAGGTCTCTGGGTGTACCCAGAGATTTAATAGGAATTTTAAATGTTAAGTCACATTCCAGGAAGGAAGGAAGAGTTTGCTCGTTCAAATAAGAAAGATAAATGTTCAGGACTCTGATCCCCATTTCCTCCATCTGAGGCCCTGAATTTATACTTTACAAGACAGAAGGACGAAGCACACATTTTGTGTAGCAAGATTTGGCCTGCCACCGAGAAATGTCAATGTATATGTGACGGCTTTAAAGATGAGTCAAATAATTCTTGCAACAGAAAAACAATGGGTTTTCCAGATCAGGGGTGCGCCTTCCTTTGTCGACGCTGGCCCGACCACTCTCAGCCTGGACTGACTCACGGGCTCCTGTCACTCTCAGCGTGAAGACAGCTCAAACACATTCCCAAGCACATTGCAAATGCACCCAGGTCACAGAAAAGAAACCAAAAAGAGTGCTAAAACGTGTTCAGACCTAATTTTGGTTTTTCCTAGATTTTGCCTTTCTTATGAGACCCCAGGGCATGGGAGCCTTTACTAATTTGCATGTTTGAAATGGTAATTTCAATATTATCGTGCCACTGTCAGGCCACTTAAATACTATATTACATCTGTTCAGGTGGAACCATTGTGATCTTAGCTGGGTAGTAGACTGCCATTCTTTTAAAATGTTTTAAATTCCTTTAAAAAAAATCCACAGGCACAAGCACTCTCATGTCTGTACTTAATGCACAAGAACCCGAAGAATAGATTCCTCACTCTTAAACATTTCTCTAGCAGAGGTTAAAACATTTTAATACCCATGAAGATTGAATAACTTCAAAACTCACCTACATTGTACCAAGACTCCATCTGTGAAATTCAAACCTCCCTGTTGGGTTCCCATTACAGTCCAAATTTACATTCCATTTGAGAATGTCTGCCTACTCCAGCTCTGTCCTATTGAGCCTCTCCGAGGGGTGCTGAATACAGCAAGGCGTAGAAAGTTAATACAAGTCATACAAAATTCACCCTCAATAAAAGACATAGAGGAGTTCGAGGAAGAAACTAGAAACATAACATATCCACTTTAAAGCTCAGTTCGCAAGTAGTTCAATTCTGCTGGCATCAGAGAAAGAGATTCTAATTAAATATTCCTAGGGAAGCAACATCAAATGAGGTTAATGGGAAAAGTTGCCAGACCAACAGCAACCTGCAGATTTTTGCCCAAGTAAGAGATTTGGGAATCCTGACTCGGAAAGCCTAGATTTCATCCTCGGTTTCGATTTAATCATAAGAGGACCTGGTCAGTTCTTTTTCCTGGAGCAGCTGGGGTGGGCGTGGAGAAGCGGGGACTGAGATAGTGACCAGACAGGCAGCTGCCTAAATTCAACACCGCCTTTGACTGAGAGTTTCCCCCTCACTCTCTTCCTCCCTCCCTTTTTGCACTGTCCCCCACCCTGTCTGTTTAGAGTGCCCTCTTGTGTCAAGAGATGGTAAGATCTTCACTTCTCTATGGACAGGCTCACGGTAGCATCCAGGAACTAGGCAATGGCACCTTCGTTACTCCACTGGCTTCAGAGGCCTTACCTAAAATTCTGGCACACTTGGGCTAAGACTCCAGATTTCCCCCCAGGCACCAAAAAAAATGACACAAAAGAGAAAGAACCAGTTACCTGCTCCCACATTTCCTAAGCAAACTCATCACCACCATCCAAATCATTCAAATGGCTAATACATGGCTCCAGCATTTTCCTGAAAGTACTGAGCCATCGTAACTGCTCTAATCTGGTGAGAAAAAAAAAATATCAAGTGTTGTTAAGTCCCAGGGATTCTCTTCTTACCTCAGAATTTGAAGCACAGTTTTAATACTAATCATTGCATGCTATTACAAGGAATTTTTTTTTTTATCCTTTTGCTTTTTCTAACAAGGCTTTATAAATCCTAAGGAAGTTCTCTGTCTATTCTTAGTTTCAAAGAACCAGGTCCCCAGTCCTTGGCGGTAGATCAGCCCAAACCAGTGTTTAATCCCAGTACAGTGACCCCTTGAGCAAAGTCACGCTGGTCTGGCTCTCATCCTGCTATCTGAGAAATGCACAATGTTGCTCTCATCATGCAGGTTCTTATAAATTACTTTCAGGGATTGATTTTCAGAGGCCCCCTTGTTTGTGAACTCTGCCTCTTCTCACAGCTCATAAGAGCTTTTAGTGCCACCGCTAGGTTCAAGTGTCACAAGTGACATCGCCACACACAGTTTTTAGGGAATAAATAAATTCCGAGCAAATTTTTTCCTGCTTGAGAAAATATGTCAATTTCTTACACACACACACACACACACACACACACGCACAAACATTTCAGAACCATGGGTGCAACAATGACCAAAGAATTTCTACAAAAAATGAATGTAGAAAGTACCTCCCATCAAAAACAGAAAAACGTCCTATTTTTTTTAACTTCAGATGCTTAAGTTTGAATTAGATTTGCCTGTTCCTAGTCCTTTGTGAGAATACACTTTCTATAAATCACCATCACCATGTACCAAGCTGGCTAACAATATTATCACCCTTCTGCCAATGCCTGACACACAGTAGGAACTCAATAAATACAACAGAGCAGATAGGAAAGAGTGGTCAACTCCAATACTCCTAGAAAGTTCTGGACCCTAAATGGCTTTATGCAAAATAATCCAGTAAGCCAATTCTAGAGAAGATGGGAAGAGAGCAGAGCAACTAAAGTTCTGTCTTTGGTGGCGGACTGCCTGGATTCACATCTAGGCCCCACCCCTTCCAGCTGTGTAAACTTGAGATGTTCCCAGACATCTCTTTTTTTTTTTTTTTTTTTTTTTTAAGATTTTTTTTTTTATTTATTCATTTGACACAGAGAGAGAGATTACAAATAGGCAGAGAGAGAGGAGAGAGGAGGAAGCAGGCTCCCTGCTGAGCAGAGAGCCCGACGTGGGCCTCGATCCCAGGACCCTGGGATCATGACCTGAGCCGAAGGCAGCGGCTTTAACCCACTGAGCCACCCAGGCGCCCCAGACATCTCTTTACCTCAGTTTCTCCATGGGCTGATAACCACACCTACCTTGAGGGTTTGTTATAAGGATTGAGTAAGTTCATCCTTGCAAACAACTTGGAATAATCCCTGGCGCTTTGTTTGGGTCAGGTTTCAATCAGGAGATAGTAACCACAAAGTAATTTAAATGGGGAAGGTTTATGAATGTATGTGCAGAAACTTCATATATGTGTATGTATCTATATATGTTTATAAATAAGAGAAGAAATAATTAGTAATAAGGGGTTAGCTATTAAAGAATACAAGAATAGCAGATACAGGGACAGTTACCACTGGAATAGAGACAGAGTGTCCAAGGAAAAAACTAGTTTGGGTGAGCCTCCCACCCTTACTCACCCAGGCGCCTCCGGGCTGAAATTCTGATCTGGAGGAGGGTGGATCTATGGCCCATTAACCTTCAAGAAGCTCACTGAGGGGCTGGCCAGCAAGAAGCCACATGGGTCTACTGGAGAGCCAGAGAGCTTCCCCCAGAGGGGGTGCTGGCCAACCTGCCAGGGGTCCACCTGCAGGAGTGAGGCTGAACTCTGAGAATCTGGCTGCAGTACCAGCAAACCTGCCAGGAAGCCACCTGCAGGGGTACTGCCGAATTATCTGGGGAGCCAGCAGGGGTACCCACAGGATGGCAAGCTGCTGCCAAAACTTACTGGGGGTGAGGGCATCTGGGGTTCCCACACCCCAACTAAGCACAACAGGAGCAAGAATACTGAAGCAGCAAAAAGCCCCTTCCCACTGCCAGGTTCCCCAGTGACAAAGCCAGGGAGCTAAAGAGAAATGCTTCTGGAGCTCCTGGATCACAAGCAGGGCAGTAAGGAGTGGATTTGGAACTGTAGGGGTCAAGGGCAGGCCACCCCAACAGAACCAAAGGGCAAAGAGTTGGTAGTTGGCATACTCTTAGAAAGCACTATCAGAGAATTTGATAAATAAATAATAGCTAGGCAGCATATAGATGACAATGCAGAACACAGAAAACTAAGGAGCAGGCACAAGTCCTGTCCAGCTCATCTCTGGAAATAGAGTCACAAGGTCCCACAGGAGGAGGCCTAACATCGTGCTTAAGGGCCTGTACTCAGGAAGATGACAAGGCATGTGAATCCTACCTTTGCCTCCTACGAGCTTCTAGGCAGTTTACCAAAAACAAAAGAAAAACAAAACAAAACAAAACCTCTGTGCCTCGGTTTCCCCAGCTGTAAAATGGGGATAATAATAATACATTTACATCATGGAGTGGGTGTACGAAATAAGCAAATATACAAAGAGCTTAGGGGAGTACATCTTCATTTTTATTATGTAGTTGTTCGGAAAGAACAGCAAACAAAAATGTTTCTAATATTGTACTGTCAGGGAGAAAGAATTTTCTCTGCCTTTCAAAGTCCTTCTAGCTGGACTAAGAACCAAACTGACATGAGGCAGATTAACAGGAGAAAATAAATTTCAATTTCATACGAATCCACACAGACATGAAATTCCCCAGACAGTCAGACAAAAGGAGGTAAAAGGAGGTATATCTGTCATCCTGAACTAAGGGAGAAGTGGGTAGGGGCCTGGGACTTCAAAGGGAAGGAATGCAATTCACAGAAAGATGGAAAAAAGTAAATGTTTGGTAAACAAGTGTTTGCTGAGCCATTCAGGAATAATGGGACAGAGAGTACTTAGATCAGAGACCTTGTTAGTTTCCGCCCTGTGTGGGGTATCTGGTTCATATTATTATAGTTATCTACAGTGATTGCTCCCTTCATGGAGTAGGCCCTCTATCTACATTCTGTTTAGGCCGTTTAGGGGGAAGAAAAGAGCCTTTCCTGACTCTGCTGGGTTTTGATTGCTTTCAACTCAAAAAAATCTTCACGCCCAAGTCGTCCATCTTGGGGCAGCCTGCCCTTGGCTGCTACAATACCAAAACCAAAAACGGAAGTGGAAGTTAAAAGGATATATGTTTTAATTGGCAGGTCTGAGACACCCCGTCTTTGGTATCACCCCCTCCCTTAATCCCCAAGGCTCCATCCTGCCTGCAATTGACAGCAGGGCTGTTTCTTCCCACACCCAGGGCCCCCTTAGGAGAAGAATTATTTTGCTTAGGTTAAGTCACCCAACTAAAGCAATGGTTCTCAACTGGGGATAATCAACTGTGTGCCCATCCCCCACCGATAGGAGACACTTGGAAAAGTCTGGAGACATTTTGATTACAACAACTGGGGCCGGGGTCACTGGCCAGGGATGCTGGCACAAGTTACCCACCATATGGAATTATCTAAGGGGTCAATACTGTTGATGTTGAAAAACCCTCATCTGGAGGGAACAAGGGATTTGGAGAAAGGGAACAGAGACAGAGCTGGTGAGAAGGTATAGGTTGTTTTACTCCCCCAGCTGTGCGGGGGTCTTGCCTGGTTCAGCCTAGCTTACCAGTAAAATCCAGACAGTCTGACCCACAGCTAAAGTCTAAATGTACCGCTTCTGAGGTCCTTGGGCTGTTCCTGTCATCTACATAAAAATTGAGTTTCCACATCTTCCAAACCAAGAAGTTAAGGGATGAGTTCTTGAAAGAGCTGCTATTGAAGCAGAATGTCCAAAGTTCGAAGAAATCTTGGCAGACAGACGCAATATTTGCCTTTTCCCAACTTCAGCAAATACACTACCTTTTTCTTTCTGTAACATGCTCTCAGTTTAAACCAAGTTTCTCTTCTAAGCTCCAGGCCCCCAGTTCATCCCTGTAGCTGGGAAAAATTTTACTAAGGTAATAAGGGCTTCGGGGTAAAGGAAATCAAAAGGATGAGAAGCCACAGTGTAGAATGAGAAGTTGTTAAATAAACAAGTCGGGCTGAATACTGACTGCCCATTACTATAAAATTCGATTTATCTTAGCTACAGCCTACCTCAGGAACCGTCTAGCTAGCAAATATGAACTATGGGCTGTCTGAGGCAACACATGTGAACAAAGAAAAATTAGCTCTTCTGTAACAATGTATAACAATGTGTAAGCCATGTGTATCTCATGAGGCTGACAGGACTGTAAGTGAAAATGGCCCTTTTGAGGCTGCACCACCAACCAAATTCCACGAATAAGAAATTCTGAAAACAGCTGGAAACCAATTTTTTTTTCCTGTTAGCTATTCATGTTTCCTTTTTTGGCTGTACTACATGCTTGAAAAACTGCATACTAACTGCAGCCCTCAACAAAGAATCCCTCATCCACTCTTCAGGGAGGAATCAGCAACTTGTTGACAGTTTTCAGGGGAGTTTCCACATATGGGAAAATGACAGTACTTTCCATCATTAGAAAGTTCCTAGTTAATTTTGTAATACACATATGTAAATAATTTGGAAATACTTTCCATTTTCCTTCCCTTCATTTCCCTTCATTTCAACTTCATACTTTCCACTTTGTATCTAACCAACATCCTACCAAATACAGATTGAAGCTATCCAAAGGAATTGTAGGTAGAAGGCAATCCTTTTTGGGGTAACCTCATATTCATACAAATATTAGCATCCTCTCCTTTACAGAACAATTTATGACCACAAGTTTTTTTGCACATTCAAAATGTTATTTAAATCAAGAATGTTCTTTCTATAAACAATTTCTCAGGTGAAGTCCAGTATGCTCGTATATTAATTCCTTCTTTAAAAATCAAGGGATAGCTGGATAATTATACTATATTTAACCACAGACTGGGAAGTGAGTCAACAATTTTTTCAGTGCTAGCACTTGAATAGGATTAAGCCTGTGAATGAAAAAGAAATTGCATCAGCAATTGTAGCAGAAGCAATAAAGCAGGAGAGAGGCCAGACTTTTTTCCTTTCTCAGAAGTCAGGCAGCACCGGCATTGACCTCCCTGAGATCTCGTGATCCGTGGCTCTGGATTACTTTAAACAACTTGACAAGTCCTGTAACTGTTCTGGTCATTACTGACGGTAATTTTGGTCATTAGCAATAATCACCCTACGGAAGAACTTCCACTACCACTTCTTCTGTTCTGACAGAAGGTCGGAAATCAGTTTCCAAGGCTCCTGAAGATTGCTACCAGACACATTTTTAAAAATAATTGTAGGGGGGGAGAGTAGGGGGTTGCCTTAACTTTCAGAAATTTACTGAAGGACTACCACGTACCAGGCATTACACATAGAGAGGCAACAGACTCTAACAGACATGTAATCCAATACTTTAATACTTTCCTGCTTAAAAACTTTAAATATTAAACAAATTCACATTTTTAGTCTACTTCCTCCGTCTACAGTTTCCCTTGGTCAGTGATGTTGTGTCAGTCTGTGGATATCAGATTATGGGCCTAAAACGTGGGATTGAGGTGGTGGGGGTGGGAGGTGGGTCTCACTATCATATAGCCTTTATTTTGTTCAACCTCATTTCTCTCTTGTTCTTGAAAGAACTGGGAAAAACGACCTTCATTATGTTGTTGTTCTGAAACTAACAAGCAAAATGAACACAATAAAATAGAATATATGAAAATACTTTATAAAGCTGTAGCGTAAGGCAATATTGAACCGAAAACTCACTATTTATAAATGTGAAACATAAATTGTCAGCCTTAGGCTCTCCATGATATAACTAACCAATTTTAATCAGGACAAAGCAGTTTTCAACAAAGATTACCTGTAAATGCATCATAGTCAAATGTTTTTTTTTTATATGAGCAGTAACTAAATATCTTACACTCACCATTAAAAATTTCTATTGTGTCCTCCGACCCAACAGCACAAAAATATTGTCAGAGTAATGATACTGAACTGTTATTTATAAAGCATAGTTTCCTATTTCTTATTTTTCATTCTCCAGGAAGAACAGTGGGCTATGATGAGTTATTCCTTTGTGTCTGCAGAATCTTGAGAAATGTGTTTTCATTCAAAAGTTCCTAATCCCCAGGGAACAACTCCAACTAATGTTCAAGTTACTTGAGCATTTGGAATTTGACTTTGACTCCTGATACCCAAAAGGGGCCACTTGTTCCTTTATACCTCAGCTGCACCATGGACTGGTAGCTATTCCAAAAACTCTGCTTATAAAGACTAGACGTGCTAAATAGACTTCCTTCCTCCCCGCCGCTTCCCTGTTAGCGGCAAAGAAGAGCAGGCCGTTCACAGAATCACCCATGAGCACAGGCATACCTCGTTTAATTGCACTTTGCTTTATTGTGCTGCATAGATACTGCACTTCTTACAGATTGAAGGTTTTGTGGCAACCCTGCACCAAGCAAATCTATTGGTATAAAATATTCTTATGCGAATTAGCAATTCAAAATGCCCTAGATCAAGCAATACTAGTAACGTCTGAAATGGAAATTCTCAAAATTCACTGTGATTTTTGATTTTCAGAATGCTTGTATTCTTTACAATAGTATTTTTCAGGGTGACTAAATATTTTTTATATTCTACAGGGAAATGTCATTCATGAACCATCAGTTGAATATTCACTTTTTTCTAGCCAGATAAAACACCTATTTTAAAAGGCTGCTGGTATCTGAATAGCTATCCATAATTGGTTTAATCATTTCATACATTACCTAAACAAGAAAGCAATTTTGTAACCAGAAATAAACTACATAAACAACCTCTCAGACTCCCAAAGTTCTCTAAGGCTTAAAAATAAGCACAGTCATGGAAAATGGTACTTTTTATGGAAAAGTTTTACTTTATTTTGTAAAAAGTAATGTTTTGAGTATATTTACTCTACTCTTTCAAAGTAATGCAAGTACAATGATAAGCACAGAGTAAAAAGTACCCTGCTTTATGAACTTATTTTTAATACACTGAAGGCATGCTGCTTACTGAAGGTAGAAATATGGGATCCAATTATAAAACTTAATATGTTAAGAGTAAACACATACAACTGAATAGCTGTGAAAAAATAGAGGATTAATCAAAATATTTTGTTTAAAAATATTAAGTTCAAGTGGGAATTTTATGCTTAAGAATCATATTGTATAGTCAGAATGTATCCTCAGTGGTCATTCCTGAGAAACAAGTAGTAACTTTAGTTAAAAGTTAATGCTTAACTTCTTTTTCAAAGTACTTTCAGAACTTCACTATTCAAATTAAAATAAAATATTTTAACAACTCATTCCGAAGACGTTATACAGTTCTCATCCCAAGACATCATCTTGTGATGTATAAATAAATCTTCTAGCAAAAAAAGGGTAAGAAAAAACAATCTAGGAAAAGAAAATAGTTCAATTGAGTCAGAGTCAAAATGTGATCTTAAATTACTATTCTCCCCCCTCCTCATTTCTTTTCACGAAGCCTGCTGAGACTGAAAGAAACCTGCAGGGAGTTCACCTGGGTCAGCATTTTCTCTCAAATCTCTTGGCTGTGACGCAGCGCAGGGAAACACTAATGTCACCCTATTTCACCAGACGGTGGCATCTAACCCCATTCCGCCCTGGGCAGCAATGAGTAACATTACAGAAGTGCCTAACGTCTATAATTATTCAGCAACAAAGTGGACTTCTGTAGTGATGATTTTACTGTACTGTTTTGTTGCTTTAATACCAATGAGCCATCAAAAAAAAAAAAAAAACCTGAAATTCAAACTGTCAGTAGACAACCATTTCAAAGTTGAGATAAGTAAAGAGAGGCCCGACCAGTTAAAGTCTCTCTCTTCCATTCCCACCTGACACAAATCATTTTTCCCGCAATGATCCTAAAGAGAAACCCAATTTTCCAGCCCTAGGGCACTAAGTAACAGCGCCACTTGCAAGCAGCGCACCGCTCGGGCGCTCCGGAAGGCGAGGGGGCGGGGGTCCGGAGCCCACGCTTCCCGTCAATCAGCCTGGCCCCGCCCATTTTCAGTCCGCGCGTGCGCGCGGGGGGCTTCCGGGGCCGGCGCTGACGGCGGCGCCGCGGTCTCTGTGGGTCTGGCTGCTGCGCCGGCAGGCAGGGCCGGCCCAGCGGCGCACAGTGGAGTCCGCTTCAGTTTTATCACTCGGGGCGGGGTGGCCTTCTTGTCGGAGAGCAGGACCTTGGTGGGAGGCGGGTGCGCGGCTCCGTTTTCCGCGCTCCCGGCCCCACGAGGAGCCTGGGGCTGCCCCGGCAGCGCAGTACCCGCCGGGGACCGAGGCTTCGGCGGCGCGGGGCGCAGCGCTGCCTTCCCGCCTGCAGATTGGAGGGCGCCGGCCGGGGACACCCTGACCGAAGCTGAGTTCTTGACTTTAATTTGGGTGCTTGTAGAAGGGCCCAGGAATCTGACTGGCTTGGGACCAGTCTTACAGTTCACACCTTCGTCTTCCTCGTCACTGAACGCCATCAGTCGCCTGTGAATACAGAAGCATGTCATGGTCAGCGTTTACAGGTTGGGTGACCCATGAACGCGTCTCCAAAGTTCTATCTTCAGGGGCAAAATCAAGAGGTGCGGAGGGATCAGCCTACCTCATCTCCTCTCCCACAAGGTCAATAAGTAAATCACCAACTTTACATGAGATTGTTTCTGCTTGAAAACAAACTCTTAAAAGCACCATAATGTTATGAGAACGACAACTTAAAATTTAGTATGTTACACTAGAATTATACATCACTTGGTTCCTAAGAATCCTCACGTGATCCAGGGCATAACTAGGATGATCCCAAGTTGTTTTCCCAGAACAACAGGTTTTTTTTAAGAGAGTTACTGAGTGTTTCACAGTCCAATAAACTCTGAGAAATGCTATTGCACATTTTGCTCTCCTCTTGAAACTTTACACTCTAACAGTTTCTGAGGTCAGAAGTAAAGACACCTTACTTTGTTGGATCCATATTTCCCAATAATTCTGTAATGCAACATTTGGCACCCAGTAAAATCAGCATGAAATTGAAATGCGTTTGGGGAGCTGCTAGAATGGTCAAACCCTTGGTATAGTTGGATGTTTTTTGAATTTGAGAGATACTGGACAAACCTTCAAAGATTCCTGAATTGAGTTTGCCATTCATTATAAAAAGTCTAAAGGTGGAGCAGTTTTAGTTTTTCTAATTTTTAAAAAATTCAATTTATTTAAACAAAAAAAACCCACCCTAGTTTACCCATTTCTTCCCTCCACTCCTTGCCTCCAGCGACCACCAATCAGTTCTCTGTATCTACCAGCCTGGAATTTTTTTTTTTTCTCCACATATTAGATCACATGGTATTTGTCTTTGACTTATTTCACTTAATGCTCTCAAGGTACTTCCATGTTGTCACAAATGACAAGATTTCATTCTTTTTTATGGCTGAATAATATTCCACTGTGTGTATATGTTTGTGTGTGTGTATGTGTGTGTGCACACACAACACATCATCTTTATCAATTCATCAATCGACACTTGGGTTTTTCCATAATATAAACAATACTGCAATGAACATAGGGATCCATATATCTTTTCAAGTTACTCTTTGCATTTTCTTTGGATAATTACCCAGAAGAGAAATCGCTGGATCATATGGTAGTTCTACCTTTAATTTTTTGAAGAACTGCCATACTATTTTCCATAGTGGCTGCACCAGTTTACATTCCCACCATAAGTGCACAAGGGTTCCCTTTTCTCCACATCCTTGCCAACATTTGTTATCTCCTTTTTGATAATAGCCATCCTAACAGATCTGAGGTGATATCTCACTGTGGTTTTGATTTGCATTTCCCTGATGATTATATATATATATTTTTTTAAGATTTTATTTATTTATTTGACACAGAGAGAGATCAGATCACAAGTAGGCAGAGAGGCAGGCAGAGAGGAGGAAGCAGGCTCCCCGCCGAGCAGGGAGCCCGATGTGGGCCTCGATCCCAGGACCCTGAGATCATGACCTGAGCCGAAGGCAGAGGCTTTAACCCACTGAGCCACCCAGGCGCCCTCCCTGATGATTATTGATGTTGAGCATCTTTTCATGTACCTGTCAGCAATCTGTATATCTTCTTTGGAAAAATGTCTATTTGGATTTTCTGTTCATTTCTTAATCACCCTTTTTTTTTTTTTTGCTATTGAGTTGCATGAGTTCCTTATATATTTTAGATATTAGCTCCTTGTACATGATTTGCAAACATTTTCTCCCATTCAGCAGATAGTCTTTTGATTTTGATAGTTTCCTTTGCTGTGCAGAAGTTTTTTAGTTTGATATTGTCCCACTTGTTTATTTTTGCCTTTGTTGCTTTTGCTTTTGGTGTCAGATACAAAAAAATCATTGCCAAGGCCTATGTCAAGGAACTTACTACCTCTGTTTTCTTCTGGGAGTTTAATGATTTCAGATCTTATGTTCAAGTCTTTAATTTATTTGAGTTAATTTAATTAAAGTTTAAATTTATTTGAGTTAAATTAAAATTTGAGTAAAATTTATTTGAGTTAATGGTGCAAGCTAGGGATCTAGTTTCATTCTTTTGCGTATGGATATCCAATTTTCCCAACACCATGTACTAAAGAGACTGTCCTTTATGTGTGGCTTTATTTCTGGGCTTTCTATTCTGTTCCTCTGATATATGTGTCTGGTTTTATGCCAATACCATACTGTTTTAATTATTATAGTTTTGTAATATACAATAGTCTGCCCTTTCTGCAGTTTCTGCAGTTTAAATTACCCACAGTCAGCCATGGTCTGGGAGCAGATGATCCTCCTGACTATCATCAGAATGTCAATAGTAGCCTAATGCTATGTCACAATGTCATTCATACTATGACTACTAGCCTAAATGCCATGTCTATGTCCTTCACTTCATTTCGTCAATAGGCACTTTATCATCTCACATCATCACAAGAAGGGTGTGATATAGACCTGTTATCTGAATGGCATTCAGATAACATTTATTATAGTATATTGTTACAATTATTCTATTTTGTTATTGCTGTTAATCTCTTAGTGTGCCTAATTTATAAAGTAAACTTTATTACAGGTATGTATAGGAAAAAACAGTACATACACAGTTCAGTACTGTCCATGGTTTCAGGCATCCAGTGGGGGTTTTGGAATATATCCCCTGTGGATAAGGGGGGGTATGCTAATTTGAAATCAGGGACCATGAGGTTTCCAGCTTTGTCAAATCTTCTTTCTCAGGATTGCTTTGGTTATTCAGGATCTTTTGTGGTTCCATACAAATTTGAGGATTGTTTTTTCTATTTCCATTTTAAAAAATGTCATTGGAATTTTGATAAGGATTGCACTGAATCTGTAGATTGCTTTGGGTAGTATGGACATTTTTACAGTATTCTTCCAATCTGTGAGAACAGAATATCTTCCATTTATTTATGTTCTCTTCAATTTCTTTCCTATCTTATAGTTTTCAATAAACAGGTCTTTCACCTCCTTCGTTAAATTTATTCCTCGATATTTTATTCTTTTTTGGTGCAATTGCAAATGGGATTTTTTTTCTTAATTTATCTTTCTGATAATTCATCATTAGTGTATAGAAACAAAGATTTTCATGTATTAATTTTGTATCCTGCAAATTTATTGAATTTGTTTGTTATAACAGTACTGATGGAGTTTTAAGGTTTTCTATGTATAATATTGTGCCAACTGCAAATAGTGCCAGTTTTACTTCTTCCTTTCTAATTTGGATGTCCTTTATTTCATTTTCTTGCCTAAATGCTCTGGCTAGGACTTCCAGTACTATGTTGAATTAAAGTGGCGAGAGTGGGCATCCTTGTCTTGTTCCTGACCTTAAAGGAAAAGCTGTTAGCTTTTCACCATTATGTTGCCAGCTGTGCCTTTGTCATATATGGCCTTTATTATGTTGAAGTGTAGTCCCTTTGTTTCCACTTTGTTGTGAGTTTTTATCATAAATTGTTGAATTTTGTCAAATGCTTTTTCTGTATCTATTGAGATGATCATATGATTTTTGATATGATATCAAAATCTTATGATAGATTTGTTTCAGTTCATGATGGTGATGTAGGAAAATCTTCAATTTACCTCCTCCCACTGATATACTGAGTCTATATCTACATATAGAACAATTTCCTCTTAAAAAATAAAATCCTAAAGTTTAGCTGAATGACAACTACACATTATTAGTGGAAGGAAGTCAATAAAGATTAGAGCAGAAGTAAATGGAATAAAGACAATAGAAAAGATCAATGAAACTAAGATCTAGTTCTTTAAAAAAATAAACAAAATTGACCAACCTTCAGCTAGACTCACCAAGAAAAAAGAGAGAGGACTCAAATAAATAAAATCAGAAACAAAGAGATATTACAACTGATACCATGGAGCTACAAAGGACCATAAGAATTTCCTACGAATAATTACATACCAAAAAACTGGACAACCTAGAAGAGATAGATAAATTCCTAAGGGATTAAGAGGTACAAGCTTCTAGTTATAAAATAAATAAGTCATGGGGATGAAAAGTATCGCATAAGGGAATACCGTCAATATTATTATATAACATTGTATAGTGACAGATGGTAAGGACACTTAGCATGGTGTCCTTATGGAGCATTGGTTATGGAGCAATCCATAATGCATAGAATTGCTGATTCACTATTTTACACCTGAAACTAATAAAACATTGTATGTCAACTATACTTCAGTGTTTTTTTTTTAAAAGGAAATAAGTAAATAAATAAATTTTAAAAATTCCTAGAAACATACAACCTACCAAGACTGACTCATGATGAAACTGACAATCTGAACAGACTGATTACTAGTAAAGAGATTGAATCAGTAATCAAAAGCAGCCAGGGCACCTGGCTGGCTCAGTCAGTGGAGCATGTGACTCCTGATCTTGGGGTCATGAGTTCAAGCCCAACACAGGGGCTTGGAGCTTATTTAAAAACAAAACAAAAATACTCTCAACAAACAAAAGTCCAGGAACAGATGGTTTCACTAGTAAGTTCTACCAAACATTTGAAGAAGATTTAATACCAATCCTTCTCAAATTTCTCCAAATAACAGAAGATGAGGGAACTCTTCCAAATTCTTTTTACAAGGCCAAGAGAACCTGGATACCAAAACAAGACAAGAATGCCACAAGAAAAGAAAACTACAGGCCAATATCCCTGGTGAACATAAAAGCAATAATACTCAACGAAATATTAGCAAACCATATTCAACAATACACTAAAAGGATCATACACCATGATCAAGCAGGATTTATTCCAGGGATGTGAGGATGGTTCAACATCTGTAAACCAGCTACTGTGATAGACCACATTAACAAAAAGAAGGAAAAATCACAGGGAATATTGTTTGAAATGACCTTAAAACTGTCAAACAACCACTGTTGAAACCCTGCCTGCTGCTGCTTCTGCTTTTATCAGTTTCATTTCATGAAGATCACCTCCTGAACAGGAAGTGTATGGCAATTCCCCTAGTCTTCTCCCTCTCATCAGCACTGATGTGTTTTCGGAGGCAAATAAATATATCACAATGAACTCTGATCCTGGAAATAGGATCACAATGGCATAGTGATCTGAACACTGACATGTAGTAGAGAATGCAAATATAATATATTTAACCCTAAAACTACTAAACATACCTAAATTTTGTCAAGTGAATCAAATGATTCCTTGGGACCTTGCAGTTGCTTCCAACTCATCAATATCATTATCTTATCCATGAATCAAAAACCATGCTTAATAAACCAGAGGAAAGACAACACAGAGGAGAATCTCCATAAAACCATTCCTGCTTGTTTTTTCTGTCCACATCTTCCACTAGACTCTTGACCAAGGTTTCTCAACCTTAGCATTATTGCCATTTATGGCTGGATAAATCTTCATTGTGGGTATTGCCCAGTGCATTCTAAGATGTTTAGCAGCATCCCTGGCCTCTACTTACGAGGTGCCAATAGCATCTCCCACCCCATCGTCTCTCTAAACATTGCCAAATATGCCCTGTGGGACAAAAGTGCCCCCATTTGAGAACCACTGCCCTAGACCCAAACAATATTTGCTAACTATAAGCCCAAAAAGCAAAATAAATAATGATAATAAAAGGAGGGCCTTTAAGAAAAAAGATCTGTTTAACAAGAGATAATGAACTATCAAAAACTGAATAAAATTTTCTGCATTTCTGTGGAAGATCCAAAGGGGAGGGGGGAAGAAATCAATCAGAGATTCCATAGGGGCATTGAATCAAATTCTAGAACAGATGATCAAGAAATAAGAACATTTGAAAACCATGAATAATACCCAGTGGAAAATATGATTTTAAATATATTTAGATGTACTTAAAGTGAAAAGCAAGGATGTGGAGTGAATTTAATGCTAATAATTTCAAGAATTATAAGAAATATCACTAAATAAAAATGCTATTTGTGGTAATAGGAAGGAGAGAGGAATTCAGAATAAGTTAGGAGATTTCAAATATTAAGTCTAATAAATAAGTTTTTGACTACTGCCAATAAAGCCTAGGAGTTTACTCTTATAGGGAAAAATACCATAGCATTCTCACTGTATCCACCAGTATTCTTAAAAACACACTCTCCCAAAAAGAACATACTATAACTCAGTCTTAGAGAATTATTTCCAATTTTTACATAGTTTGGATAACTTTGAATTTATCATGATTTATATTTTGATGGTAAGGCAGAATAGCTCAGTGATTACTAAGTTTAGTAAGGTCAAGAACTATTATTCATTTTCCCAGTAAAAGCAGTAAAAATACAGGTCAAATTCAAAAAACAGTATCAAGAGAGCACAGATAACCTCTTTCGAATTGGGGCCATGTGACGGAGGCTTCCAAGTAAGGGCCGCTCTTCCAGAGTCCAACATTCTATGAGCTCATGAGGCACCCGCCAGTAGCTAACACCTGGAAGATAAAAAGGCATAATGAAGTGAGCCACTGTCCGTGCAAAAGGTTCGGCAGTACTCTTTTGTGTAAGACTAGGCAGGAAGAGTTCAAAATTCATGCCTCCCATTTGAAGAAGGTAGGTATACACCGGAAGTGTCCCTGAGAAGAGCCAGGGTAATAGCGGCCCAGCTCCTAAGCCACGTCTAGCAATTGCTGGCCACCAGCCCCAGCTCTACCACTGATCATCAGTAGGTTGTCATATGGGTCCTAGGCAGAAGGGTGTGTGCTGTTAAAGGCACAGGCTCTGGGGCCAAGTCTGCCTGGGTCTGAATGCCACGCCTGTCACTCACCGATCATGCGACCTTGGGAAAGTTACTTTTCTGTTCTCACCTATGAAATGACAACAATGGTACATACTTCATAGGTTGGTTGTGATGATTAAATGAGTAAATAAATGCAAAATGCTTAGTATATGTACTGGCACTTGAAACTTAAGAGACGTTAGGTGCCTTTATTTTATAAATCATAGTGTTGACAGTCGTGTAAGGACTGCACAGTGAGGGTTCTAACTCCCGCCCTATTGACCTCCTTTGGTTGCAGTAATCATCAACTCAGGTGAATTTTGTGAACCACTCTCTAAGAGGCAACCACTATAAAAATATGAGCTATCACTACCTTATAAGCACCTTTCAAACAAGAATAATTGGAGTTAATGTGTTAGGCTAAGATTGTGGTCAAACTCATTTTAATTTTTAAATCTGGTAAATTTCTGAATGAAAGCTGGAAATTTATGAATCTCAAAAACATTATACTGAGTGAAAAAAGACAAACACAAAAGGTCATATATTGTACGATTTCAATTACAGGAAGTATCCAGAATAGGCAAATGCATTGAGACAGAAAACAGACTGGTGGCTGCCAGAGGCTGAAGACAGAAGAGAATAGGGAGTAACTGCTTACAGGTACTGGCTTTCCTTTTGGGGTGATGAATATGTTTTGGAACTAGATGGAGAGGTGGTTATACAACATTGTTAACATAGTAAATGCTACTGAAGTGTATACTTTGATTTTATGTTATGTGAATTTCACCTCAATTTTAAAAAAAGAATCACAAAAAATTATATATAGATATATTTTTAAAAGGCTTAAAAAATGACATTGAATAAAAATTGACATTTTTTTAAAAAGTAACTTTGAAGTCCCAGGAATGGATATGGTATCCTGTTTTTTTGTTTGTTTGTTTTTTAAAGATTTATTTATGAGAGGGAGAGAGGGAGGGCAGAAAGAGAATCTCAAGCAGACTCTGCACCAAATGTGGAGCCCAACATGGGGCATGATCCTATGACCCCAACCTGAGCCAAAACCAAGAGTCTGATGCTCAACTGACTATGCCACCCAGGCATCCCTGGTGTCTTGTTTTAATCATCAAAGATCTAGTAATAAATATTAACCAACCTAGCAAGTTAGGCATATAAGTTATTATATATAATAGATATATCCTATACTCACAGAAGCCTACGGCCTTATTTTAAGACAATAATTTTCTGGAACTGCTTCATCATGCTTCCACACCTACTTATACTACAAAAACATCCCCAAATCTCATTCCATTGAGATCTATTTTAAGTCAGGATTATTGAGATGTAATTTACATAAAATAAAATTCACCCTTTTAAAGTACTCGGTTCAGTGAGTTTTGACAAATGTATACAGTCTTGTAATCATAGCCACAGTCAAAACATAGAATGTTTCTATCACCCCAGAAAGTTCCCTTGTACCCTTTTGCAATCAATGCCTCCCCTCCATTCCATAGTTTTGCCTTTTCAGGGGTGGCACATAAGTGGAATCATACAGTATACAGCCTTTTGTTTCTGGTTTCTTTAGCATGATGCTTTGAAGATTCATCCATGTTGATATATACATTAATAATCATTTCTTTTTATTGCTGAAGTAGTATTCCATTATATGGACACACCACAATTTAAAAACTTTTTTTTTCCTGCCTATAAAGTAATTCACTTCCTTTGTACAAAATTTGGATAATATAGAAAAGTATATATATAAAAGAATCAAGATCACTTCTAATCCTAAAACTAGAAATCATGATTCATGACACTGATGAATCTGATCCCAGTCTTTTTCTTATTCATATGATAAGCACATAATTAAAAATACTTTATATTTAATTTTGTTTCCTGGTTTTGATCATTCCTTCTTTTTATCATAGGCATTCACCTATGCAAAAATTTATTCAAAATAATTTTAATAGCTATATCTCAACTATATCCCATAGTTGTACCAAGATGTACTTAATCCTCTATTACATTTATATTGTTTTTATTTGTTCTCTGTTATGAATAATGCTTCATTGAACACTCTGTTCATAAGCCTTTGTCTACATTTGTATATGATCTTAGGGTAGATACCTAGAAGTAAAAGTATCAAGCCAAAGAATACGAACAATTTTGATGTTATTGATATGTAATGATAAATTATTTCCCAATAAAGTAATATTAATTTTTACTCCTGCCAAGAATTCATGAGAGATCTTTACTAATCTGGTATAAAAAAATAATTCTCATTTTATATGTATGTCATTGGTAAATAAGGAGTTTGAACCTCTTGCCACATGTTTATCTCCTTTCCTGGAAATTTTGTGGTCATGAACCTTGCACGTTTATTTACAGTAGGGGTTGAACTGATTTACTAATCAATTTAAATAAATCCTCTCTATTTTAAGGATATTTTTTGTCCAGGTAATGTAATATTTTTATCTAAATTTTTATTAGCCTTTTAATTTTATTTATACATTTTTGTTTTAAAGTTAATATATTAAATATTATGTAATCAAATTTATTCATCTTTATCTTTATGATTTATTTTCCTATTAAGAAATAAGTTATTTGCTTAATTTTCATTATAGTTTATTACAGCTTCATTTTTCATCCATAAATTCACCTGGAATTATTTTGATAAATAATATGAGGCTAAGGTGGTTTTCTCCCAAGTATATTTCTCATTTACTTATTAAATCTTTTTACACTGATATTTAATATTCCTTCTCACATAGTATTTTTATTCTTACAACTTCATTGGGGTTTACTTTTGATCTCTTCACCTATTCTTGTACCAGAAACACATGGTTCTTATTACAAATTTCTCTAGTATTTTTACTATCACACAGTGATAGACTCATTCCTCTAATGACTTCTACTCCCCAGAATGTTCCTATTTCACTGCCTTATTCTTTCAAAGGAATTTTAGAATCATTTCCTCAAGATTCCCAGAGTTCCACTGACACTTTTGGTAGGAGTTGCGTTAAACCTGTAACTTAATCTGAGAAGAACTGACGTCTTTATAATGAATATTATAAAATCTGTCTGAATAGATTTCCCATTTGGGAGCATGGTATGTCTCACCATGGTATGTAATCTTTGTCTTCTTTTCTTATAGGTGGTGGATGAATTGATGGATGGATAAATATTTTTTAGCAGTTTTCTTCACAAAAGACTCCACAAAAGCATTTCTGGATAGGTTTTGTTGTTTATTGCTATTGCGAGTGTGATTTTCCTCTGTAATTTCTAACTAATCTGTCATAAGTAAGCTGGTCTTTGTTTACTTATATTGTATCCAGCTAGTTTGGTCTGCTAAACTCGTTGTTTAAAATACCTTTAGTTGATTCCTATGGGTTTTCTAAAAGGATGTACTGTCGCCAAATAATATGTGTCTTCTTCCTTCCAATAATTCTTTCTCCTACTTCTGTTTCCTGTCTGATGGCTTTCTACAGGCATTCCAGAACGGTGTTAAATACCAATGATACTTCATTAAATGCTTTCAAAAAAGTTAAAATCAGTCTTACACTCTGTAAGTCAGTGATGCCAGCTCTCCACTTCAGCTTCCTGAGTCAGTGGAGAAAGAAGCCCAGCCAGGGCCCTCCCAAAGGCTACCGGGCTGTCGGCCAGTCCCGAGCCACAACAGGAGACACAGGACACCGGGGGGTTTGTTCCTCAACTTAAACCTAAGCGTCTCAAAGTCAATTCAATCTAAAATAAAAACCTTAAAGAAAATAGCACTTTTTCTGTGTGCTTGAGGGTATGATTTAGAAAGAAAAAAATAAATAAAGGAGGAAAAGTGAGGGGGACAAAGTCGAGTAAAGGAAGAAGGGTTGGTACTAGCACCCCACCCAAAAGAGAAACAGGTGATGCGATAGTTTTTAAAAGCCTCCTCCTCTCCTTTTATTCAATCTTATGTGACTTGCAGTGTCTGTCTCTACCAGCTTTTAAGATCCTTTGAGGACCAAGATGTGTCTTATTTATCTGTGGACCTAACTTTAGGGCTTATTAGGGTCTGCACCTAAGAGACACTCAATACATACTTGTTAATTAAGAAAAAAACTTAGACATAGAACAGTTAACCCTCTGTGATCCTTACAAGTGGCATGCCCTCTCTGAGACTTAGTTTTCTCATCCGTGAAATGGTAAACAGCATCCAGAATTGTTTTAAGACTAAGAGGCACTGAATGTAAACCACTTATCACACTGGATACCAAACAGCATTATTATTGTCAAATGATATGAGCAGTTGGTAAAAATGGTCAAATTTTAAGTGTGAATTTAAAGATGATTGTTAACTAAGTGTTCTTCAGACATCTTCTGTGGTATTATTTCCATTTTCTCTTTTTTTAATCTTTCCTTTTTTTTTTTTTTTTAAGATTTTACTTTTATAATCTCTACACCTAACATGGGGCTCAAACTCTCAACCCCAAGATCAGGAGTTGCACACTCCATTGACTGAGCCAGCCAAGTGCCCCTCCTTTTTCCTTTTGATTATATATTGCATGCTTAATTTCAAGGTATACTTCCTAGGAACAATGGTAGGTACACAGTAAGTGCTAAATAAACTGTTGTTTAATTGAACTAAATAAGCATAACTAACAGATGCTGAAATTATAAATTATTTTTTAGGTTACTGGATTATAAACAATTAGTAATATCTAGCAACTCAGGAGCCTAAAGATTATTTTTTTAAGATTTATTTATTTGAGAGAGAGAGAGCAGGGGGAAGGGGCAAAGGGAAAGGGAGAGAGTGTCCCAAGCAGACTCAGTACTAAGGTACTAAGCATGGAGCCCAACTAGGGGCTCGATCTCATGACCTTGATATTGGGACCTGAGCTGAAACCAAGAGTCAGATGCTTAACCAACTGCACCAAGGCGCCCCAAGAGGTCTAAAGATTTTTTTTTTTTTTAAAGATTTTATTTATTTATTTCACAGAGGGAGAGAGATCACAAGGAGGCAGAGAGGCAAGCAGAGAGAGAGAGGGGGAAGCAGGCTCCCCGCTGAGCAGGGAGCCCGATGCGGGCCTCGATCCCAGGACCCTGAGATCATGACCTGAGCCGAAAGCAGAGGCTTTAACCCACTGAGCCACCCAGGCGCCCAGGTCTAAAGATTTTTAAGTAAACTGCCTCAATCATTGGTTCTATGAGGTGACAGATATACAAAGACATACTTGACCTATACAAAGAAAAAGTTTCTCAAAAAGAGAAATGCAGCATTTGAGCTTATTTTGTTTTATTACGGGAACGTCTACTTATTGCCATGAAATAAAAGAACTGTATTATACCTTTTCCTTCCCAGGTGTCGAAGGCATCCATCATTTTCTTCAGTTCAGCTACTGAATAATAGCTCCAAATGTACTGAACATTATTTCCAGCCTCTCTAGAAATATTGCAAAAGGTGATGAAAACATACTACCTAAGTATGAATGTCTGTATGTACACACACACACACACACACACATACACACACACATAACTAATAGATAATCACCAAGTACTTGTTAATCAAGGGGAAAATTGGTTGGTATTTCATAGTTGTTCTTCTGTGACCTTTCCTTAAGCATATAGATAATATAGTACGTATTATATACTATGAGTATAATATGCTATACTCATGCTAACCTACATTTGATCTCTTTTCACTGTGGTAAAGTACTTGTTAATTCCACAATATAGACTGAGCAGACAAATCAACAAATCTTTAAAAATAAGTTTTCTAAAAAATTACCTAACCCCAGGAAAATTTTAAAAGATTTGCCTTTGACTAAAACTTTCATAGCATTATGTCAGGCACTCATATATCTTATATAAACATCCTGTAAAGAACGCAAAGAATGATGACATACTTAATTACCTAATAAGCAACTAATGTAGTCATTCATTAGTCACTAATATGTGACCCAATCCAACCACCCAGAGAATTGAAAAAATAACAACAACAACAGCAAAAACAGGACTGCTAAGTGAATTGACCAATGTTAAGTAAATTTACAGAAAGAATATTAAGAGGATAACCCTTAAGAAATTCACATGTTCGAGTCAGAATTTTAAGGCTGGGAGGGACCAGGGAAGTCCTTCAGCATTTGTCAGAACAGATCACCAAGGCACAGGCCAGTCCTTGGTCACTCAGTGGGCCTGCTGACTTCTAAGCAGTGCTTCTGCTCTTCAACTACGTATGGTGCAGGGGAGACAGCCAGGCAGGCAGGTGGCTTTGCTTTTCTTCCTTTTCTTTTTTTCTAAAGCCTCTCAGGGGATTCTGATGCCCACTCCCAGTTGAGAGGCAACAGACTGGACCACTATGGACATGCTACGGCTTACACGTACGTCACTAAGCGGGCTGGTCTTTCCAGCCAGGAGGGGGCTGGTCTTTCCAGCCAGGAGGGCTCACGCTGCATGTTGCCCAGTGTTGATGATCTCTAGTCAACCACATACTCCATTCAGTAACACCTCTTATAAGACACCAAGACTTTATTTTGTTCCTTTTCATATTTAAATATGGACATACCTTTTAAAAATGCTTTTACTGTGAATTCTTCCTCCCAGCTGCTTATCAATAGCATCTGTTCCATCAGTTTTTGTGGAATATACACCAATGATTCTACTCTCACAGCTTGCACCAGATGTGTTAAGATAGTGGAGAACCCAAACTGTTGGCTTATTGCAAACTAAGCCATATGAGTCACAGAAGTCTGTTAGAGCCTGGAGCAAAAAAAATATACAAAATTTGAATTTAATTCTGGAGTAAAGTAAAAATGAATTTGCTCTATTTCATGTAAAGCTGCAATTTCAGTTGGTCATAGGGAAATAAAAACATTATAAATTTTGGCCTACTCTTTATGCCTTGAAAAACCAAACATACTTTTGTTGAATTTGGGGTGGGGGTAGGGCAAATCACAAAAGGCACCACCCAAAACCCAAAACCTTTTCCTCTACAGAATCCTTTCCCACATAGAAATTGTATTTTCCTTCCCCCTCTCGTTTAGCCTCACTTCCAACATTATTTTTAATTTTAAAATCTTTGTATAAGAAAAGACCTTTTTCTTTTCCCTTTGTCCCCCAATTTCCCCTTTGACTCAATCTTCCTTTCACTGTCTACTGACTAAGCCTCATGGTTGATGCTTATTTTTAACTCCAAGTCCAATCATGAATTAAGCAGATTAACTTGTCCTTTTCCACTGAAAGATCTGAATAGAGGAAGCCAATGCAAACTGTAAGAACTCCTTTGGCATTTATCTACCTATTCATTCATTCACTTGAATATTAAGAAGCTACTCATGTGGTGAGTGTTGTCTAAGGTCCTGGACACATCGTCCCGACCCTCTTTGAATTTACAGCTAAGGTAAAAGACAGACAGTCAACAAGCTGTCAGCACACAGTGTAACTGCAACCAGGTGAACCGAGGAAGTGCCAAGGGATACAGAGTAGTAGGGCTTCACCCACTGGAGTGGCAAGGGCCTTCCTTGGAGAGGGCTTCCTTGGAGAGGAAAAAGAGCATTATTCCTCTGAGTGCCCTGAGGACCGGCACTTTAGTCTGCTTTGTCTAGTATCCCAAGTGCCTGGAATTGTGCCTGACTTAAAGGAGATGTTTGTACTTACTGACTCAAGTGAATGAAAATAGGGCCCTAACATGTCTTACATTTTCATTTAATATTACTATCTAACTATATGTTGTATTTCTTTGTGTCCCACACCGTACCTAGAGCAGTGCTCTATATACCTAAGACATCAGAGATGAATATGTGTTGGCCGACGTAGTGAATGTCCTTGTTGCATACAAATCAGAAATAAAAAACTATCGAGTTAAGACTTCAGAAGATGAATGTTAACCCACCCCAACTTTCCAGTCAGGTGTTTTAGCTCCATTCTGCAGATGTGGCAAACAGCACCGAATAACTGTTTGATGACTCAATTTCTAAATACCTTCAGTAGCAGAACCCATACAACCATGCAAATTCCTGAAGGAGATCTGGAACCGAATCAACTATCTCTTCATGCTACCCTCCTAATAACCATACTGTCAGCTTGCTCTCGTAAGCCGATGTCCAAATCAAACCAATTCAGATCAGTTTTCACTATTATTAATTATCTAGGAAACATATTTTCCTTTTAGATCCCCAAAGGTGTTAAAAGCAAATATAATACTTATTGATATGACAAAAACAGGTAATGACGCTTTTCAAGTCACGTAAAGATCTTTAAAATGTGATTTAAAGGAGAAGCATCTTTAAAAAGAGATTTACTGATCTCAAAGTGAATTAATCAAAGCGATGTTTTAACTTAGTAACAAACTGCTACACTCACTAAATCAGGTAGGAGATTTATACAATCTTTTATTTATTATGACCATTCTTTTAAAAAGTCATTTCAATAAATAAAATAATACCACTATACCCTTATATACTGCAGTACTGCTGTTAATTTACTAAGAACCTTAAGAGCAGAATACTTCTATTAAAAAAGCCATCAAAAGATATTAAATCTTCAATGAGAGATAAACACTCCATAAACCTCTGAGTGGCAATGTAACATACTTTCCTAGAACATAGAATTTTGGCCTTAAAAAAATTAATAGCAATTAAGAAAAGTGTCTTCAAAAGTTAGAAAAAGTAAAACTTTCCTGTGTCTGGTTTATGTGGCAACACAGGCTATGCAAAATAACACACATAGCTTTGTGTATTAAAATGTATATATATATTTTAAAACTTAAGAAAATTCCAAGACCTTTTTAAGTTCTATATTTGACCTTAAAGAATATGTCTCCATTTCATTGGCCAAGTGGTCAGACAGGCTGTACGGATAAGGGATGCCAAAGTAATCAGCCTCTTCCTGCAGAGCAACTCGGGTTTGCTCATCTGTGGGACTGTGAACTTCTCCATGAAGATAATCCAAAAGGTATTTAAAGAGATGTCCATCACGGTCAATAACACAAGCCCCTAGAAAACATTCAGTTAAAAAAATTCATTGCATAAATACATATGACCATAGATAAAATTTCAACATGTTCCACTAAAATAAGACTGAAGACCTCTACAATTAAAAATGTTTTTCTCACCAGAAAGTTAATAGCTACTGTTCAAATGGGTTTAGTCAGATTTGGTGATCCTCTGTTTTCTCACCTACTGTACAGGAAAATGTATCCTGAGCTCCATTTGGGATTTTGGATGCAATGAACGTATTCCTGCTATGGCCCTTCAAAAGCCGTGGAGACCCCAGACTGTTCCTGAAACGTAATCTTACCCCTAAACTCAACCCTGTCCAGCCAGGAAAGACTATGGAGCTCCTCCCTAATGAGGGCGTGCCTGTTAATATGTTGTGTTTGGCTCTAAATCAGCTGGTAGTCACTGACATATAGACCCAGAGCTCCTAATGCTATGCTATACTATTTCATGACAGTTTAGCAGAGTTGGTGTGAGGTTACTCAATAATTCCTTTTCTCCCTTGAGTAGCTTAGAACTGAAGGGCTTAAGAAGCTAAAAGTTGGGGACAGAGGAAAAAAACACAATCCCTGCTTACCATCTTTTCACCAACAACCTTCCTGCCCACATGGCCATCAAGCCCTGGGCACCAGCCATTGGTGTCTCCCATTCATTCAACTGCCCTTCAGCTGGCAAAGCACTCTCCTAATACCCAGGGTTACTCACAGCCCCTCATGCTCAAGACTACTCATTCCCTCTCTTCTGACACAGAAGCAAGAGTGGGTTCTCTGAGCCCGAGAACACCGAAGAGGTACAAAATGCCTTATTTGCGTGGCCGAAGTTTCTTGACAACCAGTAGTCAGTTCAGTAAACACCAGAGCACTCGAAGCAGGGAGAGCAGCCCAGATAGCTACCCTTGGGTTTTACAGTTTCTTCTGGAACACCAATGTTCAGTCCTCCCCCACTAGGTGACTAACATTTTTTCATGTGTATTTGTCAGCCCACACAAGGCTACGCAGCTAGATGAGGTGGCAAATTCCACGCTAATTCTACACCGCCACTGACTGCCCTGTGAACTAGGAGGGCAACTGCTTTCTCCAGAGGAATCGGTGTTTTAACCTGAAGAACACAGAGAGATGCCTCAACACCTTTACCATGGAGTTGCATGGATGGAACAACTTTCCAAATATCAATTCCCATAATGAGGTCATGGTAGACCTTTACACACATTCATCTTCTTGTCAACTTGTAGTGACAGCATCACAGATTCTGGAAACTGGTATTTCATTTCTCCATGGATTTAATAAATTGCCATTCAGCCCTAATGGTCTCAATAATTAGTATACTGGTCGAATATATTCTATAGTGATTACGAAAACCAAAGGGAATTCAAACTAGACTATTTTAATGAATATGATCAAGCTTACAGACTTTAGGTATTTACCTGATTCATCTGTTTTTAGAGGAAAACGACCACTGAACATGGATGCCAGCATCGAGTCTTTAAAGCGGCACAAGGACTCACGTCTGGCTGTGTAAATACAGCCACCCACATTCAGTCGAAGAATATCTAACACCTTTTCTTCTGCCTTGTGACCTTCCATTGCTCCCAGCAACACCTGAATTTTTGCCTTCAAACGCTTTCAGAAACTGCAAAGTAAGGGCAGTCCTGGTCCACCTCTGTGAAAACAAAGAACAACCACTGCTGACATTTCCAACAACACCCTAAGTAGATAATGAAATAAATACATTTTAATGTGACTTAAATTCCTCAGCACTGGCAATACTGAAGGAATTTATATAATATGAAAGAAGTCAGAGATATATGCTGGGAAGCTGGAAAACTTTGGCTCAGAGTATTTGCAAATGATAAACTGTCACCAACCAAATCATAGCTATTGAAATGGCTATTTAAAGAATTAAACAAAATAATGCATTGTCTGTCACATGTAAAGCAAAGGTGAGGTCTGCTTATGTTCTCTGGTATTCACCTATCTTTTTATGCTACGGTATACTACAGTAAGTCTGAGGGAGCTGTCTAGACTGCAGAGAGGGTCAGCAGGTAGCATGTGATTAGGCTACCAGGCTCCACCACTTACTAGAGTGGGGCAAATACTAACCTCCCTCTGCCTGTTTCCTCATCTACAAAATGGAGCCAGGCATGGTGCCTACCTCAAAGGACTATCAGAGGAATGACTGACAGGACACATAAAAACCTAAGATAAGCTGACAGAACATATGGAACAGTCTCTGGCTCAGGTAAGTACTCGATAAATGATAAATATTATTTATAATGATATAAATTTTACCATAAGGTATATATTGAGGGATTGGGATATTGGCTCCAGAGATTTAAGGAGACATAAGAGCAGAAATTATTAACAATGGTCATTGTAGTTCCCAGGTTAGGTAACTAAGGAATACATATAATTTATCAACTGAGACCAGAATTTTATGTATACCTGTAGCCAGACTGGTCCAGAAAAGCAACAAGTAACACCTCTAAATCATCTGGCTTCTCCAGTCAAAAATGACTGAAGCTTTAGGGAAGTTTTAAGGATTTGATTTGTTAATCCATTCTGGAGATGGATGAACCCCAGATGACTATGGTGTTTCTATGGAACCTGAAACAGCACAGTGATGGAAAAGGAATTCCTGATGTAACTGGACATTTCACAGCAAATGTAAAATGGCTGTCAAGAGGCCCAACTATATTCACAGCAACTCACTTTTACTGTGTGATCAACGAGCATCCTTTTGTAGATGCTCCAATTTAGCCAGTCTCTAATGAATTAGGGAAAGGAGACCACTGGTGTCTGATGAAAACAATGTGTGTCAAACGTGGTCAGTAGACAGAAACTCTTACAGACCAATGGTCCAGCTTTCAAAAACCACTTATCAATGTGACTTCTTTTGCTGCCTAGAAGTCATAGGAGCAACCGGGCAATGATCCATGTGAGAGAACCACCTCTGAAGCATGGGAGGGAATGGGCTCATCCTGCCCCAGTTACCAGCTCCCCTGGAATCCATTTCTTCTTCAAAGCCCCAGGCAAATCTCACCACTTGCATGACCTTTCCAAGCACCGCCCCCCCACCAGTTAGAATCTGTGCACAGTCCACTAAATATACTTTGTACCTCTCTCCACGTTTTATCTCACTATTTAATCCCTAATGTGGGGGACCATAAGCCCTAGGAAGGCAGAATCTACATCACTCAATAATTCCCATTTACTCAATGCTTATTAGGTGCCAGTTACTGCAGGAGACACTTGGCAGACATTATCTAATTCACACAAAAGCCCTACTGGATAGGAATTACTGTCCCTATTGACAGATGAGGACCCTGCAGAAAGAAATAGAGTGATGTGAGCAGGGTCCACACTAGGGCTGCCCTGCTGGTAAGTGGTGGGGTGGGCCCCAATCCAGGTCAGCAAGACCAGCTCCAAGTTTTCTTGCTGCACTCCACACTGCCTACTTCAGCAGTTTCATCCTCAAGGCTCCTGACTCGGGCACTTCATTTACTAAGCATCTGTCCATCTGAAGACTTCTGTTGTGACAACAGGAACACAGCAGCACCCTGAATGCAAGGATTTAAGAGATACCCCTGCCTCAGTCAGTTTCTCCTATGGCAGAGAACCATTCATCCCCATTTCAAGGCCAATCACGGGGCCCCATCCTCAAACGCACCCACTTAAACACTGACTGTGTCGGAAGTGCCCTGCCCTCTGTGGAAGTGCCCCCAAAGTGCGTTTCTCTGACCCCCAGCATCAAAACAATCAGAGTCGCTTGCTGTAAATTCAGATTCCCAGGCCACAGCACAGAGTGCGGTTCAGAAAGTCTGAGATGGGGTTGGGAATCCGCCCGCGGACCCCACTTTGAGAAACGCTGCTCAGGGGACTCGCACTCCTCCCACGATGCGGGACGAGAGGGGCAGGGGCTGGGACGCCAAAAAGCCCCGCCAGGGTCTCCCCGCTGCCCGGGGGCCCCGAATCGGCGCGAAGCCCGAGCCTGCAGCCCGGGTCGCCCGTGATATCCACGCGATCCGGACCCTTCCTCGGGGCGCCCCGCTGCCTCCCGGGCCCGCGGCCCACCCAGCGCCCGGGTCCTCTGCACCGGCGGGGCCGGGTAGGCGGCCTCCCCGACTGACCTGCGGCCCGCCCGGCCCTCGGCGCGGACGCCGGACGCCGCGGGGCCCGACGCGGAAGTGAGGGCCTCCTCGGCTGCTCGGCAATTCGTGGAGCAGCGCGGCCCTAGCGACGCCCCCGTGCGGCCCGGCCCGGCGGCGACTACAGCCGGAAAGAGGGAGGCCACGCCCCAGACACGCCCCGCCCCGCCCCCGGGCTGATCCCGCCCCTCAGGCGAGAGTGGGAGGGCTCCGTACCTGCAGGAAAAGGCAAGACCAGGCAGAGACGCCGGCCGGGCCGAGGGGAATGTCCGTGCAGAGGCTGCTTTTCCACGTGAGGAAAAGAAACAACACCGATGTTGCGATTCTTCCGGGTCAGTTAAGTGGTAAGAGTTAGGAAGAGTTGTGTCTTCCTGCTCCCAGGTGAGCGCCCTTCCCTCCAAGAGGGCCCTCTTGGCTCGATGCCAAGATTTAGTAGTCTATCGTATGCGCTTGGAAAAATCCATTCGGAGAGTGTAGTTTACAAAGCTGTTTCACGCGGAGCATTCTTGTTTAATTTAATCTGTTGTATTTGTATTCCCATCACAGAAAAGAAAATTGAGGCAGGAGTGAACATTTAGTGAACACTTCTCTGTACATCCGACATTATGCTGAGCCCATTGCATGATTATTTCATTTTATCTTAACAGTACCCCAAAAAGAGTTCTTCCAGCTTCGAGCAACACCTTAACTTGTGCAAAAGACTTTGCAAGGTATTTCAAGATGAATAAAACCCAGTCCTGTTTACAAGGTACTATTTCAAAGTACTATTTGTAGAGCCAATAGTAATTGGTACCCAGTTCCTCTGCCTCGGTCTTAGAAGGGAAGAAGTCGATGAGACCTATACCCACCTACCCCCTCAGATAGTAGTAGTCCCTGGAGAGTGGAAAGACTGATTCGTCCTATAAATTGAGCATTAGCTGTGGATCAGGCACTAGGAGTGAAGGACTGAACAAGACAATCAATGCCCCTGACCATTCTAGTGCAGTGGTCTGAAAACCTTTCCTGGCAGGCTCTGTCGCTAGAGCATGTGATTCTTCATCTTGGGGTTAGGAGTTTGAGCCCCATATTGGGGGTAGAGATTACTTAATAAATAAAAGTTTAGAAAAGAAAACTTTCTGTAAATGTTCTAAGCTTTATGGGCCATATGCAGCAGCTCAACTTTGCTGTTGTGATGTTAAAGCAGCCATAAGTAATACCTAAGTGAGAGTGACTGTGTTTCAACTCTATTTATGGACACTGGTATTTGAATTTCACATAATTTTCATGTGTTGTGAAATATTCTTAAGGAACTTTTTTCAAACACTTAAATATGTAAAAACCACTCTTAGATCATGGACCATATAAAAGCAATTGGCTGCCTGTGGATCATAATTTACCTACTGGTGTTCAAGTGTGAGAAACAGACACTAAGCTAAGTGGTTACAGATAGTGGTAACTGCTTGAGAGGAAATAGGATAATGTTGGGTGGAGATGATGGTTGGGGTGGAGAAGGCCCTGCTGATGAGGGGACATTTAAGTTGAGCACTAAGGATGAAAATGAGCCCACCCTCTGAAGAGATAGGGGAAGAGTAATTTATGGAGAAGAGAGAGCAAGCAGAAAGGCCCCAAGGCAGGAAAGGATTTGACAATTTGTAAGAAGGGAAAGGACACTAGTAGGGCTGGAATTTGGTAAGTGTTGGGCTAAGGAGGAAGATGATATAAGATGAAGCTAAAAAGATAGGCAGGAGTCATGTTTTAAAGTAGCTTGTGGCAGTTGTGGGAGTTTAAATTTTACCCTGGGTACAATGGAAAACCATCGAAAGGTTGTAAGCAGGGAAGTGGCATTATTGATTTACTATTAAAAAAATCACTCTGGCTTCTATGTTGAGAATGGTTTGGAGAGTAGGCAGCCGTTTCAATAATCCAGGGGAGAAATGGCATAGCTTCTACTCAGTGATGATGGCAATAGAGAGAAGTGGATGGCTGCGCGAGATATATTTAGGAAACAGAAATAACATGACATTGCTGACAGTTCAGCTGTGGTGTGTTAGTTTGGGTTCTTTGAGAAACAGACCATAAGGTTAGATTAAACATGCAAAAAACTTATTGGGGAAGACACCTGTAAAGGAAAAACAGGGAGGGCTCTGAAGGGGACTGGGAAAACCTTTAGACTGGGTGCTGATTTAACTCTCATGGAGGACAGAAAAAAAAATGTGTAGGAAAAGTTGTAGATATGAAGCAAGATGCTCCCCAAGAAAGCCAGTTGGGAGTCCTCAAACCAATACCACCGTCAGAGGAGTCCTATGTCTCCCAGGAATGGGCCTGCCTCACTGACCCTGCCTCACTCAGTCACTGGCTCGAAGAAATCCAGGGGAAGTGCAGCCTGGATCATGGTAATAGCTTTCAGAGCACAGCAACGGGGCCATCAGCCAGTAATGTTCCCTGTGATCAGAGATCTGAGCTGTGTGTTTTCATGGCTGTCACACAGGGAAATAAGGGAAAGGGAACTTGCAGGATCACTTCCAAATTGTTGGCTTGAACAACTGGATGATGGCGCTATTTACTGAAATGGTGACTTATGGGAGAGATCAGAAGCTGTATTCAGGACTATAATGATTAAGATGTTTAGCAGACATCCAACTAGAGATTGAATAGCCGGTGAATAAATTTGGAACTCAGGAGTGAAGTTCTGTGCTAAAGGTGTGAATTTAGAAGGCATCAGCATTTAAAGCCATAGAACTGGATAAAATCATGTATGCAAAGAACAGGTAAGTAAGAAATAGCATGGAGCACTGTCTCCAATACTTAGAGTTCAGGGTTAGAAGGAAAAGCCAGAGGGGAAGAGAGTATGGAGCTACAGAGAGGAAAATGTCATTTCTGTCAAATGCTGCTCAGAGATCAAGAGTCCATTAGATTGATAACATGGGCATTCTGGTGACCTTGACAAAAGCAGTTTCAATGCTATGATGAAGAGGCAAGCCCAGATAAAAGTGGGCCAATGGGTGAATGTGAGATGGAAAACTGGTTATAAAGCTATAGAGAAGACCTATGGTAAAGAGAATGAGAGCGAAGTGGAGCGGTAGTTAAGGTGGGATACGGGATCAAGGAAAGAAGCTCTAGGATGAAAATTACTAGAGCAGGTCATGCTGATGGGAATGATTCAGTGGAAAGGTAGAGATTGGCGATGCAGGAGAGAGAGTGGGGACCACTGAAGGAATGAGATACTTGAGAAGGCATAAGGGTACTGGAGCCAGATCACAAATGGAGGAATTTCCTTTATTTTTAAGTTTTTAATTTAATTCCAGTTAGTTAACATACAGTGCTATATTAATTTCAGGGATACAATATAGTGATTCAACAATTCATACAACACCCGGTGCTCATCACGACAAGTGCACTCCTTAATCCCCATCACCTGTTTCACCCATCCACCCCACCCACCTCCACTCTGGTGACCATCAGTTTGTTCTCTGTCATTAGGAGTTTGTATATTGATTTCTCTCTTTCTCTTTCTCTCTCTCGTTCCCTTTGCCCATTTCTTTTGTTTCTTAAATTCTACACGAGTGAAATCATATGGTATTTAGTTTTCTCTGACTGACTTATTTCCTTTAGCATAATACTCTCTAGCTCTATCCATGTCATTCCAAATGATAAGATTTCATTCCTTTTTATGGCTGAGTAATATTCCACAAGTGGAGGAATTTCTTTTGGACAAGAGCAGAGACAGAAGATAAAACAGAGAAGTTTTAATAGTTCTGATAAATTGGTAAATTTCACACTGGGTAAATGAAATTCTGATGGAATGGCTTCCACTTTTTCTATTAAATTTAAAGCAAGGTCAGAGGCTGAGGGTAAAGAAGATGAGATGTGGACAAGGTTTGAGGAAGGAAGATAAAATACAAACTATTTATCTTGAGAAATTGAAAAATCAAACTTTCTATAGAAACACTGTAGGATTGCCAAGAAGGAATGAGAGCCTATTTGAAAATTATAATCATTGTAACATGGATGATAAGTCACTCATCCCAGTTATGTGACTTTTACCCAGGAACATTCAACTGCTTCATTGTAGGAGCTGATAATGGGACTCAGCTAGGGTTGAAATATAATACAAAGAGAGAGGAGCAGAGTTCATAAGTGATTGATTCCCCTAATGGAGGGACTCTATGCTGGAAAGCAGAGAAGTAACTATATAGAGGTGGTGGTGGATAGTGAAAAAAGTGGATTGGAGATCTTAGTGAAGTTGAGAAACCATTTAAATAGGAGTATTAGAGTGAAGAGAGCTGGAAGGATTGGATGCAGTAGTTAGAGAATATCATACTTCGTGTGTGAGAGAGAGAGAAAGAGAGAGAAAACAAGGAGGGACAAGGGGAGAAAGGGAATCTTAAGCAGGCTCTACACCCAGCAAGAAGCCCAACACAGGGCTCAATATCATGACCCTGAGGTCATGACCTGAGTTGAAATCAAGAGTTGGATGTTTAACTGACTGAACCACCCAGGTGCCCTGAGAATACCATCCTTTTAAAACTTTATTTTATTGAAGTATAATTGATGTACATTGTGTTACATTTCAATATACTGATTAGACAACTCTATACATAACTCAGTGCTCATCAAGATAAGTACAGTCACCATCTGTCACCACACAATGTTATTACAATATTATTGACTGTATTCCCTATGCTATACTTTTCATCTCTTCGACTTATTTATTTTATACTGCAAGTTTGTACTTCTTAATGCCATTCCTCTATTTTGCCCATCTCTTCACCCACTTTTCCTCTGGAAGCCACCAGTTTGTTCTCTGTCTTTAGGAGTCTGTTTGTTTGTTCATTTCATTTTGTTTATGAAATCAGATGGAATTTTTCTTTCTCTGTTTGACTTATTTCACCTACCATCATAATCTCTAGATCCACCCATGTTGTCACAACTAGCAAGATTTTATTCATTTTTATGGCTGAGTAATGTTCTATTGTGTGTATATGTATATGTATGTGTACATACATACAAAGATGTTGAGCATCTTTTCATGTATCTCTTGGCCATCTATATGTCTTTTTTTGGAAAAATGTCTATTTTTCCTTTGCCCATTTTTTAATTGGATTGGGGGTTTTTTGGTATTGGGTAGTATAAGTTCTTTATATATTTTGGATATCAGCCCCTTATCAGATATATCGTTTGCAAATATCTTGTCCCATTCACTAGGTTGCCTTTTTGTTTTGTTAATGGCTCCTTTTGCGATACAAAAGCTTTTGATTTTGGTATTCTGTCTCTCTCTCTCTCTCTCTCTCTTTCTCTCTCTCTGTTAAATAAATAAATACAATCTTTTAAAACATAAATATCTTGAGATGGAGAGATTATCTGGTATTTTCAAGGTGGATACTAAACCATAATCACAAATATCCTTATAAGAGGCAGGCAGAGGGAGATTTGACTATAAGCGGAAGAGAAGGGTGTGTGATGGAAACGGGAAAGCAGAATCACAAGATGTGATGCAATTGGTTTTGAAAAAGCCGGAAGGTACCCTGGGTCAGAGAATGTTAAGGGATGCAGCTCTGGACGCTGGAAAAGGCAAGGGAACAGATTTTCCCCATGAGCTTCCAGAGGGAGCATGCCCTTGCTAACATACTCATTTTAGTCCCATAAGATTTGTCTCAGACTTCCGGCCTCCAGAACCACCAGAAGACAGGTATCTGTTGTTTTAAACTACTAAATTTGCGGTGATTTGTTGCAGCAGCCATAGGAAACTAATGCAGGCAGTAAGGAAGTAGGAGTGAGAAAGGGATTGAAGAAAGGAAGTGATAATTTTATATACATATATTCATAAAGTTCTGACTTTTGAAACTAGTTAATGTTTTACATACTAAAATGCATAAATGAATGTAAACATACATGCATATAAAGATAGGGAAAAATAAAACTATATACAAATAGACATAAGCAAACCTAACCATAATTCAAATGAATAATGTAGTCAGTCATCCTGAATAGAGGGGAGAAAATTAATGAATCCAAGTAACTTTAGATCACAATATTTGACCACATTGCCTTAAGCAAAAGATTAAAACAAGAACAGTAAACAAATATTCAACTCTAGTCAGTCAGGTGTTCACAGAGTTATGGGTTAGCAATTCTGAACTTACTCCCTCCTTTTCTACCCAGCCCTTAATATTTACATTTTATCTGAACTGAACTATTCATTAGAAAATTTACTCTCTTTTTTTGACATTGCATTGCCTTTGTCCTGCCTTTTTTCTCTCAATTTAAAGGCCCCATTCCATACAATGCAGCTTTCATCTGATGAAACCCTACCCATCCTTTACAACCCCTGTACTAGTTTCCTGAGGCTCCTGCAACAGAGTCCCCCAAACAGTGTGGCTTAGAACAACAGAAATGTATTCCCTGACAGTTCTGGTGGCCAGAAACCTGAAGTCAAGGTACCAGCATGGCTGCACTCCCTCTCAAGGCTCTAGGGGGAATTTGGCCCTTGCCTCTTGCAGCTTCTGGCGACTGTGGACCTTCCTGAGTGTGTGGCTGCATCTCTCACTGCTCCATCCTTCTCTTGTTCATCCGTGCATCAAATTTCTCTCTGCCTCTTTCTCAAGAACACTTGTGATGACCTGTAGAGCCCACCTGGATAATCCAGGATAATTACATCATCTCCAAATCCTTAACATAATTAAATCCTCAAGGACTCTTTTTTTTAAAAAAAAAAAAGGTAATATCCATGGTTTTGCCCTATAAGGTAGTTTTCACAAATTCCAGGGATTAGGAACTTTGCAGCCTGCTGCAACCATCTAGGGTCACATGAACTGTCCTTGGTTGGCCTCCTGGATCTACATCCAAGCAGGAATCACTCTGTCCTCTGCTGCTTCTGTGGCAATGAATGTGGACCACCTTGTATTGCTACAATGATATGTCAGATGTACTGGTCTCTAAAATTCTTTGACAGTACCAACTTTCTATCAGTGTAACCTCGTAACCTATTAGCTGTTAATCCTTTTTTTCTAAATAATTCCTCTCACTATATTGTTCATTACTTATAAAAAATGGCAAATATGATCTTAAGAAAACCATCTATGTCATCTATCTTAATAAGATTAAGATGATACAGAAGATACATGATATTTTGTGAGTTTAAAAAATTACTAATTATCCTCTTACGGAGAAAAGTATTTCACATTTGCTTTAAGGGTAAACATCGCAAAGTTTTCTACAACCAACTGTTATGATGAAGTTTTAGCTACTTACTGGTACTGCCTTGGCTGAATACAGTTTGGTTTGGTGAGCATATTTGTTTAGGCTTATTTATATTCACTGTCGAAATTTTTACATTGGGAGGAATCTGCCATTGTGTTTATCTTTTCCCTCTTAAATTCTGTGGTGCTTTAGTCAGTTTGAAACCTGTGCTTTTTTTTTTCTTTCTATGACTAACGGTATCCTAAGAGGCCCTTCCTTTGTGTAGTGGTTGCTATTAGAGAGTCTTAGGCACAAACTAATTATTTCCTTTCATCCTGTTAGAGAAACTACTTTATGAGAAGTACCAAAATATTTTAAATATAAAGATGGCTTTTTTAAAAGGAAGCAAAGGTTTTAAATAAAATACTAGTCCATAGTCCTACTTTGGTATGAATTTGAAAGCTTNGTGCTTTTTTTTTTTCTTTCTATGACTAACGGTATCCTAAGAGGCCCTTCCTTTGTGTAGTGGTTGCTATTAGAGAGTCTTAGGCACAAACTAATTATTTCCTTTCATCCTGTTAGAGAAACTACTTTATGAGAAGTACCAAAATATTTTAAATATAAAGATGGCTTTTTTAAAAGGAAGCAAAGGTTTTAAATAAAATACTAGTCCATAGTCCTACTTTGGTATGAATTTGAAAGCTTAGCTTACAGAGCACTTCTGTTAGCAGACTCATCTATGTCTACAACATCTGGTATTTCACCTCTTCTTCCTGCCTTGAAGCAAGAGGTGACCCTTCAGTCCATGGCTTAGCCCTTGTTCCAACCTCTGGATCCACAGAAGTCTGCTCCACCCTTGGCCACCTCTTTCCCCTGTCATTCACTCTCCCTCTCTACCGGCTCCTCCCTCCACCCTGGATTCCCCTGCTGCTTTTGTCAGTTCTCTTTTTATCCACAAAGAATTATTGGGGTGCCTGGGTGGCTCGGTCAGTTAGGCATCTGCCTTCGGCTCAGGTTGTGATCCCGGGGTCCTGGGATTGAACCCAACTTTGGGCTCCCTGCTCGGTGGGAGTCTGTTTCTCCCTCTCCCATTCCCTCTGCTTGTGTGCTCTCTCTCTTTCTCTCTCTGTTAAATAAATAAATAAAATCTTAAAAAAAAATTGTCTGCCCTCATCTCTGCATCATCTCTGCTGGGAAATTAATGACTTCCTGACTATTCACCCCCAGGGTTGTTCTCTTCCTGCAGGGTAAGACAAGGCTGCCTGTCCCCTCCGAAATGAGCTCTACCTTTGGCCTCAGGAGGCCTGTGTCTCCTCCTACCCCTCACTGCCTCTCTGGCTGCCCTTTCATCTTTCTCCATGTTGATGTTCACCAGGGTTCTGCCTTCTATCCTCCTTGTGCTTCTATGTACCCTCCCCCCAGAACTTAATCAGTCCCAGCGATTTCTATTCCTGTTCACTGCTGACTGCCAAATCCAGGTAGCTCTTTTGAGTTCCATGTTTTATATCTGTGTGCCTGCTGGACATTTCCACCTAGTTATCCCCAGGGGACTTCAAACAGAATTCATTATTGTCCACAACCGCCATTCCTTTGCATTTGCAGTGAGGAACAGAAGGAAGAATGGGTGTGTTGAGGAAGGGTGTGGAGGGAGGTCTGTTGGGACCCTCTTCAGCAGCCAGGGGAATGTCCATGGGGCGAGAACTCTGGAGAGGTGGGCTTCGGGGCCCTGCACTGCTGGATGGGACACATTACTAATAGTCTGTTGGTAAAGCTAGTGAGCATGACAGCTGACTTTTCAAGCCCTCCCCAAGCCTCCTGGTTGTGTGGGATGGATTTGATCACAGGAAATCTTGAGTAAAGAAATGTTAGAAGCTTTTTGGAAAAACCTGTGGAGGCATAGGATAGAGGTGGGGAAGTAGACCCAAACCTGTCACAGGATAGTCCAGTGTGTGGGCTAGGGGAGAGGCAGTGAATGAGCCTCAGTGAGAACTACTGAAGGTCACACAGCCAGACAGCCGGTTAGACCAAGACCCCCCGTTATTTTATCCCTCCCCCAGAGAAGCCTCCCTGTCACACACACATAACACCTAGGGCAGAGATGAGAATGCTTAGTGCCCCTGTTGCATATTCCCTGCCCCTGCTGAAACCAGAGAAACATCCTAAACATCTTAAATCTCTACTTATCGTAATTGTATTGGAATGGATTGTTCGTTTGTCTGCCTTACCCCTTAAGGAAAGAGGATTGACCTCATCCATTTCCACCCCTAGCATAATGCCAGGTGCAAAAGGGACTTTAAAAAAAAGTTAATTGAAGAAAAAGAGGAGGCTGGTAAGCAGGTAACATGGGTAAGTTTACAGGATAAATGCCATCCCTTGAAACTAAGTGACAGATGACCAGCCACGTCTTCCACCATCTCAAAATGGCCCAGGCCAGACCGCCTCGGTTCAAATTCCATCTGTACCACATGCTAAATTCCGCAGAAGTTACTTAAATTTTTTTGTTTTTATCTCCTCAAAATTATAGGAAATAAAAGGGAAATAATCATACCTACCACATAGGATCACTGTGAGAATTGAAAAGGCATAGAAAGGGCTTGACACAGTGCCTAGGACATGGAAAAAAGCTTGGTCAATGTTACCTGCTGCTGTTATGATTATTACCTATCCCTAACCCGGCACAGCAGGAAGTCTTTTCAGTGAAGAAAATATAAATGATTATTGTAACACAGTAACCTAAAATGCTGAGATGAATCTTTCTCATTCTTTTGGCTGCCCAGCTCAAGGGTCCTTCCTGAGACTAGCTGAGAGGCAGCGATGGCTTCTCATTAAAGAACTAAAAAAGCCAGACCCAGGAAGAATGTTGAGGACTCCGTTCCAGCTAAAGTTTGTAGCCTGTGATCCAGGGTTGACCAGTCATACACACCCAACTCAGGCCTAGCAACCAGAGCTAGTGGTGCCACCAGAAGGGATGGGGAACTTGTAGCACAGTCATGCTCACTTTTTTCCAGAGGTGGGCAGCAGCGGAGGGTCCAGTGGTAACCTGCACAGCCACTGATGGCTATGGATGGTCAGGGGTATCCTCGCAAACTGTGCTGGTAGCACGTGGCTGGGTCTTTGTCTGTTGCCAAGGCCCTTTTGTTCCTATTTTCAAGCCTACATCTCTATCCTCTCCAGAAGTGCTTTAAAGAACCAGATGTCTTTTTCCGCTTCTGCCAGCCTGGGTTAGTTTTTCTTGGTGTAATTCAACCTGCCAGATTGATAGAGATGATGAGATCAGACGGTTTAATAAAATGGAAGTACACTATTTCTACTTTGTTTTATTGGTTTATTGATTTGAGTGTGTCTGCTACTCGGCTCCTGTATCAGGGACTGTTTTTCTTAGATGATTTTATGGTGTGGGGGTAGGGGGCAGGACAATCAAATATTATTTGGCTGGAATCTACCCTGAGGTGGAGAAAATCAGGCAACCAATGAATGTAGGAATAAAGGAAAATGGAGGGAGGGAACGAGCAAAATCAGTGCCTTGTACAGGAGAGTATCATAACAGAACTGAGACCTCATTTAATTTAACTGGTTTACTTTATAAATGAGGAACCCAAAACAAAGAACACACAGCTAATATATGTTCAAGATAAAACTAACTATATCTTCACACTCTTAGTTCAGGGCTCCTGCCTCTATCCATTCTACCAAGAGGCAACTGACCTAAAAGCAAGCTCAGATCAGGTTAAATTCAGTTCAGTTAATTATACCTTTTAAGTTAATCGTTGTGTATGAAAATAATTTATATTTTCAAGAGCTTTTTATAATTTACAAAGCATTGATTCATTAAATTCTCTCAACTACTCTGAAATAAGAGAATGATCACTTTTTAAAAAAGAGGTGTTGGTATATGTCTTGAAAAGGTTTGTAACATTTCTTTTACCTCTGACTGCTCTCCCTTTTCTATTTTGGTTTTGAAGCTGTAGCTACAAAATAAAGAGGAAAGTGATATTAATGTATTTGAACAAAATGGTCTGCTGATTGGGACCAACATAAAAATATATTGGACATTGTTATTAACCTCCATATTACAAATGAAGAAACAGAAGCTCAAAGAGATTATGTGACTTGGCCAAGATTAAATAAGCACTAAATGGCAGAGCCATGACATGGTTCATTTAAAAAACATAACATATATTGAGCCTTTAATGTGTCAGGCTGGGTAAACAAGACATAGTGCTAGTTAATCCCAAGATAAACCAGAAATTTCTATAACCAGTATATTACATTCTAAACCACTTTTATGGAAGATTTTACTGAACCATAAACTGTAATTTTAGCAGCTGGCCAATCAATAAATACTCTTCTACTTACACAAGATTCATGTAGCCAGATTTCTTTGGTCACCGATTTTGAAATCTATTAGACTGAATGATCTAACTCAGAATCATGGATTATGTAATTTTTCTGTATTCTCTCAAGTACAATGGAAATTTGTGATTCTCAAATGTCCCCAAATTAACAAACATTGTCATGAATATGAAATCGACTGCATCACTATATAACCAATTATTAAAATCTAGATTTAAGATGCTATTTTCAGTTTCAGGTTTTTCAGTCTAATGTCATACAAAGAGGAAATTTTATTCTCAGTATAGTTTTTCCAAGTTTTTCCATAGATTATGAAAGTCACTTGTAAGAGGAAAATTAAGCTAATTGACTTGGAACATAAAGAGAATAATATATATTTTTAATGTAGTTGTGTCTAAAGGAAAATACCATTCTTGTACATTTAGCTGAACCAAACCATCTGTATAAGACCTAAATGAGATGCAGGGTTTTCGAAGAAATTTTGCCGCTTTTCCTTGAGCAAGTTGAAAGAAAAATGGTGTGTGCTTTTAAGTGAAAATTAAACAAAGATCCTGGCATCATAATGCAAAGATGACTGTCAAGCCTTTTAGAAATACAATAAAGGTATTTTTGTTAAAGGAATGTTTCCTTTTGGGTCAAGGCATCAGAAGGCAGTACAACGCCACCTGCTCAAGGTCCGAGCCACCAATTTCTCTTTCCCCGAATTGCCCCAAGGTCTCCTGGCCACGCCCCTCTGTCCCTCACCTCGAGGGACACCGCCCCCTCCACCGCCCACTTCCTGGTAACCGCGCTCCTTTGCGCGACCTCCTCGGGATCTGATTGGCTGCGGTGTCAACCGCCAACGGCTGCGGAGTTTAAACCCAAGCCCTATCCCCCGGCGCCGCCGACTCCAGAAGTTGGGTGGTCGTCGCCCCCACGCTGAAAGAGCGGTAAGTGAGGGGCCTTCGGTGTGGCCGCCCCGCTCTCTGAGGAGATCCGTGCCTTTCCCTGACGAAACTCCTGCCGACTCTCCGTAGTCGTCTGTCCAGCGAGTCCCGCGCGGCCCGTGGTCCCGCCCACCCTCCGCCCTCGGGTATCTCCGCCTGCGGCCTTTGCACTCGCTCGGAGGGGCCCGTTGGGGGAGGCCCCGGTTTGGATTTAAGTGGCTCCCTGTCGTCTCTTCGATTTTGCGCCCGGCTGAGTGAGGGGGGCGAGGGGCCAGTTAGGTCAGCACCTTGAAAGAAGGTATTTCTGTCTTTGTGACTGCACTACTGCCTGCTTTTTAAGAACATAGTCTACCTCACTGTGAGCCCTTAATACACGTCCGCTGGATGAACGTTAAGAGACTGCTTACCCGAGTTCTTGAAGGAGGCCTCTCCTTGGATCTCTCTTTTAGAAGGAAGGCTGGCTGAAGGCGATGGAGTGGTGGAAGACTAGGAAAAACTTAGAACTTGAGCTGGGTCTTGATGTGCTGGTAGGATTTCGGTAGGGAATAGGGACGATGATTTTTCTAGATGATGGATCCAATTCGGAAGAAGCGTATTTGGAATTTAGTATTTCTTTTTTTTTTTTTAAGATTTTATTTATTTATTTGACAGAGAGAGAGAGAGAGATCACAAGTAGGCAGAGAGGCAGGCAGAGAGAGAGGAGGAAGCAGGCTCCCCGCCGAGCAGAGAGCCTGATGCGGGCCTCGATCCCAGGACCCTGAGATCATGACCTGAGCCGAAGGGAGAGGCTTTAACCCACTGAACCACCCAGGCGCCCTGGAATTTAGTATTTCTGATTTAGAGTTAGCCGGGATGGTAGCCAGACAAGAGCTACAGAATAAATGATAGCTCATATTAGTGAATGCTGTGTGCCAAGTCCTGTTCGGGGCACTGTACATACATTGGTTCAGTTAGTCCCTACAGTGAGATGCCCTTATTTTCTCTAATTTTGTAAGTCTGAAAGTTGAGACATAGAGTTGTTAAGATGGTATAGCTATGAAATGTTGAAACTCGGATTCCCAACACAGTTCCAACCGCTGTTTAAAGTACCGCACTCTGTATGGTAAGTTAACCTTGAATGGTATTCCAGTGGCCTGGCTTAAGTTCCTGAAGTGTTACTTGGTGAGGTTGTTAATGTGGAGGGTGACAGGGCAGTGTTAAAAGGAAGACTCTGATTTCTGGCTTGAGCATTTGGGTGAGTGATCGCTAGTGCCACTTACTAAGTTAGGGAGGACAGTTCAGCAGGAGTTTCCTAATTAACAAAATGAGATTTGATCTTTCTGACTGGATTTTTTTGGGAGATGGACAAGATTTCTATGTTAGTATCCCTTCAGGGGTGTGAGATGCAACCATTTGTCTGGAGTTTCTGTACATTCTTATGTTCTATGTATGGAACAGGTGGTGATCTTCGATTTTACTTTTTTTTCTTTTTGGCAAAACTTTTAGAATAAACATTGAGCCTTTGCATTGTAAGGTTCCTAGTTAAACTTCTTCCCCATTGCAGAAAATTCTTTTAAAACCATCTTCCCATTGTTTGCTTGACATCTCCCAACATCTGCTCCACATTTGCAAAGAAGACTCATTCCAGCAGTGTATTTGAGACTTCTTCCATTTATCCATAGTTGTTTTCTTCAACAAATGTTTATCCAGTAGCTACTATGTGCCAGGCACTCCTGGCTAAGGGCAGCAAACAAACTTGACGAAAATCCATGCCCTTGTGAAAAACACTTTAGCAGGAGAAGACTGACAAATAAGGAGAGTATGTGATCTTATATTAGTCACTCATAAATCAATGGCAAAAAATGTAATAGGAAGTGAAATGCGGTCAGGTATGCAATTTTAGATAGTTTGGTCTGGAAAGGCTAAGAAAGTGATATCTGAGTTAAGACTTGAAGATAGTGAGTAAATCCTGTGATTATTTGGAGAAGAGTTGATACAAAGGGGAAAAAAACGGAGTATAAGAGTTCTACAGTGGGAGTATGCTAAGGTAGCTAGTGTGGCTGGAGCTTAGTGAGCAAAGGAAGAATGGTGAAGAGGTCAGAGAGGTACTGGATGGGGACTTGGGGAAGGGGGGATGTGTCAAATTGTGTAGTACCTATAGGCCATTGCAAAGATTATGTCTCTACTTCAGTGAGATGGAAAGCCACTGGAGAGTTTTTAAGAGAGGAGTGACATGAATTTACTTAAGTTTTAAACGGATCATTTTGGTTACTAGGTTGAGAATTGATAGTGGGGAAGAATGTGGAGAATGTGGAAACAGGGACATCATTTAGGTAGTTATAGCAATAATGTACATGAGAGAGAATGGTAACTTGGTTCAGAGTGACGGTGTTAGGTAGCCTATGTGGGCATGTTGTGAAAGTCAGACCAGCATGACTGATGGTAGAGTGGATGTGGAATGTGGGAGAAAGATGTATCCAAGCTGAGCAAGTGGAAGGATGGAGTTGCTGTTAAATGAGATGGAGAGGATGCAGTGCAGCAGGTTTGGGTGGGGTGAGTTTAGGACATGTTATGTTTGAGGTACATATTAGACATCCAAGTTAGAGCTGGGAGTAGGCAGTTGCATAAATAAGTCTGGAGTTGATTTGGGATATAAATTTGCAAGTCACTGGCATTTAGATTTAAAAGCCAGAGCACTAGATGATACCCTCACAGAAATACATGTACAGAGAAAATAGATGAGACCCAAGGATTGAGATCTGGTGCCCTCCAATGATCGCTTCTCGGCCTTTTGGCTAAGATCAAGTGTGGTGCCCTCCAATGGTAAGAGGTTAGGGAGATAAAGAATAATTAGCAGAAGAGACTTAGAAGAAGTGGTCAGTGAGGCAGAAAAAATCCAGGAGAATGTGGTATTTTGGGAACGCACTAAAGGTATTTTTCAGAGAGAATGACGTGATGTCACTGTGATTAAAATCATAGATCAGTTGAAAACTGGATCTTGACTACTATATCTGATTTAGCAACATTGCAATTTAGTGACTCTAATGATCAATTTCCATATGGTAGTGGTGAGAGCAACAACTTGGCTAGAGTAGATCAAGAGAGAACAGGAGGAGATGAATTGGAGACAGCAAATATGGACAACTCTTTAAAGGAGTTTGCTGTAAGGAGAAACAGGGTAGTAACATTCTAGCATCAAGAGATCACTGGTATCTTCTTAAATGTTCCATTTTCATGCATTTACACATGCCATTCCTTCTTCCTGGAATACCTTTTCTAATCTTGATACCTGACAAATTCTTTGTTTTTAAGACTTATTTATTCATTCAGTAAATATTTGTTGTATTCATATTATTTGTCAGGACCTGGTCTGTGAGCTGGGAAATACATCAGTGAATAAAACAGAAAAATCCATGACTTTCTGGAACTTAAATTCTAGCTGATAAGAAATAAGTAAATCCTGTAGTATATTAGATAGTGACTTAAATGCTGTGGAAAAAATAGAAAAGGATAAGAGTAATCAGACATGCTGAGGAAAGGAGCTACAGTTTTGAAAGGCCTCACTGAGCAGGTGACATTTGAATAAAGACTTGGAGGAGAGTGAATGAGTCATTTCTGTGTCTGGAGGAAGAGCTTTCTAAGTAGAGAGAATGACCACTACAAAGGACCTGAGGCTGAAGAATGCTGCCGTTTGCCAAACATTTAGAGCTTGGTGGCCAGTGTGGCCTGGAAAGAATAGGCTAGGGGACAGAAGGAAGAGTTCAGATTGGAGAAGTGAGAAGAAGAGCAGATGGTGGAGACTTCTTGACCATTGAAGAATTTCAGCTTTTATTCTGAGAGAAATGGGGACCATTGGAGAGGTTTAGATTGTATAGACTAGTAAATACACTGTAGAGAGGGCAGCAGTGGAAATAGGATAAGAGGCTATTATAAGAATTCAGGTGAGACGTATCAGCACCTTCATCTAGGCTGAGGGTGGAGGTACTGAGAAGGGTCAGATTCTAATGCACTGTGAAGTTTGATTGGCATATGAGAGCTTTTTGGCCAGAGCGACTAGGATGGAGTTGCCATTAACTGAAATCGGAGAAGGCTCTGAGCGAAACAGGTTTGGGCATTAAGTTAAGTTTGATATGCCCTGTTTAGTTAGTCAAGTAGTACTACTTAGTATATGGACGCTAATGAAGGCATTTGGGGGCTTAACCAGATATAATCCAGGACAATCTCCATATTACAAGATCCTCAACTTAATCTCATCTGTAAAGACCCCTTTTCCACATAAGGTTCAGAATGACAGGGATTGGGACCTTATGTCTTTGGGAGACCATTTTTTAGCCTACTGCAGAGCTAGAAGAGGATTAGGATGAGGGAGATGAAGGTGACCTGGGAACCTGGAGATTCTGTGATTGATACAAAGAGGATAGTGAGATTAGTTCTGTGGATTTAAGGCAGGTAATAGGGAGAGGCTGAGTATTAGGAGGTAGGCAGGCACAGGTGGCAGTGTTCTAGATCTCTGAAGCTGGAGGCACAGAGGCTTTGGGAGGGGATGGGAGTTTTGAGAGGTTGATCTTCTCTAAGTACATAGCTCAGTGTCAAGGTACCTTCTCAGTAAAACCTTTTCTGATCCTTTTCTTCTGCCCAGGCAGAGTTAATTATTTTTATGTATTGTGTATTATATCAGTTATTCTTGTCATAGTATAATGTGATTATCTTCTTCTTTCCACTGTTAGACTTTAGAGTGGTCCCATAGTGGTCCCATAGACTTTAGAGTCTAATAGACCATAACTCTAATGGACAAATAGACCCATTCAGAATTTCCTACTTACTCCTCCAAACCAGTTAGCCTCCTCCTCGCCCCCCCCAGCCC
>LNAC01000114.1:1919638-2144876 GCA_002007465.1 Ailurus styani
TGTATATCCTTGTAGGGGGTGTGTGTGTGTGTGTGTGTGTGTGTGTGTGTGTGTGTGTNACCCCCACCCCCATAAGATTAGGTTTATCTGTTCTGAGTATTCTCTAATGTTACACTTATTACACATAGTATGGAAAATAGGATCTATACTCACGGTGGACTCTGCATTCCATGACTGTGCATTTCCATATAACCATATCCTGTTTTCTGTCCCCAGTGCCTAATCTAGCTCCTAATGCATAGATATGATAATGTAAGTTTGAATGAAAAAAACAGTCATTTACCTTTTTTGGATACTACTTTCAACCACTTTTTACTATATGCATACTTTCAGATTTATAAAAAGGGTTTTGCAAATACTTATATCCAAACAAATTATATAAAGAAGTCATGATTGTTACCTTTTAGAATATATTTATCAGGCATCCTTTTTTCTTTTATTACTCAATACTCTGATTTCTTTCTTTTTTGTTTTTACTTCAGTAATGGAGCACCCAGTGATGGACACTGGCTTACCTTTTACTTCAGGAATTAAGAGACATGTGAAAGACAAAAGAATTTCAAAGACTGGGAAGCTGAATGTTTCTCTTGCTTCAAAAATCAAAACAAAAATATTAAGTAAGTGCCATTACTTTTATAGTATGCTCACATTTTTACTTCCCCTTGGAGAACTTTTATAGTATTTGGTACTTTATTTTATCAAGTGTAGAAATGACTAAAATGACTATTTTTGTTAACTGATACATTTTGTCCATTCAATCCTTCCTGTATCCTTCAACTTCTATGAGTTGAGTGGTTATGATGATTTACCCTCAGTGTTGACAGCCGAATTTTCAGCAGTAAGGCTAGGGTAGCCTAAGGCAGCTACCTCCTACACAGCAAAGAAAATACCAATGTGACATTTCTGGAAAAGAGCTAAAAAAAAAGCGACAGATTGTTCTTGCATGCTGTAGCAAGAGAATGATGGATGATCTAGACGTGGTTGGCCCAGATACAGTGTTGTAGTGGGTGATTTTCTGTAGACATAGCTGATGAGGGTACTGAGCATTTTGGAGATAGAGTTTCATGGATTCTGGAACTAAGATTTTAGAAGGGGGGAAAAAGTGGGAAAAACTGCCAAGATAAATTTTCATCACTTCTGAAAATTATCTCAGTGGTTTGTATCCATCTTAGTGGGAGGGGGAGAGGTTTCCTGTTGGCATAGCCCCTGTGAAGGGTAATTGTGCATGCCCTGTGAAATAGCTGAAACTTCTGAATATCTTTAAATCTTAATGTTGCTCCTACCCAGGTGTCTAGGGTCATGTGGTATATTAGACCCCCTCCTATAGTGGCTATTTCCTGTTCTGCTTGGCAGGACCATTGTACACCCATTATTATGAAGGAACATACTGTGTTTGAGGAGTGCAACAGGGAAATACTCTTATCCTTTAGCTCTGAAAATCCAAAACCAGTTCTAATCTATTTTCATTTGCTGTGTCAAAGGTGGCTGTCTGAAACTACTTTCTCTGTGCCAAAGATAAAGTACTTTTTTGGACCCTGTTTTTTAGATGCCCAAATATTCCCTGAATATTTAAAAAATATTACTACTTTTATAAGCATATCTTATAGATACTATATTTCTATTCAGTGGGATACATTATTGAATAATGGCATTTAAGTAAAAATTATGAAAATATAAGTATGCTGTCTGTGTACTGAGGGAACATACTATATTTAAGGTGAGCTTTACCAAGGAATTCACAATTAAATTTCTCTGCTAACAACACAGAAATATTTCTGATTTAAATTAGATTTAAAGAGAAGGGGTCAAGTTTAGATTGCAGTAAATGCCTAGAAATAAGAGTTGGATATTTAGGGCGGAAATAGAATATACCACAGGGTTTAGATGATCTGTCCAACCTTACAGTAAGTATGCTCCCTTTCACTCAAGACTTTGAAAAATGGACTTTAGGAGCATTAGTTGATAATTTTAATTTGTTAATTTTCTGGAGATCCAGAAACTGTATTTAAAATTTTGACAGATTGGCTACTCTAGTACCTATGGGGTATCTCCAGTTAGAGCTTCAGAATCAGCTTCTCCCATTCTACCTCCTAGTCAAAGTAGGAAGGCAGGTAGGGCAACAGGTGTCAAGACTGAGTTTTTGTGAGTGGTCTAATTATCTAGGATACTGTGTCTATCCTAGATGTCTTTTATCCCTAACTCTGTATTCACAACAGTCTGTATTCCTCACAGCTCTTTTATTCTTCATCTTCTGTCTAACTTTTCTTTCTGCAGATCCAAACTCTGGATACATTTTTTTTTTCAAAACTACATCTATACTGTCATTCTATTGTTTTCTAGCCTTTAGTTAAAATTTACAATATATTGTGCCTAAAATAGTTTCATTAAGGATATGAAAACTTATGAAGATGTAAGTTCAATAATAACTTAAAAAATTTTTTTTACAGACAATTCTTCTATTTTCAAAATTTCTTTAAAGCACAACAACAGGGCATTAGCTCAAGCTCTTAGTAGAGAGAAAGAGAATGCTCGAAGAATTACAACTGAAAAGACGCTATTGCAAAAAGAAGTGGAGAAACTGAATTTTGAGAACACATTTCTTCGCCTAAAACTAAATAATTTGGTATGGAAACTATATTGTGTTTGAATTTTGAATTATACACTAATTATTAACTATATTATAGAAGCTCTAAAAATGTTTTTCAGATCTCCATTCGTTGTAAGAAATTATTGCCAAGAGTATGCCATGTTAATGAACAAACTGTTAATGGGTAGTAAAATAGGTGTCTACATTTGAATGTGCACTTGGAGCCCTGTAGGCCAGTATAATACCTTGATCAACATTCGATCGTTTATCATTAGCAAAGCTTGATGCATTAATCCATTTTAAGAAGATGGACATAGGGCGCCTGGGTGGCTCAGTTGGTTAAGCAACTGCCTTCAGCTCAGGTCATGATCCTGGAGTCCCAGAATCGAGTCCCATATCGGGCTCCTTGCTCAGCGGGGAGTCTGCTTCTCCCTCTGACCCTCCCCACTCTCATGCTCTCTCTCTCTCATTCTCTCTCTCAAATAAATAAAATCTTAGGGAAAAAAAAAAGAAGAAGATGGACATAATTCTTCCAATGAAAGAAGGGGAGTTCCCAGAGTGTTTATATCCTCTTTTAACCTCAGGATTCCTCTGGCTACACACGAAATAGAATGAAGATTGTAGTCATTGCTTTCCCTTCCAACTTCCAACTCTTTCCACAGACAGGTCAGCAAGAGCCAATGGTCAGCTAGACTGCAACTATACATCTAACTCTGAAATGAGCAGAAATTAACTTATAGTTGAAAGATTGATCTATTCATGAGTATTAAATTATCTGACAAACTGTGTTCAATTTCCATGGGATGTATTATTATGAGAAGATAGAGAAATGTTTGTAGGATAATTTATAATTGAGAGCTCAGAACCAATCAAGGGGTGAGTATGTGTCTGTGGGGGAGGCTATTTGAACTATAGAATATAGTACCTTCTTAGCTCAATATGATCTCAGTTATTTTTAAAGTCTTCTCAGCTGATATCTCCATAAGTGTATGAATCTTAATTGATTAAAAGAGGTCTTTACTTTACATATACAGAATAAGAAGCTTATAGAAATAGAAGCTCTCGTGAACAATAACTTGATAACTGCAATTGAAATGAGCACTCTTTCTGAGGTGAGTAGAGTTCAGTGTAAGTAGTGTAATTTTTTAAGCATTACTAAGGATAATTGAGATTCAGTAGCATCAGGTTTGGAGATTCATATTTTAAACTTTGGCAAAGAAATGATGATAATATCGATTTTAACTGGCTAATAGCACATTATCATTTGGTATCATTTGGTATACATATCATTATGTAAATATTAGGTTTTGTTTAGAACATAAGATTAGACAGTTCAGTGGAACATAATGACCCCTAAACCACTAAAAAGCATAAAAGACATTCATAGAAAGGTAGTATTTCAAATTAGGGAAGAATTTATTATTTTAAAAAGGGTGGGTACAATTGAAAAACTATTTGGGGAAAAAAGATAGAGGAAGGTCCTACTATACACCTTTCTCTAAATTTTAGATGGATTTAAATTAAAAAGGGAATATATAAAGTAAGAAGAAATTACAAATAAATTCATGTTAGATAGGAGAGGACTTTCTACAACTAGAAACAAAGATAGAAAGATAGAAGCCATAAAGGAAGCTATTGATGGATTTTCTCAAAAAAAATGTTTTTTTAGAAGGCTAAAAATCATGAAAATTAAAGACTAGTGGCAGACTGGGAAAATTAAACAAATAGCAGATAAAGCATTCATATTAATAACTAAACAGCTCTTATAATTTATCACAAGGAAAATCAAATCACCAGAAAAATCAGGAAGGGAAAAGGGCCAAATATTAGTGAAATTAACTCAGTTATCTGAAGAGGGAAAATAAATGCTAGGAATTAATAACGAATGAGAAGGCAAAATATACATAATAAATAAACTGAAGAAAGGTTAGTGAAGTGCCAATTTTAGGTAAATTTCTTGATAGCTTCTAGAGGCAGATTAGTGCTTTAGAGGGCAGCTTTTAAATGGAATTGCCTATATTTAGACCTCAGCTCTGTTACTTCCTGGTCCTGTGACCTTGGCCTTTAACCGTTTGAACCTTAGTGTCCTCTTCTGCATGTGGAAGTAGAATGCCTTTTTCCCTCCCTTCTGGGTTATTACCATCCAGATGTAAAAATGTTATCTCCTATCTCTAAAAACAAAAACAAAATTGAGGGCGCCTAGGTGGCTCAGTGGGTTAAAGCCTCTGCCTTCGGCTCAGGTCATGATCTCAGGGTCCTGGGATCGAGGCCCATATCGGGCTCTCTGCTCAGCAGGGAGCCTGCTTCCCCCTCTCTGCCTGCCTCTCTGCCTACTTGTGATCTCTCTCTGTCTGTGTCAAATAAATAAATAAAATCTTTAAAAAAAAAAATTGAAACCTTTTACTCAGATCCCCCACCCCCAGCTACTCTTATGTTTCTCCTTTATAGCAAAACTCTTTGAGAGAATTGTTTACACTGTCTCCAGTTTCTCTTGAACCTGTACCAGTTGGGGTTTCACCACCACTCTTCTAAAAGTGCTCTTCTGAAAATTGATCTCCACATTACCAAAACCTCTAGATATTTCTTGGTCCTTATGTTGGCCTTCATGTGACTTTTATAATACTACATTCTCCCACATTTCTTCCTATATCTCTGATTGTTCTTATTCAGTCTGCTGGTTCCTCTTTATTTTCCCGACTGCTAAATTTTGGGTACCCTAGAACTCAGTTCTTATACTTCTCTTTCCTAGCTACATTTGTTCCCTAAATGATTCATCCATTCTCATGGATTTAATTGTTGTTAAATACTCATGACTCCCAGACGTGTACCTGTACCCAGGCCATCTCCTTTGAACTCCAGACAATACCTAGCCAACTACCTATTTGGCATTTCTCTTTGGATATCTAAGAGGCATCTTAAATTCTACATTTGGCACCAAACCAGTTCCTTTTGGGGTCTTCATATCAGGTAATTGCAATTTTGTTTTCCTATTTTTTCCTCACATCCCATATTGGATCCTTTAGCAAATCCTTCTAGTGCTACCTAAAAATCAGTCCAGAGTTTTACCACTTCTCATAACCCTGACTTTCACCACCTGTATAAGCCACTGTTTTCTCTTACCCAAGTTCTTAGAGTGGCATCCCAACTTGGGCTTCTTGCTCCTGCCCTTTCCTTTTTATTCTCTTCCCAGCATAGCAACCAGGGAGAGCCCATTAAAACATTAGTCTCTGCTGAAAACTCTCCAGTGGCTTCCCCTGTCATCTATTGCCTGTTATTGTCTGAAAATTGAAACTCATGTTCTTTCTCTCACCTCATTGACTACTCAACTCCTTCCACTCTTTAACATCTCCAATCCGCAGACCTCCTCCCACTCCTCAAACACAGGCAAGCTGCCACCTCAAGGCCTTTGGACTTGTTCTTCCTTCACATGGCCTGCTCCCTTACTTCAAATCTTGACTCAAAAGTGACTTCCGTCAAGTCTTCCCTGGCAACCCTGTATAAATCTGAATCCTTCCCCACCCCTGCTCCAACATTTCATATTCTACTTTTCTTGCCTTAATTTTTCTCTTTATCACTTAACACTATATGACTTATAATTTTACTCATTAATTTTATTATTCATCTCACCAGAACATAAGGTTCCTGAGTGTAGGATTTTCGTCTATACCACACCAATGTCTAGAACATACTAGAAAGCAATAAATTTTAATAAAATGTTGGATAGTGCTTCCCCATTAAGAATGATCCTTTTTAAGGCTAATGTACATATTTATCTTATAATACTTCTGTTATTAAGCTTTTTAGATAAAAAAAATAAGTAATATATTTTACATTACTTTTTTAGCATCTATAATGATAATCATATGATCTTTCCTTTTAGATGTATTAATATGAAGACTTATTTTAGTAGCTTTCCTAATTTTGCAATTCTGGAATAAATTTCAAAAATGATTTGTTACTGTGTTCCTAAATTCTTTTTGCCAGTATTTTGTTAGGAATTTTTTAATTGCTATTCATAAGTAAGGTTTTCTTCTTATACAGTCTTTAGACATTGATAAAAAATATTATAAATACTGAACTCATAAAAAGAATTTGGATGTTTCCTTTTCCTGTGATCTAGAAAAATGATACAGTATTAGAATTTTTTTTAAAGATTTTATTTATTTATTTGACAGAGAGAGAGATTACAAGTAGGCAGAGAGGCAGGCAGAGAGAGAGGAGAGAGAGGTGGGGCTTGATCCCAGGACCCTGAGATCACGACCTGAGCCGAAGGCAGAGACTTGAACCCACTGAGCCACCCAGGTGCCCAGAATCATTTTTTTTTTAAATGCTTTTTAGAATTCTTCTGAAACCTAGGTCTTTCTTGGTAGGAAAGGTTGTTCTTTGTTCCCTTTCTTCTGTGGATATTGGTTTTCTTGGGAAAATTTCTTTTGTAGTCACTTTTATTGAATTATATTTCCTTAGAAAATTTTTATTTCATTCATGTTTTCAAATTGATTTGCACAGAGTTGGCCAAAATACTCTGTCATTTTTAAATTTTGTCTGTTTTATTTTCCCAGTTGACTAATTTTTTGTATTTGAGCTTTTCCTTGATTTTTTGCCCCAGTACATTAGGTGGTTGTGGTTTTTCTTTTTTTTTTTTTTCCACTTTAAAAGAACCGTTTTCTGGGTTAATTTTTTTTTTATTTTTAATTCTATTATTTTGGTATTTCAAACTTAATTAGTTTTTGCTGCTTTCTTTAATAATAAGTCATTTCTTCTTTCCTGTGGTTTATTTCACTGTTACTTCCTTAACTGTGTCAGATGCCTACTTTATTTTTTTTAATTCCTAACTCTGTAGGAAGGTACCATTTTTTTTCACACTACTCAGAAGATTTTTGTCTTTAGTTTTGGGAAATTTGACCCTGATATATCCTGGCATAGATTTCTTGGAGTTTATCCTTTTTGGGGTTCACTCAGCTCGAATATGTAGATTGGTTTCTTTTGCCAAGTTTGGGGCATTTTCAGCCATTATTTCTCTAAAACTTATTCAGTTCTACCCTCTTTATCTCCTTCTGGGACTTCAGTGACATGTGAGTGTTGTATCTTTTGTTATGGTCCCATAAATCCCTGAACCTCTTAATTATTTTTAGTCTCTTCTCTCTTGCTCAGATTAGTGCTTTCTGTTGCTTTATCTTCAGGTTCACATATTTTCCCCCACCTTTGTTTTTGAGTCCATTGAAGGTTGTTTTTCGTTTTGTTTTTTATTATGTTAGTCATCATACAGTACGTCACTAGTTTTTGATATAGTGTTCCAAGATTCATTGTCTACATATGATACACAGTGCTCCCTGCAATCTGTGTCCTCCTTAATACCCACCACCAGGCTCACCTATCCCCCTTCCCCCCTCCCCTCCTTAACTCTCAGTTTGTTTCTCCGAGTCCACAGTCTCTCATGGTTCATTCCCCCCTCCAATTTCCCCCCTTCATTTTTCCCTTCCGTCTCCTAATGTCCTCCATTCTATTCCTTATATTCCACAAGTAAATGAAATCATATGATAATTGACTTTCTCTGCTTGACTTATTTCACTCAGCATAATCTCCTTCAGTCCATCCATGTTGATGCAATTTTTAATTTATTTTATTTTGGTTATTTTATTTTTCAGTTCTAAATTCCCATTTGGTTCTTCTTTATGTCTTCTCTTTATTTGCTGAGACTTTCTGTTTCTTTGCTGAGATTTTCTATTTTTTTCATTTAAGCATGTTAGTGATTGCTTATTACAGCATTTTTATGATGGCTGCTCTAAAATCCTTCTTAGATAATTCCAGCATCGGTGTCATCTTGGTGTTGGTGTCGTGATTGTCTTTTCATGTTCACATTTAGTATTTTCAGATTTAAGCATTTTCCTAATTCTTGGTGTGATAAGTTATTTTATATTATCTCTTGGACATTTGGGTATTATATTAAGAATCTCCAGCTCTTATTTAAACCTTATTTTAGCAGGCTCCCTCTGACATCATGCCAGTGGTAAAGTGCCACCTACTACCAAGTTGGAGGAGGTGAAAGTTTAGGTTCTCTACTCAACTTCTGTTGTCACCCTGTCACCCTGGGAGGGATGTCTCCTAATTGATGGATGGAGCTGGGAATTCAGGCTGACACCACCCTGCCTGGGACAGAGGGGAGTGCCTCCACTGACAGCAAGATTGTAGGAATTATGAAGCGGGAGGTTGTTACAATTGAGTGGTGAAAATGCTGACTTTGTACTAGACCTCTTCTGTCACCACCATAGAGGAGAGGAAGAAGGGCTCCTTGTTATTACCAAGTAAGAATGGAAGTCTAGAGTCCCTGTGTGTTCTCCACAGACATTGTTGGTAGAGGGAGTGTCCTCATTACCACTGGGTTGTCCTCCTTCTCTTCTTGACCTTTTCGGACAGTACCACTGGTTTGGAGGAGAGTTGGCCTTGTTAACAGCTTGGTAAATATAGAAGTCTAGGCTCTCCACTTGGCCTTTGCACCTTTGTCAAAAATTAATTGATCCAATGTGTGTGGGTCTGTTTCTGGACTCTGTTGTATTTCATTGATCTGTTTGTCTGTCTATATGCTAATACTATACTACCTCAGTTATTATAGCCCTCCAACTTTGTTCTTTTTCAAAGTTGTTTTAACTGTTCTGGGTCCTTTGCATTTCCATGTAAGTTTAAAATTAGCTTGCCAATTTGGCCATACTCCTGTTTCTATTATAGGTTATCACTGTAATAGGAAGACATGATTGTGGATTGCTAATTATATGGTCTTTATTAAATAATTAAAACATGTTCAAAAAATGTGGGAGAAAATTTAGAAAATATAGATAAGCGAAAACTTAAAAGATACACTAAAATAAATCACCGAGACTTTTAGTTTTAAAAGGTCATTAAAATATAGATTATAAATTGTATATTATATAATACATATGTCGACATGAGCATATTGCATATTTATGTAGAGATATCACATGTAGGGTATACATGACATGTATTTATTCATTTGCAGAGAAGACAGTTTGGGAGTTTGTATACGGAAATATTAGTAATGATTATCTTGGGGGGCATGATAAAGGATGAACTATGTTTAACCTTACCATGTTATTCTCATTCTACTATTGAAGACTGAAGCAAGAATTGTTCTATTACTATTGGTATACTTGTATAATTTAGTGCTTTAATAATAGCATTTAATTATTTAAATAATAAATTTCTAAAAAATAGAAATTATTTTTCCTTTTCCCTTTCTTTATCCTTTTCAAAAATAGTTTCATCAGAGTCCCTTTCTACTGCCAACTAGCAAGAAGAAACGGGTCAGTAAACAGTACAAGTTGATGCGTCTTCCATTTGCAAGGTAATTGCTTCAAACTTGGTTAAATACTTGTACACTTCTAGCTAGATAAGACTTTGAATAGTTTTTATTTATTTTCTTTCTCAAAACATAGAAAAACATTTTAAAATAAATAATGAAATACTTGTTAACATTGTACCAGTAAAATAAATTGAAGACATAACCTGGTAGAGCTAAAATAATATTCAGCTTTCCCATAGACTATATAGAAGAAAGAGGCAAAGGTGAACCTTTAGTTTCAAGGGTTTGAATTACCCTGGTTAAGAGTGTTTAGAGTTTTATGTACCACATTCAGTGTTTGTGTGTGTTATACAGTGTTTGGGTTTCATCAACGTGCAGTTTCCCAGTAAGGTAGGAATGAGGTGGTCTGTAGTTTCTTCCTATAGGTTGTTTCTCAGGGGTGCAAGGAGACTTACCCATCAATTCAGTCACCATGAGTATCTGTAGTATCCTTTTTAATTTTTTTTTAAAGATTTTATTTACTTATTTGACAGAGAGCGACCCAGCGAGAGAGGGAACACAAGCAGGGGAAAGGGGAAAGGGAGAAACAGACTCCCTACTGAGCAGGGAGCCGGATGTGGAGCTCGATCCCAGGACCCTGGGATCATGACCTGAGTTGAAGGCAGGCACTTAACCGACTGAGCCATCCAGACACCCCATGTAGTATCCTGCTGCTCTTTGTTTCTTTTCCCCTAGGTCCCCACTGGCATCATGTCTTTCGCTGGGTAAATTTGATAACTATTTCTATCTTTATTATCTTGCATACTACAATATATGAGAATTTCTGCTTTTCTGTATCTCCAGCAATACTTGTTATTGTCTTTTTCAGTTTAGCCATACTGAGGAGTATTACATTGGGGTTTTAATTTAATTTCTGTGATAATTAATGAAGTTAAGCTCCTCTTCATATGTGTTTATTTTCTTTTATTAGGTTTTTGGTTTTTTGTTTTTTTTTTTTACAGATTTGCAGTTCTTTCTATACATTGTGTGTAAATTCTTTGTGCATTATGTTTTACTCTATGACTTGTCTCGTCACTCTCTCAATGGTATCTTTAGATGAACAGAAGTTCTTTATAAAAATCTAATTTATATAGCTATATATCTTCATCTATTTATCCCCCCCCCCAGATGGTTACTACTTTCTGTGGCCTTTTAAGAAAATCTTCACCAGTTGAAAGGCCATGAGGCATTCCCTTACATTTTCTTTTAAAAGCTTAATTATGCTGTGAAGAATATCAACCAATCAATCAATAGCAAGCTTTAGTATTTTCCCTTTTACATTTAGATCTTCAGTCTACCTAGAGTTTTTGGTATGTTGTAAGGGAAGGGTCATAATTTATTTGTTTCATGTGGAAATCCTGTTGACTTTGTATGACTGGATGTGTATATGGATGTGTTTAAGAACTCACTAGTCTATTACATGAGTTGTTTTGTCAATACTACATCATCTTAATTACTAGCTTTATCGCAAGTCAATATTTGATAGTGTGGGTCTCCATTTTATTTATTTATGTCTTTATTCTTGAATATTATCTTGTCTCATTTGGCCCCTTTGCATTTCCAAGTGAATTTTATAATCAGCTTGCCAGTTTATAAGCACACGCATTTACACACACACAGACACACACACACTCTCTCTCTCTTTTGGAATTTTGATTGGGATTATATAGAATATAGTTCAGTTTGGGGAAAATGGACATTTAATAAAATTGAGTGTTCTATCTATGACATGGTATATCATCATTTATTTAGATATTATATATTTTCTCTCAGTTTTATGAAGAGTTTCTGAAGACTTTCTTGAAGAGTTATCGCACATCTTAGATTTTTCCTACTTATATATTTAATGGTATTCTGAATGTTACTGTTTTTAAATTTCATTTTCTTTGATGCTAGTATATAGAAATGCAATTAATTTTTGAATATTGACCTTGTTTCCAGTGACCTTGCTATTAACTTTAATAGTTAATCTGTAGTTGTTTTTTCTTCCATCTTCTATGAGTGTAATTTTATTATTTATAAATAGGGATAGTTTCTCCTTCTCTCCTTTAGTTCGTAGGCCTTTAATTTTTTTTTCTTATCTTGTTGCAATGACTTTTTCCCAATAATTAATAAAAGTACTAATGATGGACATCCTTATCATGTTCCCATTATTTAATATGTTTGCTTTGGGTTTTTATAGATTCTCCTTAACAGATAAAGAAGTTCCTTTGTACTCCTGGTTCTCATAAATGGCTTTTTAATTTTATCAAGTGCTTTTTATGTCACTATCAAAAATATATTACCTTTTTTCTTTTTTTCTATTAATATAATTTTAATATTTTTTCTGTTAATGTATTTTAAGGATTGATTTTTGAATATTAAATTACCATTATGATTCTGCATTCTACTGCTCCTGATGATACATCCTTTTGATATATCACTAAATTTTACTTGTTAATCTTTTAACGGACTTTTCCTTGTATGTTAAAGATGCTTTATATTTATTTATTGTAATAATTTGTCAAGTTCTGGTATTTATATTATGTTGGCCCTGGTAAACGAATTCATAAGAGAACTTATTTTTTTGTTTTCTGTAAGTATTCATGTAAATATATTTTTTTTTCCTTTTAATGTTTGGGAGAAGTTATCTGAGCCTGCAGTTTTCTTGTGGAAAGGTTTTTGATAACATCCCATTTTAATACATACAGAAATATTCAGATTTTCTATTTTTTCTTATGTCAGCTTTGTTAATTTTTCATGAAGTTTGTCCATTTTATCTAAAATATGAAATTATTGGCATATCGTTCATAACAGCTCTAGTTACATGTTTAATGTTTGTAGGGTATGCAGTGATACTCTTTTTCTTAATATAGACTATTTGTGTTTTATAAATCAATTAGTTTTGCTCTAGGGATTTATCAGTTTTATTTATCTTCACTAAATGAATCATCTTTGGGGCTTTGTAGATCTTTCTTTTTAAGTTCTTTTTTGTTTCCTGTTGCATTTAGTCTGCTTCTTATTTCTTTTCTTCTTTCTGTTTTGCATTTTCTTTCTTTTCAATTTAAAACTTTTATTATTACTATTATTTGGTTCTTGAGCTAGTTTAGATGATTAATTTTTAGACTTTCTTTTAAAAAATATGCATTTAAAGCTTATTTTTGTGTAAGTACTGCTTTAGCTGCACCCCACAATTTTTGATAGGTCATATCCTTTTTATCAAGGACTTAAGAATATTTTCTACTTCTGATACATTCTTTGACCCATGGATCATTAACAAGCATATTAAATTTCTAATCAGCTGGGTATTTTTTTCCTAATTTTTGTTTTTTATTTTTAGCTGATTTCCATTGTAGTTACAAAACATAGATCAAATGATTTTCGTCTTTTGAAATGTATTAACACTTGCATAAGGACACAACTTGGTCTAATTTGGTAAATATTTTGGGTGCACATAAAAAGAATGTGTATTTTGTAGTTGTTAGATGCCATACTTTATATGTGTCAGTTGTGTCAAATTTATTGATTATATTGTTCAGAACTTCCGTATCCTTCTTGTTTCTCTTGCCTATTCTATCAGCTACTGAGAGAAATGCATGAAAGTCTCCCACTATGATTATGGATTCATCTATTTCTCCTCTTAGTTTTGTCAATTTTTGTTTTATATGTTTTTAAATTGTTAGTAGATACATATAAGTTTAGGACTGATTTGTTTTCCTGATGACTTGTTTATCATGAATTATTTCTAGAAATGATTCTTGCTTTAAAGTCTACTTGTCTGATACATTTCCCTGCTTTATCTTTTTCTATAACTTTACTTTCAAACTCTTATATTGAAAATGCATAGAAGTTCTTTTTTTAAAAAAATGAATGCATTGTAACATCTCCTTTAATTAGAATATTTAGTATGATTGCATTTAATATTGTTGACAATATAATTGGATTTATATCTGCCATCTAGCTATTTTCTATTTGAGCAACTTGTTTTATATTCTTTTTTCTATAAATAAAATATTTACCATTATTTAATTTTTTTATCTATTAACTTGTTTTCTTCTACTGTTCCTACTCCAGTGATAGCAACATTCATCCTTAGATCCTCTTTAATACAATACATATATTTTAGTCCCACAAATTACAACTTTCATTGTTTTGTGTAGTCAAGATTCATTTAAATTATATAGATGGGCGCCTGGGTGGCTCAGTGGGTTAAAGCCTCTGCCTTCGGCTCAAGTCATGATCTCAAGGTCCTGGGATCTAGGCCCGCATTGGGCTCTCTGCTCCGTGGGGAGCCTGCTTCCTCCTCTCTCTCTCTGCCTGCCTCTCTGCCTACTTGTAATCTCTCTCTCTCTCTGTCAAATAAATAAATAAAATCTTTAAAAAATAAAAATAAAAAAATAAATTATCTAGATATTTAACTTTTCTTTTTTTTTTATTTTTTAAAAAAATTTATCTATTTATTTGACAGAGAGATCACAAGCAGGCAGAGAGGCAGGCAGAGAGAGGGGAGAAGCAGGCTCCCTGTTGAGCAGAGAGCCTGATGCGGGGCTCGATCACAGAACCCTGAGACCATGACCTGAGCCAAAGGCAGAGGCTTAACCTACTGAGCCACTCAGGCGCCCGATATTTAACTTTTCTATTTGTTCATATTGCTTCCTGCATTTTTTTTTAAGATTTTATTTATTTGAAAGAGAGAGAGAGGGTACGCACGCACAAGAAGTCATAGGGAGAAGCAGACTCCCTGCTGAGCAGGGAGTCCAACACAATGCCAGGCTCTATCCCAGGACTCTGGGATCATGACTGAGCCAAAGGCAGATGCTTAAGGGACCGAGCCCCACCAAGGCGCCCTGCTTCCTGCATTTTTTTAATTGCATACCCATTCACAGTTGTTTTCTCCTGCTTTATTGGAGGTAAAATTCACAAATAAGCTTCCTTCATTTTGATACTTCTTTTAAGATGATTTGCCTTCTGCTGAGAGAAATTCTTCATTATTTCTTCAGTGCAGGTCCTGGCAATGCATTCATTCAGCTTTTGTTTTTCTGGGAACATACTCATTTCATCTTCATTTCTGAAGAGTATGTTTACAATTACAAAATTTTAAGCTGGGAATTACTTTTATCAATTTAAAGATATTATTTTATTGTCTGTGACTTCTGTCTTTTCTTTTGAACAGTTAGCTCCTTTTTTGCAAGTTGAAGAAAGACATTCATTTCTTATTCTGGTTTGTTTAGTGTTTTTATAATGAATTTGTATTGAATTTTATAAAATTTTTCTTCTGTATCTGTGGAGAGAATCATGACTTTTCCCCTTTATATCTGGTTTCATCAATGTTTTTTCTCCTATTTCATATTTCATTGGTGTCTGCTCTTTATTTATTCTTAAAAATTGAGATATACTTCACTTGTCTCTTAATGTGGAGACTTCAATTTGCATTAAACCAAATTTATATCTCTCAGATAAATTACACTTGGTCTTGGTGTATTCTTACTGTATATTAATGGATATGATTTGATAACTTTTTAAAATTTTTATTTGTGTTTATAAGAGATATTGTTCTATAATCTTACTATATCTTTGATGAGTTTTGTTTTTTGTTAAGGGTTTATTTTTTTGAGACAGAGAGAGTATGTGTGTTCATGAGCAGAAGAGAGGGGCAGAGGGAGAAGCAGACTCCCAGCTGAGCAAGGAGCCCAATGCGGGACTCCATCCCAGGACCCTGGGAACATGACCTTAGCTGAAGGCAGACACCCAACCGACTGAGCCACCCAGGCACCCCTCTTTGATGAGTTTTAACAAGAGTTGTGCTGGCTTTGTATAAGAAGTATTACCTCTTTACCCATTTTTTGAAAGAGTTTGTACAACTGGTATTTCTTCCTTATGTGTTTGAAATAATTAACAAGAAAAGTAATTTGGATCTGAGTTTTTAAGTATTAATTTGATTTCTTAAATAAATATGGGGCTTGGGGCTCCTGGGTGGCTGAGTAGATTAAGCCTCTGCCTTCAGTCAGGTTATGATCTCAGGGTCCTGGGATTGAGCCCCACGTCGGGCTTTCTGCTCAGCAGGGAGCCTGCTTCTCCCTCTCCTTCTGCCTGCTCTGCCTACTTGCCTGCTCTGCCTCTCTTTCTGTCAAATAAATAAATAAAAGTCTTAAATAAATAAATAAATAAATAAATATGGGGCCTGCTTTTCAGATTTTCTCTTTCTTTTCAATCATTTTAGAAAATATATGTTTTTCCAGAAAATTATCCATTTTTTTCTAGGCAGTCATGTTTATTGGTATATAAAGTTGTTTATAATATGTCCTTATTATTCTTTTAATGCCTGTCACATCTGTAGTGAGGTTCTTTCTCTCATCCCTGATATTGGTAATTTGTATCTCCTTTTTTTTTTTAATTTTTCAAGTTGGCTATAGTATTCAGTTTTTCTTCCATTTCATCTTTCATTGGTGTCTGCTCTTTATTTTCTTCCACTTATTTTTTAAATTTGAGGTATAAGTCACATAACAAAGTTTGTCATAACATGAAATGCATCCTTAAAGTGTACAGTGGATTTTAATATAGTCATAAAATTGTGCAATCCTCACCACTAATTCCAGAATATTTCCATCACTTCAGAAAGAAAGCCTGTATTCATTCGCCATCACTTCCCATTCTCCTCTTCTCCATCTCCTGGCAATTGCTAATCTGTTTTCTGTCTCTATGGATTTGCCTATTTTGGACATCCCATATGAATGGAATCACACAATATGTGGCCTTTTGTGTATGGTTTCCTTCGCATAGCATAACATTTTCAAGTTTTACCCATTTTGTAGCATGTATTAGTACTTCATTCCTTTTTATGACTGAATAATTTTCTCGTTTGCCTCTACCATATTTTGCTTATCCATTCATCAGTTAATGAACATTTGTGCCATTTTACTTTTTGGCTATTATGAACAATGGTGCTATGAACATTCATGTAAAAGCTTTTGTGTGGACATAATTTTCAGTTTATGCCTACAGGTAGAATTGCTGAGTCTTAGAACTGTATGTTTAACTTTGGGAGGAACCACCAAACCGTTTTTACAAAGCTGCTGCATTGTTTTACATTGCCATCAGTAAAGTATTAGGGTCCCAGTTTCTTTGCATCCTCATCAACACTTGTTATTATCTATCCTTTTGATTATAGTCATCTAGTTAGTATGAAGTCGTATTTCATTGTGATTTTGATTTGGATTTCCCTGATGATTAATGATATTGAGAATACTTTCATGCTCAGTATTTTCACATTGAGCATATTTTCATGAGCATTTTATATCAGGAGCATTCTTTATTGGTTATCTTTTTCTCTTGAGTTTGAACACTTTTTCCTATTGGCTTATATTTTGAATAATATTGGAGTGTATCCTATATATATTATGAGTGTATGTTGTAGAAAGTCTGAATTCAGCTGTGTTCCTCCAACACGTTTGGTGTTTTTATTTACTAATGTATCATTTATTTAAAGATTTTATTTATTTGAGAGAGAGAAAGTGAGAAAGAGAGCACACAAGCAGGGAGGGGGCAGAGACAGAGGGAGAAACCTGATGTGGGGCTTGATCCCAATACCCTGAGATCATGACCCAAGTCACCTAGGCATCCCTGATGTTTTTATTTTAGTAAGCAGTTACCTTGTCTGAACTCAAACTTCTTATTTCCCTGTGAGCAGCAACATATGAAATCTCATTTTGGTTCTTTTATCCTTAGCTGGGCTGATTGGGATCTTTCTCACATATATGTGATCTATGGGTCAGCCAGAGATTGTGGGGCAGAGGAGTTTACACACAAAATTTGGGGCTCCCCTCTCTACTTCTCCTGTTATTTCCCCCATCAAACACACTTTTGCAGCTGTTTTAATTGTCCTTAAGTCTTACCTTGAATCAATAAGAATATGGATTTCTAACTTTTTAAAAATGTGGCGTGGCTAAGGTTGTGAACTCGCCCTTTTTTAAATGTTAACCCCCCCTTATTATCTGCTTGCTTTTTGTTTACTCTCCAGTTACTTCAGGTAATTTTTTAAAATATTTTATCCAGAATTTATCATCATTATGTTTGATAGGGCTGATTCAAAAATAGCTATTTGTCCATACCAGAAGCAGAACCTCTCTCCTCTCTGTTTATTTTTGTTAGTTTCTTCAAGTGGCATAGAAATTTCCTCCCAGTGGCTACTCTCCTAATGGTTGCCTTTGGATTTTTAACAAATACTTGTCAATATTTATTGTTCTCATTATCAGTAATTTTTAAATATCTGTGATATGTTTGGCATTCCGGGCAAAATCTTTATCATTGAGGGATATTAACCCTCATTCTTGGAATTCAAGGTCAGTTTATGTAATTATTTCTGTGGGTTTCCATGTCCACCCTCCCCTATTAGATTAGAGTAAATTTACCTACTCTAGGAATATGGCTTTAGTGTACATGGATGCCTTTTGGAAACATAGCAAACTTTAATTCACACAGAACTACATACAATTGTACTTATTTGAAACTAGAGGAAGAGTTTTGGGTATTCCATAAAACTAATTGTAAGAAAGCTATAAATATTATATATGAGTATTTGTAAGTATGTTTAAAGTTTATTCATTTCATTAGTATTAATATCCTAATAGGCCAACCAGTGATTATATATCAGTTATCTCTTTTTGAGGCCACTGAGGCTATGGGGGTAAGAAGCATTCCTATTTTATTTCAGGTCCTATACTATTAGAAACTATCTCTTTCCTTATGTCTTAATTGAACATTAAAAGATACCAGAGTGGGTCTGTAGTTGGATCTTAAATAAATGGAATATAAAGGAAACTATCCATGTAATTTTCTAAATACTTTTTATAAAATACAAAATTCCTCATTAATTTCCACTTGCCTTTAGGGTTCCATTAACTTCAAATGATGATGATGATGATGATGATAAAGATAAAGAGAAAATGCAATATAATGACAATGTTCTATCAAAGATAACACCTGATGTTCCCTCTTCGGTATCAACAAGACAACCTTTATCAAGTCAGTATAACTTGAATCTTTATTTCGTAAAGAAAATGATCATTATAGGGCACCTGGGTGGCTCAGTGGGTTAAAGCCTCTGCTTTCGGCTCAGGTCATGATCTCAGAGTCCTGGGATCGAGGCCCGCATCGGGCTCCCTGCTCAGCGGGGAGCTTGCTTCCCCCCGCCCCTCTCTGCCTGCCTCTCTGCCTCTTTGTGATCTCTCTCCCTCTGTGAAATAAATAAATAAAATCTTTAAAAAAAAAAAAAGAAAGAAAATGATCATTATATGTGTGGTCTAGATGATGCAGGTATATTTTTTCTTCCCAAAGGTGAAATTTTTAAAATTAATTTGAAAAAGTTACATTCTTCAGGCTTTTTCTTGAGACCCATGGTGTACAAACAGTTAATAAGTTAGATCTCTTATGTTATAGATTTGCTAACTTCCACTATTTAAAACTGCTGGTAAAAAATTTAATTTTTAAGTAAACATGCTGACAAATGTCTGATCCACAGTGGTCTAATGCTGTTATTCTGCCAGCAGTGTTTAGAAATGAGTCAGCCTAAAGAGCTTTCCTTAGTATCTTATTAGCTTACAAATTGAAAGATACCATATATTTATTTAGTTTCATCTTCTCCTTTTCATAGATAAAAAAACCAGGGACTTAAATAGATTTTGTGACTTTTTCAAGATCATAACCAAAACAAAAACTTGAGCCTGGAAAATGGTTGAACCAGAAAAAATTATGACACTTATGTTTTATTTACATGGTTATTTCTAAAATAATAATCCTTTAGGGGAGTCTGGCTAATGTATTTATCATAGATTTGAAGATTGGATTATGGAACCATAAGTATATTTCATTTAGAGCTTAGAATTGTTTTTCCTTTATAAAAATTTATGTGTGTATATATAATTTATATAAACTTTAGCAGCTTGCTGATAGCCTTTTTTTTTTTAAGATTTTATTTCTTTATTTGACACAGAGAGAGGGATTACAAGTAGGCAGAGAGAGGAGAGAGGAGGAAGCAGGCTCCCTGCCGAGCAGAGAGCCCAATGTGGGCCTCGATCCCAGGACCCTGGGATCATGACCTGAGCCAAAGGCAGAGGCTTTAACCCACTGAGCCACCCAGGCGCCCTGCCCATAGCCTTTTGATCGTAATCCTTATCAGAGTCATCACTGTTATTTGGGTTCATTTGCTGGCCTCCTTCCACTTTAGAAATATATGTTAATGACTCTACTGTGAGCTATGCTCTACTGTTGGGACCAAGGCAGAGTGAATTCTCAGTATATATTGTCCATAAATACAAATGTAAAATGTGACTTATGAATACCCTGATCATTCTACTTTATTTTTATCAGTGTAGATTCTAAGTATCTGAACAGAATCCTTTCTGTGAAACAGATCGATTTTTAATCTAATTTGTTTAAATTAAAAAATACTTTGTCATTACTTAATTCTGAATTTTCTTTCCCTTTATTTTATAGAAAGTCAGTTCCACTCAGAACAAAATTCCATGAGTTCTCTAATGAGTGAGATGAAAAATGCCCAGTCAATCAGTCACAGAAAGGAGGAACTATCTCTCAGTAATATAACAGAAAGGAAAAAACATGTATCATCTCAGGAATCAAATAATCCTTCTGTTGACAGTTCTCATGGGACAGACTTAGATCAACAACACATTTCAAGTCCTGAATTAAATTGGAATAATGAAATAAGTGATCATACTAATGAAAAGAATATTAAAATGCAAGGAAACATACAGTGCCTTCCTGACTCTTCTGAGTCTACAAGTGAACCTACTGTAGAGTACATGAATCCATTTCAGGGTAGTGATGACTTTCAGTTGCAGAAAACTGTGTATGATGCAGACATGGATTTAACTGCTAGTGAAATAAGCAAAATTGTTACAGTTTCAACAGGAACTAAAAATAAAAGTGATAAAAAATCAAATGAATGTGGAATAAAAACTTTCAGAAAAGTGAAAGATTCAAGCTCTGACAAAAAGAGAGAAAAATCAAAGAGACAATTTAAAAATAGTTCAGATATCAATATTGAGGAAAAGGTTGAAAAAAGATCAGTTGTCTTGAATGGCAAAGGGGATTCAGAAGATCCAAATTTTATTTTCAATACTGAGCAGCTGACTCAGTTGAACATACTGAAGAAAGTAACCCTTCATAATGATTTTGATCAAGAGGACAGACAAAGTACACAGTGTAATAAAAGAAAGAAAAGAATACATGGAACAGATGAGCAAGAGGAAGCATATTTTTCCTCCCAAAGTTCAGATAAATTCTTGCAGGAGCATAAATTTGATATGGGTCAGAGTTCTTTACCTTATCATAAAAGTAAAGCTTCTAGACAGACATTTGTGATTCCTAAGTTAGAAAAAGTTAACTTGTTCTCAAACCAAAAGAATAAAGAAACCACTTCTGAAGTCACAAGTGAATTTCAAACAGCTGATCTTTCCACCAAAGATAATGAAAGTTTATGTGATTATGAGGCCCAGAACATGTCAGATTTGAAAAAGCATGTCACTGACATGCAGCCTGCTCAGCAAAATGAATCAAAAATAAATGAGAAGCTTAGACAGAAAGTAAATCAGAAGACAGAAATAATTTCTGAAACAAACAAAGTTTATGGGGGTACTGCTAAAGATGTGCATGGCTCAGGAAAAGGTAACTTTTCCTTCCAAACGCAGGAGGGTAAAGAAACCATCTCTGGAAATCTTAAAGTGTCAGATGAGTTTCAAAAACCTGCTCTTTCCACCATTGATAATGGAAACTTGTGCAACTGTGATATCCAAAATGTGTTGGATTTGCAAAAGCAGATCACTGATGTGTACCCTGTTCAGCAAAATGAATCAAAAGTTCATAAGAATCTTAGGCAGAAAGTAAATCGGAAGACAGAAATAATTTCTGAAGTGAATCATTTAGATAATGACAAGAATGGGTATTTCCCTGAAAAGGGTAGTTCTTTCTTCCTAACCGAGAAAGATAAAGAAATCATCCCTGAAAATATAAAAGGCCCAAGTGAATTCCAAATACCTTCCCTTTCTACCAAAGATAGTGGAAGCCTATATGATAATGAGACTCAAAATGTTCTGAGAATAGAAAAGCATATCCATAATATGCAAGCTGCTTGTCAAAATGAAGCAAAAATAGATAAGAAGCTTAGGCAAAAGGTATGTCGAAAGACAGAGATAATTTCTAAAATCAACCAAGTATATGAGAATGATGACAAAGGCATACAAGATCCAAAAAAAGATAACTTACTTTCTCTAACCCAAAAGGAAAAAGAAATCCCTGAAAACCTAGAAGACTCAAATGAGTTTCAGATAGGGGATCCTTCCACCAGAGGTGTTAGGAACTTAGGTCATTATGAGACTCAAAACATTTTGGGGGTGAAAAAACATGTAACTGATATGCCACCTACAAAGCAAAATGAATCAAAAAAAAATAAGAGGCTCAGGCAGAAGGTAAGTCGGAAGACAGAAATAATTGTGGAAATGAATCGATTAAATGAGTTTCCAAAAAAAGGTATATATGACCCAGAAGAAGGTAACTTCTTTTCCCTAACCCAAACAGGTAAAGAAACTATTTCTGAAAACTTAGAAGTCACAAGTGCATTACAAACAGCTTCTCTTTCTACCCACAATAATGGAAATTTTTATGATTATGAGACACAGAATGTGTTGGCTTTGAAAAAGCATGTGACTGAGACACAACCTGCTCAGCAAAGTGAATCAAAAATAAATAAGAAACTTAGGCAGAAAGTAAATCGGAAGACAGAAATAATTTCTGAAAAGTACCAAATATATGGGGATAATGATAAAGATGTGCATGATCAGGAAAGCTGTACAAAAGATCTTGCTTTTCAAGTAAATGTATCTAAACAAAGATGTGAATGCCAAGGTGTCATCAGTGGATACTCAATGGAAATCAATAGTAATGAAAAGGAAAATTGTGATCAAATTTCAAATCCTTGCAAACTAGTTAAAAGGCATGGGAAAGAATCATCAGGCAAGGCAAAGATTTTCGCAAAAGGTAAAAACAAATCTATTTCACAGTTATCAGATTCTGTCTCCCTAGAATCTGGTTTAAAATATGTTGCTAATGAAGCAGATTCTGATCCTGGGAGGCACATGGACCTGCAGGAGAATCAGAAGGAAAACTCTACAACTCTGAATGAAAAAAGAGATATCCCTTTTGTGGAAGTGGTAAAAGAAGGAGAGTACCAGGCCAGAAAAGTAAACAAAATGGCATCTAAATCGAAGAAAAGGAAAACCATCTATCCTGCAGATAGCCATAAGGTAATGCAGGTAGTATCTGACACTGACCAGGGAATATCAGTTGAATCTGGACAAGTTGATGAGGAAAAAAATTCAGAAAATGAGAGACTTGTCAAGATGAAGCCAGACTTTTACAAAGAGGCATTTAAATCTTTATCTCAGGTATATTCACCTAACATACAAGAATCTTCCTATAAGAGTATGCACGAGGATTCAGTACTTCTGAGTATTTCTCCCAGTAAAAATCTGATGAGAAAGGAAAATTTTGCCCTGGAGAGCTCACCTATCTTTCAAGTAAGTGATGATGAACATGAGAAGATGAAAGGGATAAAATTCAACCAGAGAACACAAAAATCAGGCATAGGTAAGTCAATAGCTGAAGTGACCAAGTTTTAAAAGTATTGTCTTTTTCACTTAACCAATTAAGTATTTTCTGTTGTAACTGATATTTTTATGGAGTTAAGAACAGTATTTAACTGTGTAGCCTGAACTGTAGACACAATATAAAGCAATTTAAAGAAAGTTTAATATTTTAGGAAGATAACAGAGTAGTGTCTTGGATATTTATAACCTAAAAAAATAGAGTTGGCCTTTACCACAGAGCTCTCTGAGTTGTTTTAGAGGATTAAAAAATAAGTAATACCAACTCCTTTCCTCAGAATACATGTATCTAAAAATAACAAATAAATACAGTGATAAATGTGGTAAATGCTCTAACAAAAACACACATATGCTAACAGATTATGGGGAGTGATTTGGACAAGAGGAACGCGCAAAGACATCATGAAATGAGTGGCATTTTAGGCCATAAAGGATAGGTAGGATTTTTATCTTTATTGTTTACTTTTTATTTTCCCCCAGTTATTAAAAGAATACTCATTACAGAAAATTGAAAGTAGAAGATCAGAAAATAGAAAAAACAATCACCGAGAAGAACTGCAGTCAGCATTTTGGCATGTACATACAGAGCTGAATCTGTGGAATTTAAAAATACATATCTGAAGTCATGCTATACATAACATTAGTTATCCCATTTTTTCCTCTTAAACATTGGATCCTAAGGATGTTCCTTCATTATTAGAAATTTTGTGACATTGGACATTCCCATATCAATCAAAATTTTCTACTAGGAGACTAACATTTGAATATATATGTATGTAGAATACTAGAAATTTTTTCATTTTATTGAGAAATAATTGACATTACTATATAACTCTAAGGCATATAGCATGATGGTTGGATTCACATGTATTGTGAAATGGTTACCACAGTAGGTTCAGTTCATATCCACCGTGTCAAATGGATACAGTAAACAGAAAAGAAAGAAGAAAAAAAGAAAAAAGTTTTCTTCCTGTGATGAGAACTCTTAGGGTTTACTTTCTTAACTTTCTTTTTTTTCTTTTTGGAAAGGGTGGGGTGAGATTGAGGAGCAAAGGGAGAGGGAGAGAGAATCCTAAGCAGGCTCCACCCCCACTGCAGAGCCCAATGCAGGGCTTGATTTCACAATCCTGAGATCACGACCTGAGCCAAAATCGAAAGTCGACCTGAGCCAAAATCATGGTTATCTCAAATGGTAGAATTTCCTCATTTCCTCATTTCCTTTATAGCTGAGTAATATGCAAATAATATTAACACACATGCACGTACCCCCCACAACTTTATCCATTCATCCATTGATGGACACTTAGGTTGTTTCTGTGTCTTGGCTGTTGTACATAATGCTGCTATGAGCATAAGAGTACAGATATCTTTTCAAGTTGGAGGACACTAGGATTTTGATGGATAAGGCTATTTAGGGTAAAAGGAATACTAAAACAAAAGAAGTGCAAAAATCTAGAGTTACAGTCCGTGATAGAGGACTGGTGAGCCATCTTGCATCTCTGTATTCCTCATGGTACCTTTCACAGAGTAAGCAATCGATACAAATATTGAATGAATGTGTAGTAATTTGTATGATTCTGTGAATAGAGTTGACCTTTGAAGAATTTTTATCAGCCTATATGTGATTTCAGAATAAAGATGTTATGGTCTACTTTGGTAGTTTGTTTCAAATTTTAAGTCTCTTTTCCTCTCATTGCTGGGAAAAAAAACTGATTCACAAATAATTTCAGTGCTATTACTGTAATATTTAAAATTATAATTTGATTATTGTGAAGTTTAAAAATTTGTTGCCAGTAATTTGCAAACAACTAAATATCCCATATCTATTTTTTCCTATATCTGTTTCTATATGAGGATATCCCATTTATCTTTATATATGCTTATAAATATTTGTGAAAATAATATTCTTTGCAGGTGGTAGAACACTACAGGATTTGACAAATACCAGTTTTATTTCAAATAACGCTGCTAAAGCTGAAAATAAGACAGAAAATCCATCTTTAGAGCTACTAAGCCGAAGAAGAAAGTGTACTCCTCTCTATTTAAAGGAGCCAAATCTCAAAAGGTAAATATCTCAGTGATATTAAAGCAATTTCAGTGTTGATATTATAAACTATATGCTTTAAAAGAAATTCCTGTCTGAATTAGTATTTGAACACTTCTGAATATCAATATATTTTTGACATATAATCATCACAGTATGATCTGGGTAAGATTTCAAGAAATGTCATCTTTTATTTTTTGAACAGACTGTAAAAAAACTGTTGCCTATGATTTGCAAATCACTATTTCCACATCTCTTATCTTCATTTGTGTTCCACCTTGTTGACTAAAAGAATTCAAAGTGGCTCATTTGTTCCTTAGCCTTAAAGAGTAATAGTCTTTCATTTTTTAAATTAAAAACATAGGGCGCATGGGTGGCTGTGTCAGTTAAGTGTCCAACTCTTGATTTTGGCTCAGGTCGTTATCTCGTGGCCTTGAGATCAAGCCCTGAGTTGGGATCCATGTTTAGCAGGGAGTCTGCTTGAGATTCTCTCTCTCTCTCTCTCTCTCTCTCTCTCTCTCTTTCTCTCTCATTGTCTCTAAAATAAATAGGGGCATCTGGGTGACTCAGTTAGTTAAGCATCTACCTTCAGCTCAGGTCATGATCCCAAGTCCTGGGCTTCCTGCCCAGCAGGGAGGCTGCTTCTCCTTGTGCCCACCCTGCTCTGTCTGTCTCTCTGTCAAATAAATAAACAAATAATCTTTTTTAAAATATATAAAACATACCCCATAAATGGGAAACTAGTACTCCCCCTACTTATCCACCATTCCTCAGCTTCAACTGTTATCAGTATTTTGCCTTATTTATTTCATCTATCATTTTTTGTTGTATTTTTAAAGCAAATCCCTAATATTGGGTCATTTAATCCCAAAAACACTTCTGTGTATATCTCTTAAAAAAAGGAACTTCTTAACAAAACTAATTAATAGTTATCACAGCAATTATCTATATGAATTAGCAATAGCTTCTTACTGTCATCTAACAGCCAATCCCTATTCAGCTTCCCTTAATTATCTCAAAAAATGTCCAAATGCCTTTTACATGTGTTTTATGGAAAATCTCACTTTTTTAAAAGGATAAATGAAGTAGCCTGTTTTGCAGAACCCAGTCATATTTTGGGATCATATTTTCAAAAAGATAGAGAAAACTATCCTTAAATTTTCTGATCCTTTGCATTGTTTCAGTATTTGTTTCTTTTATAAAATGAAAGGCCTTGATGGTTCTGACAGGTATTTTGAAACAATAACAGGTGTGGAGCAAAAGCTCTTGTTTACTGCTGGTGGGAAAGCCAAAAGGTACAGCCATTTTGCAAAACAGCTTGGTGGTTTCTTAGAAAACTTAATGTATACCCTTTCTGTATGATCCAGCAATCACACTCCTTGGTATTTACCCAAAGGGGTTGAAAACGTATGTCCACACAAAAATATGCATGTGGATATTTATGGCAGCTTTATTCACATTGCCAAAACTAGGAAGCAACCAAGATGTCCTTCAGTAGGTGAATGGGGAAATAAGCTATGGTATATCTTATATACCCAGTGCTCATTATTACATCACTTGCCCTCCTTAATGTCCATCAGCCAGTTGCACCATCCCCACCCCCCATCCCCCCACACTCCCCTCCAGCAACCCTCAGTTTGTTTCCTGTGATTAAGAGTCTGTTATGGTTTGTCTCCCTCTCTGATTTCATCTTGTTTTATTTTCCCCTCCCTTCCCCTATGATCCTTTGTTTTATTTCTTAAATTCCATATATGAGTGAGATCATATAATAATTCTCTTGATCTCAGCTCAGGTCATGATCTCAGCGTTATGAGTTCAAGTCCTGCATTGGGCTTCATGCTGGCAGGGAGCCTACTTTAAAAAAAATTAAAAGAAAAAAGAAAAGTCTGTTCAGATCTTTATCCCTTTTTCAATTGAGTTATCTTTTTTTTTTTGAGTTGCAAGTTAAACTTTCTTATTTTAAACTAATTTGAGACTTATCAAAGAGTTATAAAAATAATACAAAGTTTCCCTGCTTTCCCTAATTTTAACACCTTATCCACAGTATAATGATCAAAATTAGAAAATTAGCATTGGTGCAATACTATCGACTTAACTATAGATGTCCATTAACATCTGTTTTAGAATCCTGTCCAGGATCCCACCTTGTTTCTCCTTAGCCTCCTCCAGCCTATGACAGTTCCTCATTCCTTCCTTTCCTTTTATGACTTTAACACTTTTGAAGACTATTGGTCAGTTATTTTGTAGAATGTCCCTCAGTTTGGTTTGTCTCATGTTTTTTCATGATTACAGTGCAGTTAAGCATTTTAGCAAGAATTCTGCAGAAATTGTATGTCCTTTTCATTGCATCATTTTAAGGGGTTATCATGTCAGTATGTTTCAGTAATGTTAACTTTGATCACTCAATTGCGGTGGTGACTGCTGGGTTTTCATTACTATAAATTTCTTATCTCTCCATTTCTGTGGGCCAGGAACCTGAGGAACTACGGAATTAAGTGCTCTACTTAGTGTCTCACAAAGCTATAATTAAGATGTTGTCCAGGATGGTTCTCATCTGGAGGCCTTGCTGTGAGAGAATTTGCTCTCAAGGTCATGATGTATGATAATAGGTTTTCTAATATTAAATCAAACTTGCATTCCTGGAATAAATCTCACTGGGTCATAGTATATGTTTTTCATAATGTGCTGTTGGATTTGCTTTTGTAACTATGCTGTGAGTACTTGAGAAGAATATGTACCCTCTTTTATCAGAGTGTAGAGTTTGATATATATTCATAAGATTTACCCCTACATCCTTTAGATCTTCTCTTTTTTGCCCACTTCATCTGTCTTGCACTGAGAGTATTGAATATTAAAATCTCTTATTATTGTGTTCCTATCTTTTTCCATGCATCTCCTGCAGTTTTTGCTTCATAAAGGTAGTTGCTCTGCTATTTGGTACATAAATATCTTAATTATTATATGCTCCTATGGTAATACTCATGATTAATATATATATATATATATATATATATATATATATATAACCATATAATCATTGTAGATTAGGACTTTTCCTATTAAAAATGTCCCCCTTTGTCATATTCAGTGCTTTGGGACTTAAAAGATAAAGACTTTAAAAAATATATTTGTATTACCTTCTTGTTAACTTCTTCCACGCCTATCCTCAATGCCTAAAATGATCATTCTATAATATATGGCAAGCAGTTTTCATTCAGGATCTCTTCTCACTGGGGGCCTATCAGAAGCTGTGATATATCTGCTGGATGCCATCCAAAAAATAAATAAATAAAGGTAGCTGGGTTGTCATCATTCTTAGTATTTATACTAATGTTCTTTGTGATATTTGCTTTTAAAAAATTTAACAGCTAAACCATTTAGCAAATAATCTGTATGCCCAATAGATCTAAACTAAAATAGAATACTATTTCATTACAGCATTTTGCTGTATTTAGAGTAGGTAGCTCTTCTAAAAGAATTAATTAAATTCTATCTAATTAACCAAGGCAGTAGTATCATTGGCTCTGGAGAGGAGTACAGAGCAGGGAAAGAGACCTTACTCTCTATCTAACCATTTATACCTTTGTAATTTGGGGCCATGTGTATGTATGTCATCTAAAAAACATGTGTAATGTAAAGAATAAATACAACTCCACTTCTTGGAACATGATGTATTAGGTGCATGATCAAACTAAAAATAAAATAAAATTACCAGGTAAAATATTAAAAAACAAAACAAAAGCCAAACAAAAAACCCCCTTGAACATATCTATTAGCTAGAAGAGAAGAAGAAAGAAAGCTCACATCAGAGACTGAGAGCAGGAATCCAGAGAGGTAGGTAGATTCTGAGACTGGCTTTTGCCCAAACATATTTGCCAAACTATGCGAACCTAAGTTTTGGATTTACAGCCTTATGGGGCTGGGGACAGAAGGCATATCCTAGGGTTTAGCTAAAATGAAAAGTCTAATAGTAGACCACCTTCAATAAAGTTGAGCTACTCTCTCAGTAGGACAGCAAACTAAAAATAACCTTCCCACCAGCTTTTTTAAGCCACAGGAAATACCTCTGGTACAGAACTGAGGAGGAAAAAAATCTTCTGAGAATTTGGGTACCTGGGTGGCTCAGTGGGTTAAAGCCTCTGCCTTCGGCTCAGGCCATGATCTCAGGGTCCTGGGATCGAGGCCCGCATCGGGCTCCCTGCTTGGCGGGGAGCCTGCTTCTCCCTCTCTCTCTGCCTGCCTCTCTGCCTACTTGTGATCTGATCTCTCTCTCTGTGTCAAATAAATAAATAAAAAAATCTAAAAAAAAAAAAATCTTCTGAGAATTTGTAACCAAAATCAAACTCTCATGCATTGCAGCTGGAATTCACAATATTTGTAAGTCGCTGAAAACCTCAAGCTGAGGATTTAGTATTAGTCCATGACTTGTAGTGCCCCCTGTTGTCCATCAGAAGCAAATGCAAATATTTTCTAGTGCTCTCTCTCATCTCAGTCCTCAACAAATTTTCTGCAGATGAAATTCCAAGGGAAATGAACAGTTAGCTCACAGTAAACACTACATACACAAGGGAACAAGGTACCAGCAGAAACAATTGATAGCAGAATTTGGTACAGAATGTAAAATAAGAATGTTTAATGTTTCAGTGAAGGAGAGACTTGGAAGTGAATAAATGTGTTGAAAAAAACACCTTTACTGTGAAGAAAAGCAAGGAAGAGATGAACACAGTTCAGGATAGTGGTTAGTTCTTGGGGGATGACAGGGATCTGATCAGAAAGGGGCACACTGGAGGCTTCTGAGGTGTGGTAATATTTTATTTCTTAATCTGGGTGATAGGTATGTCAGCATTGATTTGTTGTTTTTAGGTTGTATATTTTCGTAGTATTCTACATATGCTGAAGTTCGTAATAAAAAGGAAATACATAGTAAAACATTAACGTGTGAAATCTAAGTTGTTCGATTTTTCTTGAACCCTATTTTATAATTGCTCCTATTGTTTGAGTATTCCAGACATATGATACAGGAGTTTTCTTCTCCATGCTTCATAGCAAAAGCATCAGCTTTGAGTTGTTAATATTGTTTGTCTTCCTTTCTACTTTGCAGGAAGATGAGAAGATGAGGTGAATTTATGGATTCTGGGTTTTTTTGAATTCTCAAACCATACCAAGTGAAAACAGGGATATAACAAGGATCCAAAAGATGAAAAGCATGATGCAGGCTTTCCCCTCACCTTTTCATGAGTATTAATTTATCTATTCTTATGTTTACATATATGTGTATAAAATAGCTATTTTGTAATATTAAACTTCTAAAATCGTTTTGGTTATCCTATAACTTATGTTCCTGTTTTTGTAAACGTCTTTCAACCTAACAGCCTTTAACAAAGCAAAAGCTGTTAACCTTTTAACCAAATAAAATGTGTTGTAAATATTTTTCCATGGTTATCTTGTTGCATGCCAAGCTATCTTGTTTTGTTCTATTTTTAAAACCATCCAATATATTTGATCATCTAGAAGATTTTAAAAGTTGCCTTCTGCCTTGGCCAGTTTTCTGTTGCCCTTCATTCTTACACTTTCTCAGATTTACCTGTAAGATGTCAGTTTCTATATTATTTCCATTCTGTGTAATCTGATGACTTGGCTGAGGGGCTTAACCTTTCAGGCTCTTTTAAATTTGGTTTTTATAACTTTATTTTAAAGAACCCTTACTACACTAGTAGTAGAAAGTAATAAATCCTTTGAATGTCTGAGATCATCGCTTACTGTATTCAAATGACATGTCAAATTCTATTCTGCCTGGATGGAAAAGCTTGCTTAGAGAATAACTGACAAATAAAAGGGTGGACTCAGTGTTTTTAACAAGCACTTTAGATCATTCAGGGGCAGACTGTCCTAGGACCAAACTTTGAGGAACTGCTATAGGAATACAGAGTCCCATGGAACTTACTCATAAGATAACAATGCAGGTTGAATGGAGGCTTTATTAAAGGAACAGTTTACACAACGATTAAGAGCTTGGCACCCTGACAGTCTTTGTTCTCTTATCTATACACCTATCACTTGGAGACTATGGACCTCCTAGAGTCGGTCTCCAGTATTATATTTTTGACCCTATTGCTTATTTCTATTTTTTCTCCTTTCTGCGGGGTTTTTCTTTTTTTTCCCCTTCCCTTGTAAATTATTTTTCAGTTTATGTAGTCAGACTTATTAACCTTTTATTGCTGGTGGAGTTTGGTCACAGAAAGAGTTTTCCTACTTCCAGATTATAAAGACATTTACCCATGGTTTCATTTTGTTTTACATTTAAATTTCTGATGTGGATTTTTTTCTGTTTTATGAGATACGAATGCAATTTCAACCTTTTTCCAGATGACTCCCCCATTAATGAGAAGGTCCATGTTTTCCACTACTGATTTGAAATGCCACCCTTTTTTATGTTGTGTTTCCGTGTGCACTTAAATTTATTTCTCAGTTTTCTATTGTATTGGTCTGTGTGTCTATTTTATGCCCCACTATCATATCTATAGACTTTAGGGGGAATATCGAAGTTTCCCTCCTAGAGCTTTTACATACTTCTTAATAAATTTATGCCTAGGTATTTTATTTTTTTTGTTGGTAATATAAATGGGATCTTCCCTTTGATTCTCTCTTCTAGTTGTTATTTGCATATATATGTTGATTATTGATTTCTGTATGTTAAATACTGAACATTCCTTGTAGTATTTTCCAGACATATGTCCTGAAAACTAAGTTAACTTTGCCTCTCTTTTTTCTTTCCAATCTTATGCATCTCATTGCTTTCTTTTGTCTAATTAATTGTACTGCTGTTTGCTACCTTAAGTAAAATGTTAAATCATAGTGAGAAGAATAGGTGTCCTTTACTGTTTCTGATTTTCACGGGAATGCCTCTGATTTTACCCTAATAAGTAAGATGCTGCGTTTGAGCTGGTTATGTATAATTTATAATCACATTAAAGTATTGTCTATCAATTATTTTACTGAGTGCTTTTTAAAAAAATCATGAATGAGTGTTGAATTTTTGTCAAGTGACTTTTTGCATTGATAGAGATTGTATGAATTAGGGTCCAGCGAAGAGACAGAAACCACAAATATTTTATAAATTGTTAGCCATATAGTACAGAACTGAACAAGAACTGAAAAGACAAAAGGGACCCCTGGAGTGTCATAGAGGAAGTAACTACAGGAGGTACCTCTGGGCCTGGGGGAGTGAAGAGAAAAGGATGGAATTATTGAAACCTAAATGCTTGGAGAAAGAGTTCCAGGACTCTAGGGAAGGTGTGCAACAGGTTAGTGCTGTTTTCCTGACAGACTGTGACAAGACTGGTCTCAGTGTGGAAAGCTACAGACTGGAACCATCTCTTGCTCTGAAGTCCGTTGTTCCTGCCGGGGGGGGGGGGGGGGGAGCCGTTTCTGTGATGATGCTGACAGAAACAAGAAGCAAACAGGAAGGAGCACATTTCTTTTTCCTCCTCCATACTTGCAGTTGGTATCTATCTCCTCCTATTGCCAGAGACCGAAAGGGAGCCTGGCAAAGAAAAAATGGGGTTTTGCAAAGACCTGGCCTTAACATAGTGAAGTGAGACATGTGGATTTGAAGCTGAACATAATAGCTTAATAGCACAAAGGGATATATGATTATCCTCCTTAGATGTATTAATATAACAAACTATATTCACTAACTTGTTGATACTGAAACATTCCTACTTTCATGGAATAAATTCCACTTTTTAGTATGTGCCAGCCATTGTCTCTCACCTCCAAGCCCACCTCTCTACAATTTGCTATGTGATGCTGGAACTCTACAAATCACATTTTTTTTTCTTTGCTAGCTGACTTTTAAAGCTTCTTTCAACAGGGGGTGATAGAAAGAGACAAAATCAGGAAGAGGGACAAAACACTTTCTCCTTGTTCGCTTGCTTTTCCTGTCAGCATCCCCTCAGCAATGGTGATTTACCTGGTGGCAGCAGTTGGTTTGTCACCAGTCTGGTTAGCATTCCTAGAACTGGCCTCATTACGCCCCCATAGAGGTACCAGCACTAGTTGGGCTGGGCCCCTCACAGGCCTCAGGTGTAGCTCCTCAGAGAGCCTCCTTCAGGCTCCTGAGATGTCCCAGCCATCTGTGCCACAAGCCATCTTTGAGATCTGAGTTCTGACTCCCAGAAACCCTTTCCCAGCTCCTGGCTGAGCAGGACCCTCTCCTCAGTAGCCAAGGTTCTAGGTTCTAATATCCCAGCCTCTTCCTTTAATTACCCAGGGTTCCTGTGGTACATTGGTGGAGGGAATGCAAAATGATACAAACTTTATAGAAAAGATTTTGACAATATCCAGCAAAATTACATAGGCATATAGAGTCATACAACCTAGTAGTCTCGTTTTTAGAAAACTGTAGTGAAAATTCTCTTGAAAAATTACAAAAATTTCAGGGGCGTCTGCATGGCTCAGTCGGGTGAGCGTCTGACTCTTGATTTGGGGTCAGGTCATGATCTCAGGGTCCTGGGATCAAGCCCCACATCAGGCTCCCTGCTCAGGGGAAGTCTGCTTGGGATTCTCTCTGCCACTCCCTGTGCCCCTCCCTCATTCTCTCTTTCTCTGTCTCAAAAAAATAAATCTTTTTAAAAAAACTTCACTGTGGTATGGTTTATAACAGCAAAAATGGAAAAAAGGAACAACCTAAGTAACATCACTAGAGGAAAATTAACTTGAAAACCAACTGAAATGAATGAAAATATATATCAAGTTGGTGACAGATACCCAATCTTACAAAAGGTATTTTGAATTTGTATCTTTATTAGGGTATACTCTAGGTAAAAAGAACTATAACAAAATCTTAAACTTTCATTTACTAGTCATTATATATATATAATTATACGTATTATATATAATATTGATGCAGCTATTATGAAATAGATCTAATGACAGATTAAAGCAATTAGATTTCAGAAACTTCAGAATCTTTGGTTGCAGAATCAAACACTGAAATCTTAAATTTTAATTAGAAATATCAGTGTGAACTCATGCTTTTTGCTCTTTTAAAAAAGTTGTGTATTTTCTAACTCTCCACTAAAAATGTCTAGAAACAATGACAACTGAGTAGCAATGAGTACTTCTAGCTTCTAGACTGTGGTTTCTTTTTTTTTTTTTTTTTAATTTATTTCACAGAGGGAGAGAGATCACAAGGAGGCAGAGAGGCAGGCAGAGGGGGGGGGAAGCAGGCTCCCCGCTGAGCAGGGAGCCCGATGCGGGCCTCGATCCCAGGACCCTGAGATCATGACCTGAGCCGAAAGCAGAGGCTTTAACCCACTGAGCCACCCAGGCGCCCTCTAGACTGTGGTTTCTAAGTACTATTTCCCATCACAGAAACCAGGGCTGTTTGGAGAAATGGCTGATTCCAAGTTTGGGACAAGATATAAACAAGGTGAGCCTGGGATGATGTCTTGTTCCAGAAAACAAGGACATTATTAAAAATTAATATGACCATTTCAAAAGGACACGAATTCCAATTTGAAGGTGCTTCCATTGGCCTAAGATGGGACAAACTCAACATTGGTATGAAAGATTGTAACATTAAAACATGTTATACAAAAAAATCACAAATTCATAATGATACTCAAAAAAAAAACATTGGATGCTCTGAAAATTTGTAAGGGGAAATAATAAAGATGTATTTTGCCTTTCTGATATTAATTCTATTTGCATAGTCAATAACTCTAGTGAATAGTGATAATTCTGTTCAAAAGAACTTCAGCTGAAGAATGCAGAAGGAGTGTGAGAATTAGGAAAATTACTATTTTTCAGCCTCCTAATAGAATAGCTGCTTCAGACAGTGGTCAGCAATGTATGGTGAAGCCATGAAGTGAGATGTTGATGGAGAAATTCATTATGAAGAGATAACTCGGTAAGCTCATCTGTCACTCTTAGCATTAAAGAGAAAACCAGACCTCATAAGCCTCCTGATGTGCTGCAATGTCAAGTGTATGGCACCAACTATGAAGTCTTATGACCTCTCCCAAACCCAACATTGAATGGAATTTAATCAAGGCTTTAGGTTGTTAGGCATGACGTGATTTGAAGTTTGGGTCCAGTAGTGAGTGACCAGAAAAGAATTCTTGAGACGTTTTTAGTACAGAAAGGTGATTTCAGTATATCACAAGGACAAAGACCCATGGACAGAAAGAGCTAGCTGCATCTGTGAGTGTGAGGAGTGACTGACTACTTTTAAGTTTGTGGAGGGAGGTGAGGTAACATTAAGTTTTTAAGGAATTTCTGTATGCTGAAAGCAAGGCCCTACAGAACCTTGAAGATTTAGCTACTCTTAAGATAAAGTTGTTTTTAGTCTTTAATAAACATTGAGGCATTGAGGCCACCATGATTCCTTGAGGAATGTCAGGCTCTGAGTGTTTTTAGGAACCTATCAGTGTGCTGCAAACTGTAAGGAGAGTTAATTTAAGCTATATTTCTCTTGCCTTTGTTTTCCTCATCATTTCCCCCCATGAATAGTTTTGACCCTTCAGTCTTTAAGGTTGTTGAGGGGAGAAGGCCTTACCTTCTATAACTTCTTCCTGCTGAAGATGGTCACAGAGATGTCCCTACCTAGGGTCAACATTGGTCAGTTGAGGATGTAGGAGTTATGACCGGCAGAGGCAGTCAAATCCAAGGTAGACAGCATATACGACTCTCCATGAGTAAACAGAGTCATCTGTTGATGGGCAGTTACTGTAGTGATGGAGTCTCAGCACCAAGAGAAAAAAACACTGAAGAAGAAAACATGTTAGAATTAAAATGATTATAAGAATGAGAAGTCCAACAAAGAGACCCTTAAGAGCTGACCATAACTCCCTTCCAAACCAGGAACTTGACCCATCATTGAAAGAGAGGGAAGGATTTTTGTAGAGCCTCAATTGAAATACTCATATCTTCTAGTAGTCCTGTGACATTTTAATGATAATCTGCGGTGTATACACAGCCTTCTGTTTTAATAATGGGACATGTACCTTCTTGTGCTGCTGTTAGGACATCTAAAGCCATTCTGCTTTGAGCATTTGTGTGACCTCAATATTAAGTAAGGAGATGCCGTTTTGTGAATCATTGAGAGCTTTTATGGTGTATTTATTAAGAGCTTTCATATGCCAAATTATGCTTCCCAGCCCTACAGATGGAACAAAAATGGATACCAGATGGCCATACCAATGAAAAACAGATCATGTCCATCTCTGTCTTAAATTGGGAAGATAAGCTGGGGTAGTGATGGTTTTGGTAACATGCCCATGAATCCAGGCAAAACCCAAGGTACAACGACCTATCCACCCTGAAGAAAGCCAGGGACATAGATTAGTTCCACATAACCAGTGGGTTCTGTCTGGGGCTAGCCATCTGATTCCAGGTCACCTTATCCAATCAGCGGCAAACCAGTTCGTAGCCTGAAGTACAATGGCTTGAAAACATGTTTCTAATGATAGCCATCCTGAATGCCATGTGCTGTGTGCCCAGGTAGCATCTGTATGATTTTTTTGCTTCCAGCATAAAATTGTCTTTTGACTGAGCTGTCCAATGCTGGGTGTGAGCCATAAGTATGTATCCCAAATTTGATATACACCATCCTCAGTAGAGCATAAGTAGGGTTTGTAACTTAAGCGCCATCAGTTTGTGGGCTTGTAAAGTCAGTTAATATTTTAGTAGTCTGAGGGTATGAAAAAGTCTGGGTACGTCCTGGTTCATTCCATGTCATTTTTATCATGGGCCAAGAAGAAACATTCTGATTAGTGATAGATTTATCACAAAACAGGGTATCGTTATATATTATTTCTGAAGTGTAAGTACATAGAGAGTGCCAATCTGTGCCTTGTAAAGGAAAAAACCCTCTAGGGAAACCCAAATGTACTTGACATGGACAAAGCCCCACATATCCAACAAGATGTTTGATTTTATAGTTCAGTATAATGCTGTGCGCACTGTAGAAAGGAATTGTCCATTAAGATAGGTGAACAGAGGGTCACCTGGGTGGCTCAGTTGGTTAAGCATTTGCCTTCAGCTCAGGTCATGATCCTGGGGTCCTGGAATCGAGTCCTGTATCAGGGTCCCTGCTCAGGGGAGACCTGCTTTTCCCTCTCCCTCTGCTGCTCCCCCTGCCTGTACTCGCTCTCTGACAAATAATAAAATTTTTCTTTTTTTTTTTAAGATAGGTGAACAGAGAACAAAGAGAATATATACAACCTTTGAAGAGGAGTTTGAGATCTCCTACAGGTTTGCAGAAGTAAGAAGTATGTGAGTTTGTCCTACCACCATATCGAGCCTTTCTGCAAACTGACTGGGTATTCTCATGAAATCTATGTTGATCCTGAGAGAGAAATTTATAAAAAATTGGGAATGAAAAGAGGTGAAGAAATTGCCTCCTCGGGAAACAGCCCCCATATAAAATCAAATATACTCTCAGGAAGCATTCGGAACCTGTGGAGGGCAGTGACTGGCCCTCTTTTTGATTTTCAAGGAGACCCTGCTCAGCAAGGTGGAACCCTCATCTTAGGTCCAGGTAACAACATCCATTTTATACACCGTGATAAAAATAGGTTGGATCACAAGCCCATCAACTCTGTTTTACAGCTTGTAGGACTTCAGCATGTGGACTTTACAAGCAGACCTTCAGTTATCTACGTGTGATGGTATAGACTGTTGTCACTTTCAAATGAACCCTTGGGATATGACCTGAAAGGTTCAGAGTACAGTATCCTTGTGCAGTGTGTAACTTGTTGGCTTTTCCCAGACTTTGAGGAGTTATGAAAACACAAAGAGACCACGTACCAGTTACTGTGCGCTGGGAGGCATTAGTTGTCAAAAATGTGATTTATATTGATAATTCTGTAGCTTTTAAAATTTTATGTAAAGTTAAATTTCATTTATATAAAACTTTAAAAGCTATAAAATTGGAAATACCGTTCTTTATTTTACATTATGATATATCCATTCAATGAAAGTTTCTGTTAGCCATTAAAATAATAAACTCTTTTGAAGAACATATAAATGGAAAGATAAGTAATGCAACACATTTTATCCAGTGAAAAGAGCAGGATATCAAATTCTATAAATAATATAGTCATATATTATATGTTTATATTTTTGTATGCTTAGGAAAAAAGAGAAAGTAAACATATCAGAATATTGCCAGGAGGTACCTCTATGTGGTAGGATTACAGGTGTCTTTATTTTCTTTTCCATACTTTTATCTCCGAACTATTCTATAATAAGCATGATTCATTTTTTTGGCTAGGAAAAGTTCTTTAAAATTTATATGAAGAATATATTCCTACATAACAAGTTCCACAAAGTTGCATTTATATAGGCCGCTGTCCACATGTTTCTATCCTCATTGTTTTACTCAGAGGAACTATGGTAGACCAAACCTTCTGCATAGCCTGTGTTCAAAGTACCTTGTACACCCACTACCCATTTCACTAGGATTTTTGCTGGGAGGAGTAAAAGGAGAAAAAAATGTTTTATGTATTTAAGATATGCTTCAGTATGCTTTCTGACAGAATTTTAAGAATTGTTTAAACTAAAAAAACTTTGTAACTTAAATGTACACTGGTTTGGTTGCCAGATTGCTTTTATTTAGTGTATTGTTGTCATCTTTTATTTTTCTAGAATCTTAATACGTTTAGTTGGGAAGAAATTCTGATGAAAAGTACAGTAAGATCAAAATCTTGGTAATTACTAGCAAGTATTTGAACTTATAAGCTTTTATATCAAGCATATGAGGTCATACACAAATATATTTCAAGTATGCAAATATTTTAATGCATGTTTGTAAACAATGTTTTTAATAAAAATAAAATTTCTTATGAAATTTAAGATTAATAAAAAAAAAGAAGTATGTGAGTTTGCTCATGGGTTTCCTGTGAAGGAGGTATAGGTTTTATTCTAGATCTGTGAGCCCAAGAAGAATGTCCTTCTAATTTTACTACAGTGGGAGTATATAATATGACCCAATATGGACCTTTCCATTTTGGATTTAAGTCCCCTGCTGTATGTGACTTCCCATCTTTTAAATAAACCATGTCTCCAAGACTTACCTGGGGTAGACTTTCAATTCTAGTTAAATCAGGTTTGGGGAGCATGCGATCAGTATATTCATTAAGTAACTTATAAATTAAACCAGCCTTGAGTGAATAATTTAATAGAGCATTATAATCTTCATCTGATAACAGGCCCACTGTAAGAAATGGCTTTCCATATAATAAAAGAGCTAAATCTTAGAGGTCTTGGAGATGTTCTCATTCTGAGAAGTCCTACTGGTAAGAGAGTAACCCAATGTTCTTGGGTCTCTAAACCAAGTTTAGTTAGGTGCCATTTTAAAATACGATTAGCTTTTCCTACCTTTCTAGAGGATTGTGGATGCCAGGCTGAAGGTAAAAAATATTTAATTTTTAAATCTTGTGCTATTTGTTGGGTTATTTGTGTAGTGAAAGAAGGGCCATTATCACTCTGAAGGGATCATGGAAGGCCAAATCTAGGAATAATTTCTCACAACAAAACTTTGGTTACTACTGTGGCCCTTTCAGTTTTACAGAAAAAGGCCTTGACCCGTCCAGTGAAAGTATCAGCAAACACTAGTAGGAATTTATAGCCTTTGCAAGGAAACATTTGTGTGCAGTCAGGCTGCCCGTCCCCTCCTGGGTATGTTCCATGCCTCTGGACTGGTTTGAAAAGTGGGGAAAGGAGGACCTCACCTTCCAGATTTACTTGTGCACAAACAATACAGGATGAGAAAACCTGTTTCATTGTAGCTCTTAAGTTCATTCCAGCAAATGTATTTTAAGTTAAATGTCCTAAAGCACTTTTGCTCAAATGAGTTGCCTGGTATAAATTCTGTATTACTTTCCATTGGTTATTTTTGGGTGTAAAGATGTTTCCCTCATCATTAACAAGCCAGTCCTGAGAATTTTTTGAATATCCTCTTTCCTGGACTATGTAAATTTCTTGGTCTGAATAGACAGGAGTTACAGACTTTATTGGAGTTGAGGCTGGTATAAGACTTCGTATTTGTTTAGTTTGTGCTGCCTGTTTGGCTCCATGGTCTGCCAAATTATTTCCTTTAGATTCTAAAGTCATATCCTTTTGGTGTCCTCTGAGGAGAATGACAGCGACCTCCTTAGGTAGGTGTACAACTTCATTCCAGGTCCATATTTGGGGACTTCTGACTTGATAATAATCCCTTTCCTTCCAAACTGGGCAGGTAGCACCAAGAAAGCATATTTGGAGTCAGTAGAAATATTAATTTTTAGACCTTTTATCAGTAGAAGAGCACAGATAAGTGCCATTAATTCAGCTGTTTGAGCAGAAATACTTGTTGGAAGGGCTTTTGTCCCAATGGTCTTAATTAAGCTAACTATAGCTTTTCTTTCTCCCTTATCCAGGAAACTACTGACATCAGCAAACCAACTATCCTCCGCATTTCCTTATTTATTCCTTATTTCCTTATTCCTTATTTATTTCCTTATTTTATTGGAAAATAAGGGAATCTTTTAAATCAGGTCCTCTAGAATGAACAAGATTGATAATCTCCGAGCAGTCATGTTCTAACGTGGAAGTGTGATGCTCAGGTCCAGGCGTAAGAGTAGCTGAGGCTCAAGTTTGGCAGGTTTTAGCTATTATTCCAGGTCTAAAATACAGTCTGGTGTCTGGTAAGTTGGCTTCCCATCATCCATTGGTGGCCCCTGGGCTCTTTGGGCCTGATGTGGAGTCATCACTGTCAAGGTCTGTCCCAGAGTAAATCGGGAAACTTCTTCCACCAGGAGGGCTGTTGCAGCCACCGCTTGAAGGCACGCCAGTCTTGTGTTACATTATCAAGTGACTTTGAACAATAGCCCACTGTTCTTGTTTCATTTCCTAATTTCCGGGAAAGAACTTTCAAAGCTTCTCCCTGTTTTTTGGCAACAGATACAGTGAAATGTTTTTCTAAATTTGGTAAAGCCAATGCTGGCGTCGACAAAGGCTTAGATTTTATGTTTGAGAGGCTGTCTGCTGGGCCTTAGTCCCAAGTAAATGTTCTTCATCAGGGCCTTCAGTTGAATCATGCAATGGTTTGGCTAAGAGCCCAAATCCAGGAATCCACAGGTGGCAAACACCTGTCATACCTAGGAAAGGATGGAGTTTGTTTGTTTGTTTGTTTTTTGTAGCTGAGGGTCCAAAGCCTTTTTTTTTTTTTCCTGTCAGTAGACAAGATATGATGACTTGGTGTTAGCTCCTATCCCAAATATTGTACTTTCTTTTTTAGATCTTTTTAAGATATTCGCACCTTTTTAGGGGAGACACAATACCCTCTGTCTGCTAAGAAATTAAGTAAAGTTATAGAATCACTATCAGACATTTCTTTTGCAGAACTACAGATTAAAATGTCATCCACATATTGGATTATAGTCTCTTGAAGTGAGGAGAGATCATGGAGGTCTTTACTAAGGGCAGCCCTGAGTGAGTGAGGACTGTCTCTAAGTCCCTATGGCAAGATTGTCCAAGTTCATTGAGCAGCATGTGGGCTCTAAGATGAGGCTCATTCAAAGGCAAATAGTAGCTGTGTTTCCTCACACAGAGGGAGGCAAAAGAAGGTGTCTTCTAAATCAAGTACTGAAAATCAGTTGGCATCAGCAGGGACCTGGGTGAGAATAGTATATGGATTTGGTGCTACGGGATGAATAGGAGTTACTGCTTCATTTATAGCTCTTCAATCTTGTGCCATCTGATCGTCCCCATTTGGCTTGTTTACTGGTAAAAATGGAGTGTTATGAGGTTGACAAGACTTTAAATAAAATAACATGTTTGAGAAACTTATCAAGAAGTGGTTGTAACTCGGCTTTTGCTGCAGGTTTTAAGGGATATTGGTTTTTCTGAGGTATAGTGGCTGGGCCCTTCAAGCTCACTTTCACTGGCTAGGCTTTATGAGCCCATTGTGGGACATCACTATCCTACACTTGTGTGTTTACTTTCTTCCAGATATTAGGAGGGATAGCAGGGGTATTAGGAGGGATATCAGGATATCAGGGATACTGAGAGATATCAGGGATATTAGGAGAGATATCAGGGATATTAGGAAGGATATAAAGGATATTAGGAGGGATATCAGGGATATTAGGAGGAATATTAGGAGCGATATCAGGGTAAGGTGTTAGTTCTCCAGGTATTAAAGAAAACAAGCCATCCTCTTCTTTAGTAAGAGCAAACCTGTTTCCCAGTTTGTACATTACATCTTGTACAAGTAATGGAGTGGGACAAGACAGAAGGACCAGGAAAACATGAGTAACCAACTGATGTTTGCATTCGCAGGTTAAAGCATGGCCAAGAGGCATGTTTTAGGTTCCCCTTCTATGCCAACAGTTATGGCTAGAAAGACAGGTTAGGCCAGGGTGCTGAGTAAGAACAGACAGAGTCAGCGGCTCCTGTAGGGATAAGAAAATGGACAGACTTACCTTCCACATCCAAGATAGCCCCATGGCTTGGTCATCTCAGGGTCATGGTGAGCCGGACCAGGCCCAGGGCCCCATCACAAGGGACCCTCCAGTTCCTGCTCTCTGGCAGGGAAGTGAGTTCCTGTCTTCCTCTCTCTCTGGAGATAAGGACAGTCTCTCTTCCAATGCCACCCCCCCCTTTTTTTTAACAGACAGGACATGGCCTTGGGGAGAGCCTTTGTTCAGACATTCTTTGCTCCAGTGTCCAGTCTGGTCACATCCATAGCACGGGGTCCTACCTGGTCCTTTGTCTGATACCAGATTCCCTTAGGCCCCTGGTTAGTCTGGTGTTGTGGGGGATCCGCAAAAGTGCCAGCCAATATTTGAGTCTGTATCTTACCCTGCAGTTTAGCTCTCTGGTCCTTTTCTTGTTTTGAGGCCCCATGTCTATCAATAAAGACGTCGGTAGCTACCTCTAGTAGGTCCTGGGTGTGAGTCTGAGGGCCTAAAGCCATTCTAGTCACTTTTCGGCAGGTGTCAGGTACCAACTGACTTATAAATGCATGTTTAATATAGTTGTTCCCTCAGGAGAGGTTGGGTCCAGATTTGTACATTTATGGATGGCTTCTCTTAAATGACCCTGAAATAGAGCTGGGTTTTCAACAGCTCCTTGAGTAACTTCCTGAATTTGATCAAAGTCTATAGGTTTAGAGAATCTTTTTTTTTATTCCTTCTATTAATCAAGTGATCACATGGTCTCTTCTCCCCTACCCAGTCTCTCCTCTTGCTAAGTCCAATGTGGCTCAGTATTTGGGACAACAGCACCCCCTCTGTCCCGATCAGGTAACGTTCCCTATCTCTTGTTGCCAAGTTCACCAGCAAACTCTCCAGTCCCTGCCCACATACAGTTCTCTTCCTCAGGGGTACCACATATTTATATGATGCACCTAGCCTGCCAGGTAGAATCAAACGTCATAATAGAGAATTGCTGAAAGCCCTCAATAAACTGAGAAGGGTTTTCAGAATACCATCCGAATTGTTGTTTCATCTGAGTCACATGTGTGACAGGGAATGGGACATGGACTCTAACTGTGTCCATTTCTCTATTAGCAACTTTCCCTAAAAGGATGCATTCCAGATTTAGGTGAAACTCCTGAAGGATAACCACTTCCACTCCTAGTATGTCCAGCTGGGCTGGGAGCAGAGGGGTCTTGGGGTTTATAAGGAGGAAGGATAGTAACAGAGCCAGTGTCCTCTTGGTTTGGACTGGCCAGTGATTCCTCCAGTAGAGCAAGTTTGTTAGGAAGAATGGGCCTATTGAGATGATCATCAGCCAATATGTCCAGAAGGGGGTTATTAACCTGAATGGTGAATAGACACATTTTGAAAGAAACCCTAAGGTCAGGATCCTCATTTAGGGCCATGAAGCCCTGAATATAGGGTACCTCGGTCCATTTGGCCTGTTTCTTGCAAAAAAGATCTAACTGATAGATCATATTGAAGCTTAATGTCCCATTAATGGGCCATTTTTCCTCATCTCTGAAGGTGTACTGAGGCCATCTAATGTTGCAGAAGATGATCAGTTTTTTCTTTCTTAGATCTTGCAATCCAACTTGATTCCAGTGGGTTAAAAGGCATCCCAAGGGAGAATTCTTGGGGACTGAAGAAGATCCCATGTTCCTAGAAAGTAAAGGAAGTCCATTACCAAAATCCACCCCCCCCCGACTCCCACGCGGGATATGTTAGAGTTTCCTGGTGTCAAAGCAACCAGAGGCGTCCCTTGAACAAAATCACTGTTGATCAGCACCCTGCTGTAAAGGCCCTATAGGAGGCATTGCTGGCATCCCCCCACTCCCCCATTGCATTCCAGACTACTAATGGGTGCCAGTGAGTGGACCAAAATACCGGACTGTACCTTGCCATGAAGAATCCGCCCTTTCTTTCTTTCTTTTTTTTTTATTGGTAGTTTGCTTTTTAATTTGTTTTTTTTATTCTTTGCCCCAGGGGTACAGGTCTGTGAATCATCCGGCTTACATCTTTCACAGCATTTACCAAAGCACAAACCCTCCCCAATGTCCATAACCCAGCCACCCTATCCCTACCCTCCCACCCCCCATTAACCCTCAGTTTGTTTTGTGAGATTAGGAGTCTCTTATGGTTTTTCTCCTTCCCCATCCCATCTAGTTTCATTATTTTTCCCTCCCTACCACCCACGACCCCTCACCCTGACTCTCAAGTTCCTCATATCAGAGAAATCATATGATAATTATCTTTCTCTGATTGACTTATTTCGCTCAGCATAATACCCTCCAGTTCCATCCATGTCGTTGCGAACGGCAAGATTTCGTTTCTTTTGATAGCTGCATAGTATTCCATTGTATATATATACCACATCTTCTTTATCCATTCATCTGTTGATGGACATCTAGGTTCTTTCCATAGTTTGGCTATTGTGGACATTGCTGCTATAAACATTCGGGTGCACGTGCCCCTGAGGAACACTACCTTTGTGTCTTTAGGATAAATACCCAGTAGTGCGATTGCTGGGTCGTAGGGTAGCTCCATTTTCAACTTTTTGAGGAATCTCCATACTGTTTTCCAGAGTGGCTGCACCAGTTTGCATTCCCACCAACAGTGTAGGAGGGTTCCCCTTTCTCCGCAACCTCGCCAACATCTGTCATTTCCTGACTTGTTGATTTTAGCCATTCTGACTGGTGTAAGGTGGTATCTCGCTGTGGTTTTAATTTGTATTTCTCTGATGCCGAGTGATGTTGAGCACTTTCTCATGTGTCTGTTGGCCATTTGGATGTCTTCTTTGGAGAAATGTCTGTTCATGTCTTCTGCCCATTTCTTGACTGGGTTATTTGTTTTATGGGTGTTGAGTTTGAGAAGCTCTTTATAGATTTTGGATACTAGCCCTTTATCTGATATGTCATTTGCAAATATCTTCTCCCATTCTGTCAGTTGTCTTTTGGTTTTGTTGACTGTTTCCTTTGCTGTGCAAAAGCTTTTAATCTTGATGAAGTCCCAATAGTTCATTTTTGCCCTTGCTTCCCTTGCCTTTGGTGAGGTTCCTAGGAAGAAGTTGCTGCGGTTGAGGTCGAAGAGGTTGCTGCCTGTGTTCTCCTCGAGGATTTTGATGGATTCCTTTCTCACATTGAGGTCTTTTATCCATTTTGAGTCTATTTTTGTGTGTGGTGTAAGGAAATGATCCAGTTTCATTTTTCTGCATGTGGCTGACCAGTTTTCTCAACACCATTTGTTGAAGAGACTGTCTTTTTCCCACTGGATATTCTTTCCTGCTTTGTCGAAGATTAGTTGACCATAGAGTTGAGGGTCCATTTTTGGGAAGAACCTGCCCTTTCGAACACATCGAAAACACTAGAAAAGTTTTACAAGGGGAAATGACCCAATGTTGTAACTTAAGTAGTTAGTAGGGCACAGTGATGAAAGTAGTAAAGATAGAAATCCACATGATCTAAGCAACATTCCAACACATATAGTCCTTACAGCTGACTTCCCTAGGAAACGGTCCTTTGTTGGGTTTTAATTCAATTGGGTACTGATTTCGGCCAGCTCCAGGAGGAGGTCTGGCAGCCAGAAGATATGAAGGGGATCACATTAGACCAATGAGAAGGAAACCTCACATGGGAGTCTTAAGATTGGTAGCCATCCTAGTGACTTAGGTGGCTGTTGTAGGCCCAAAAGACAATTCTGTATAAGAGTAGGAATAAGGGGGCCTGGGTGGCTCAGTTAGTTAAGTGGCTAACTCTTGATTTTGGCTCAGGTCCTGATCCCAGGGTTGTGAAATTGACCCCTGCTTTTGGCTCCCAGCTCAGCAGGGAGTCTGCTTGAGGTTCTCTCTCTCCCTTTCCCTCTGCCCCCACCCCCTCAAATAAATAAGTAATTTCTTAAAAAGGATAGGAGTAAAGAGAGAGCATCAAGTTTTGGGTCTTATTACCATTCCAGTCAGAGTACTGGCTTCCGCCCAAAAGGTAGGCAGGCCTCTGTTCCTCCCTGTAGAGTAGCCATGTAGGGGAATATAGCCTGAGTAATTGATAGGAAAGTGTTGCATTAATACCATACTTTGAAAAACCCCTGAAATGAAAGTAAGAGGAGAGGAGAGGAAGTTCTCACCAAGTTTGCACCAAGGTGTGAAATCCAGATGAGAAGATTTGAGCCCCACATTGGGTGCCAAAATGATTATTTGAAGTTTGGGTCCATAGTGAATGACCAGGAAAGAGTTCTTGAGATGTTTTTAATACAAAAAAGTGATTTTATTATAGCCTGGGGACAGGACCCATGGACAGAGAGAGCTGCACCTGCAAGTGGGAGGGGTGACTGACTATATACTTTTAAGTTTGTGGAGGGAGGTGAGATAACATTGAGTTTTTAAGGAATTCCTGTATGCTGAAAGCAAGGCCTTACTGAACCTTGAAGATTTAGCTACTGTTAAGAAAAGGTTGCTTTTAGTCTTCAATAAAACAAACATTGAGGCATTGAGGTAGGCATGATTTCTTGAGGAATGTCAGGCTCTGAGTGTTTTTAGGAACCTATCAGTATGCTGCAAACTGTAAGGAGAGTTAATTTAAGCTATATTTCTCTTGCCTTTGTTTTCCTTGTCAGGCACAGTATATGTAGTAAGTAGAATGGAAGAACAAAGAACACCGAAAGAAGCAATCCGCCAGTATAAAATGTGGTGTGTTCTGGAGAACAACTGACTGGACATGTTAATAGCGTCGAAGGGGGAATGGGTGAGGGGACTCTTCTAGATTAGAATAAACTGAAGAAACAACAAACAGATACACTGGATAGCCTTTGTTTGATTCAAAGAAATCAAGCATAAAAGGACTTTTTTTGGATGCTGGGAATTTGAGGATATTAAAATGTTTTGTGAGGTAAAAATGGCACTTTAAGTAAGGAAATGCCTTTTTGAAAAATGTATACTAAAGTACTTAAGGGTAAAGTAACGTTTCTGAGATTGGCTTCAAAATACTCTGGAAAAAGTCAAGTGAATGTGGCAAAATGTTGACCATTCTCAGAGCTCAATGGGGTATATGGCGATGTTGTACTCCTCACTTTTATGTACAAACTTGGAAATTTTTACAAAATTTTGTGTTCACATAAACAAAATGACATGGGAAAGTGTTCTAGGAATATTTTTTTAAGATTTTTTTATTTATTTGAGAGAGAGAGAGAGCAAGTGGGGGAAGGAGCAGAGAGAGGGGGACAAGCTGGCTGTGCTGAGGTCCAGCCAGACCTGGGGTTCCATTTCATCAGTCTGAGATCAGGAGGAGAGCTGAAATCAAGATCTGGAGGCTTAACCAAATGAGCCACCCAGGTGCCCCAGTGTTCTACGTATATTAAGTGAAAACAAGTCTGGAAAATAACTAGTTCGGTTCTGAGTTTTTAAAGGAGTTACAGGCAGATTTCAAAAATGTAAAGATAAACCCAAAAATTAATACTGGTAAGTTCTAAGTTGTAGGCTGACAGATAATTTTTAAATTTATGCTTTTCAGTATTTTCCAAGTTGCATGTCAAAACAGTTCTCCAAGATATTTGTATCTCCGTTCCTATTTACCAGATAAACGGTTGTTATTTTACCAGAGAAACTATGAACAGTGATAAAGCTTTTTTAAAAAGTTTAGGTCAAGGTAGCTCTTGATTTTAAAAGCTAAGTTGGATAGTTATTTCTAAAAGTATTGAGGTAAAGTTGTTCTTAAGGACCTTTCCTGCAAAGTTGGAACGAATGGGAGTGTTTTATTAGGACCGCACCAGGTGTGGTGGGAGCGTGGTGGGAGCAGTGAGTGGTACAAAAAACGGCTTGTTGGCGACTAGTTGCACATCTGGCTGGAAAGCCACGGAAAACGTGCACCAGCCAAAGCCCAGAGCCGCCGCGAGACTCGGCGCACCTGCCGGGAGGCGGAGAGCGCGGCGCGGGCGCGGCGAGTGGGCGCGAAAGGGGCGGGGGGAGGTCCGGCCAATGATCTCGGAGCGGCCGGAGCTCGCGCGTGACGTCTTGGGATCCCGGCAAGTTTTCCCCGCTAGGCGCGCGGGACTTCGGGTCTCCAGCGGAACTTTCTGCCTTGGGGCTTGGCTGCCCGCTAGGCTCCGCCGGCCGCGCGGTGGTCGGCGACCCGGGGCCCGGGGCGTGGCGGCGCCCCGCCAGCATGGACCGGACGGCGGAGCTGCTCTTCTACGTGAACGGCCGCAAGGTGAGCGCTCTGGCTTCGGTTCGGGCCCGGGGGCGGCTTTGCGCCGGCGCGCGCCCCCGGCCTCGCCCGGCAGGTGCGGGGCGCGCTCTCCCGCCCGCCCCGGAGCTCGGGGACCCCACTCGCCGGGGTTCCTTTTCCTCCTTCCGAGACGCCCCGGCTGAGCGCCGACCCCACGCGTCCCGCCCCGCAAACAGGCGGAGAAATGGCTCTTCTCCTCTTCGGGGTCAGCCCAACCTTCCCCCTCAGACCCGCCGATGACGGAACGTCGCGGTAGGAGCCAACTACGGACGCCGAGCCTCCGCGCTCGGGTGTGCCTGGATGAGCAGAGGGCAGTTTCTACGCGAAGGACGAACGCATTCAGACGCCTCTCTGTCGTTTCTCAGAGGGGGCAGTTGTGACTTGCTCAAGTCACAGCAGTTTCCTGGCGGAGCGGAACCCGGAACCGGGATCCGGGGACTTGGAGGTCCTCCCGGCGTCCGCGGTGACGCGGCATCTGTGCTCTCCGAAACCCGGCTGGCTCTGCAGAGCCTCGGCGAGGGTTCCAGGCAGTGCTCAACCCTGGGGGGCAGCAGAGCCCCTGGGCAACCCTGAAAACCCCCCGCACCCCCGCCGGGGCCGTAAACTCCGTTCACTCAACGCTGTTCCAGCGTATTGGCACTACTTTGCAAGGGAGAAACTGAGGCAGGAAGGTAAAAGGGCTTCCTTAAGAGATGACCAAGCGAGGGCCGTGCAACACGCCTTTCCACAGTGCCAGCACCTTCAGAGCCACGGGTGATCCCTGCTTCTGGGTCCAGGGTGGCCCAACTCACTTTCCCGGACTGGCCCGAGGGACACACCAAGAAGCTGAAGTCAGGCATCAGGGCCTCTCACTATTCAAAGGTCCTGATCCTACTTTTACACTTATGGTTTTGTAGTATTTTTCTTAAAGAGGACCCCTTCCCAAATTGTACAAGTTCTAGGCCCCTAAAACCTTCCTCTGACCCTGTTGGCTGGGTTCCACACTGGATGACATGAGCTTGTTATTCCTGATCTGTAATGCAGGCTCTCAAGTTCCCCTCAGAGGACTACTGACTACTTTGATGGTAAAAATTGGCAGTGGGATGCAGGGTTAGCATTATGTCTTTCTTTCTTTGCATGACTGAATGGCATAGCAGACAAAACTCCAGCCTTTTTATTTCGACAAGCAAGGATTCAATTCCAGCTCTCTTACTGTGATGCCCTAAACTTTTAGAGCCCCAGGTCTTCTGTTAAAAGGGGATACTACTACATAGATCAGAGAGATAATGTGTGTTTAATCTGTGTTTTAAGGGTCTACTCTACAATGCAGGGTTCTCAGGGGAGGCAACAGAGCACAGAAATGACAGTCCCTGTTTGCACGGAGTTTACTTGTGCTAGGGAGGCAGGCAACAAGCACATAAGAAAGTGGAAATGTATAATGTCAGAGGTTGATAAGTGTTAGGACAGAACCTAGAGCAAAATGAAGGAACAGAGAGAGAACAGGAGCTGGTATTTTAAGCGGGATGGATGTTTAGGTCTCCTGGAAGAGTGACATTTGAGCAGTGACAACTGTGAAGTGAGGAGTGAACATCTGGGGCAAGTATCCCAGATGAAGGGAAGGGGGTGCAAAGATCCTCAGACATGGGGATTTCTGCGTGCTGAGGGATAGCAAGGAGGGTGGTGGGGTTGGAGATGTGACCAGGGGCCAGATTGCTGGGGCTTTGTGGGTGATGAGAAGGGTTCTGGTTAAATGAGGGAACTGGTTTTTGAGTCCAGCTTCTTCATCCTCCCTTCCCTGCCCTCAAACAAACTCTAGTGGGATTTTTAACATGATGGCTAACGACAGTTCGTGCTTTATTGATTTTTAAAAATAGATAAGCTTGTTGTTATCTATGGGCTCATTTTTATCTATGGGTCCAATGTCCTATGATCATTTGGAAAGTACACTCTGAAGATGTCGATTAAATTTTTGCAGTTACCCTTTTAAAAGAAATCATGCCACTCTCTCCCTTTCTTCCTCCTCCCTTCCAAATTGTTAGGTGTGTGTGTCAGTCCTGGCAACCAATCCTGATTGCCACATAGATAGAATTAGAATGAAGTTTCTGGTTCAGAGGGTGAGGGACTGTTGAGAAAAGTGAGAGAGAGAAACCACAGGGAAGAGGGGTCTAAGGTCAAACTTGACCTCTGGGATTAAAAAGTTGCCTCTGAGGCCCTCTGCCCATTGTTTAGTTGAATCGGAGTTCTTTTGGTGTTGAGTTGTATTAAGTTCTTTATATATTTTGGATATCAACCCCTTATCAGATATATCATTTGCAAATACCTTCTCTCATTCACTCGGTTGCCTTTCTGTTTTGTTGATGGTTTCCTTTGCTGTACAAAAGCTTTTTTTTTAAATAATTTTGGTGTAGTCTCAGTAGTGTATTTTTGCTTTTATTTTCCTTTCCTGAGGAGACCTATCTGGAAAAATGCTGCTGGGACAGATGTCCAAGAGATTACTGCCTTTGCTTTCTTGTAGGAGTTTCGTGGTTTCAGGTTTTGCATTTAGGTCTTTTATCCATTTTGAATTTCTGTTTGTGTATGGTGTAACAAGTGGTCCAGTTTCATTCTTTTGCATGTAGCTGTCCAGTTTCCCCCAGCCCCGTTTATTGAAAAGACTGTCTTTTTCCCATTGTGTATTCTTGCCCACTTTCTCCTAGTTTCATTGATCATATAAGCATGAGTTTATTTCTGGGCTCTCTATTCTGTTCTATTGATCTGTGTGTCTATTTAGTGCCAGTTCCTTATATTTTTATTGCTACACCTTTGTGGTATCTCTTGAAACCTTGGACTGTGATACCTCCAGCTTTGTTTTTTTCTTCTCAAGATTGGTTTGGCTATTTTGAAATAAGTCATATAGAGAAAGACAAATGGCATGTGGAGTCTTAAAAAAAACAACAACAACAACAGAAACAGAATCATAAAGTAGAGAACAAACTGGTGATTGCCAGAAGGGAGGGGGTTGGAGGGACCAGCAAAACAGGTGAAGGAAATTAAGTATAAATTTCCAGTTAGTAAATAAGTTACAGAGATGAAAAGTACAGCATAGGCAATTTAGTCAGTAATATTGTAATAACATTATATGGTGACAGATAATGACCACTTATTTGGTGAGCCCTGAGTAATGTATAGAATTGTATAGAAGCCAGTTAGGATACTCTAGCTGATGTGATTAGCTTCCAGTCTGTGCTTTTTTGCAAAATCCCCTCAGGTCACCAAAAGTTGTCATCAGTCAGGGTCTGAGGCCATCGGGAGGGAAGGCCACTGCACATTGGTCAGACATCTAGTTGTAGAGAGATTTCTGAATTTTTACTTGCTGTACAAGGGACCCCCAGAACATGTGACCAACTTAGCATAGAGTTTGAGGGAGAAAGAAGCCATAAATAAGTTATACCCCAGATACAACCCTCTAACACAATTCAGGAACTAAAGCATGGTATTCTACAGGGCAATGAGGCATAGAGATTGAAGGTGGGAGATTTTGGAACTAGTCAGTCATGAGTTTGAACCCTGTGCTCTCTCCTCTGCCTTTTGGCAGCTCTGTGGCCTCTGGCAAGTTGCTTCATATCTCTGAGCCTCAGCTTTCCCCTCTACAGAATGGGGCTAATAACAGTAATGTCTCTCATGGAACTGAGGTAACGATTAAATTCCACAGAGAGTGGTTAGCAAAGTACTTGGCACACAGCAAGTACTCAATATACAGAAATTATTATTAATACCTGTACCAGAAAATAATTTGCCTCATGTGCAGAGCCAGACCTGCCTGGAAGTGCATAGGGGACTGACAAGTAGTCATTGAGCATTATTTGTTCAATAATACCTAAGGTCTTGATATTAGTATAGGAATCTGGAAAGAGCTGTCCATTAATAAGTCTTTCTTTGGGTCCTTGGTCTGCAGAGCTGAGAGAAGAAATTTCTGGAATGGTTATAATGATTCAGAGAAAAGTGGAGGAGGGTAGAGGTGGCTTAGGCAGGGAGAACCAACAATTAAAATGAATTCTAAAGCCACCAGAAGCTCAGGCAGAAGTGTCCTCACTGCCTTTTCCCTTGGCCTCCTTCTCTGTTGTAAGGGTGCAGGGGGATTATTGCTCCTCTCTGCTGGCTCCCACAAATACACCTCTTCTTCCCTCTCCTTGTACATCTCAGCCTTGTCCCTTCACACATCTCTCTTTCCATTTCTTACTTTCCATTTTTTCACCACATTCTCACCCCTCCTCATCTCCCTTTTCTTTCTTCTTTCTGCCTCTGTCTTGGAGGTGGTGAAGAGCCCTCAGGAATCAGTCACTGGCCCGGCACAGAGGAAAGTGATTTCTCAATGTTGTGCAGTATGAACTGGAAATCTCACAGAGGGCTGGGGGAGATACAGAAGGAAAGACTCTGCTCTTACAACACTTAAAGCTGTACTGAGCCAGGAATATGTCATGACCCTGATCCAAGAACTGGCATCATCTCCTGAAATCAGAGTCAGTGAGAGCAACTCTCTTCCTCATTCCCTTCCCACCCCGAAGCCACCAGCCTTGACCCTGATCTCACTGTTTCACTCCAAGACCTGCCAGGACAGGGCAGATGCCATATCCCTACTCCTACCTCCCCCCTCCAAATAGGCCATCCACCAAATCAAGAAAAATAAACACATTTCGAGCCAGTGGCACTTTGAACCAGACTCCAGTCTCTTGAGACATCTCTTAGAACAAGTACCCGAACAAACAAGGCCTGCTTCTTCCATTAATTCCTTCCAAAAATATACAAATATCCTCAAGCTGAAATGCTCTTCTTTACTATCTAAGCTACCCAGATCCTGTTTCTTTATTAAAATTGGGCTTCTGTAAAATTTGCCATCGTGTGTATTAACTAGGATTTCTTTCAGCTGTGAATGGCACAGACTCAAAGCTAACAGTGGTTCCAACAAGATACAAATCATTTTTACTTTATATAAAAAGATATTTTAGGGCTGGTCCAGAAGCTTCATGATGTCATCTGAGACCCAGATTTCTTCTCTTTTTTTCCTCTCCTGCCATTAATATAGTGCCTTATGGTCTAAGATAGCTGCTGGAGTTCTAGGCATTTCGTCCCTTTTCCAGGCAGCAGGAAGGAAGAAAGGGAGAATGTGTGCTGGGATATACAACAACAGTTTCTGCCATCATTCTTGGTGCTTCTCTGTTTTTCTTTCTTTTCTTCTGTTCAGATGCCCCAAGACTGTGAGAAATCCTTCCTCTCTCTGCAGTGTTCTCATAGCAAATTGTATACATCATGATCATTTATTAAAATTAGTTAACATTTATTATGTCCCTATGATATATCCCCAGTACCTAGCTCAGTGTTTGACACAAAGAATAACAGAAGGTGGTGTGTTCCAGGATCACAAGAGGCTTATGTGCACGCAAATAATTATGATGCAGGAAACAATGCTGTCACTCAGTTCCAATGTGTGGGTGGTTTCCCCCCACACTACCAAGGGATTATCTGACCCCTGAATGTTTTACAATTCAACTTAATTCTTACACTGTCTCCCCAGAGATAGCATCAGATTCCATTAAGGGCTCAGTCCCACAAGAATGCCCCTCCCTGCCCTCAAATGCCAATCACAAGTCCAGGTTGTTACCTATACTTCTAACTGACTACAAAGCAGATTCCACAACCCCTACCTTAGGTTTGATTAATTTGCTAGAGGGGCTCACAGAACTCAGGTAACTAGTTTACTCACTTGATTACTGGTTTATTACAAAGGGTATTAAAGAATGTGAATCAACAGCCAGCTGAAGATATAGGATGAGGTCCAGAACAAAAGACCTTCTGACCCCATGAAATTGGGATCTGGCACAGGTAGCATATGGATGTGTTCTGGTTCCCCAACCTGGAAACTCTAAGCCCATCCTTTTGGGCTTTTATGGAAGCTTCATTATACAGGCACGACTGATTAAATCATTGGCAACTGATTTAACTTGCAATCCCTCTCCCCTGTCTGGAGATCAGTGGATGGGACTGAAAGTTCCAACCCTTTAATCACAGGGTTGGATTTTCTGGCCAAAAGCCCCCATTAGGTTAATTCCAAAAGGTACACCTTTAACATAACAAAGGCACCTTGATCACAATACAGAAAATTCCAGGGATTTTAGGAGCTATGTGCCAGGAACAGTGACTAAAGACAAAATATGTATTCCTAATTATAAGTCACAATGTCACATGGAGTCCAAAGTTCTATGACAGATGTATGGACATTGGCCAAGGGAGCACAGGGGAAGCTGGTTACCTGGAGCAGAGGGTGGCAGCACCCCCACAAAAGAGAATACTTGAGCAGGGCTTTGAATGATGTACAAAATCCTGCCAAGTAAAAAAGATAGGGAGGACTTTGTGAAGGAATCCTATATCCAAATGTAATGAAGGGTGGAAGTCCCGCTGGCCCAGCCAGTTCTCCCATGTGACCAGTGTTCAAGATACATGCGTCGATTGGCAGGAGAAGATGAGCAGTCTTTCAAAGATGGGCAGGAGTTTGAATTTCTTCTTCTATTCTAGGACCTCTAGAATATAAATTTCCCTCAGACCCATTCAGTGTGCTCATTAATGATGCACCTTAACTTGTTCTGTCTTGTTCTTTTCTTGTTCTCAGAACTTCTGATTCCAGAGGGATGTCATTTAATAGGCACCCTGAATGATTTGGGAATGCCCAGCATGGTGCTTTGGCAGCTAGGAGGCAGTGTTGAATTAAAGCAGATGCACTGGGTGTGGTGCATAAACAATGAATCTTAGATCACTGAAAAAAAAATAAATCAGACGCAGATGATGATCAGATTTGGATTTTAAAGAGGTCGTTCCAGCAGTGGTATGAAGAGTGGTATTGTAGGTGCCAAGAATAATGGAGGCAGGAGACACGTTAGGCAGCTCTGATAATTGTTTTGGCAAGAGGGAGTAAGCGTTGATCCTGAGGAGTGACAGTAGAAGTGCAGGTTGTTTAGAGAATCATTTTGGAAGTATCAGTGACAGGTCTTGGTGACAGTGATTGTGGCAGATTTAAAGAAATAAAAAGTTGAAAATAGCCCAGGTTTTTAAGCTGAGATGTCTTAGCAGTTGGTGAGGCTATTAAACAAGTTAGTGAAAAGAAGGGGAAGAGTAAGTTTGGGAAATAAAGAGTTTCATTTGAGGGCCTATTAAGTTGGAGATGCCTGGAGGGGCACTTCAGTTTTTTTTTTTTTACTCTATGGGTACTTGTACTCCCCTAACACACACAGACAATCACACCTTTCACTATATTGCAGATTCCTCTAGGGCACAGATCTGACCTTGGTAATTGGCCCATGCTTCACTTTCCCTGGCATATGGCCACTTAGAATTGAGGGTGAGAAGGCATCCATAGCATAAACGTATGTCCCCTCCTCACCTACTCCCCAAAAGGGTAGCAGTATAACACAGCGAAAGATGAACTCTACTTCTGAGACTGTGAAGCAAATCATAGTTCTCTTTGTTCTGTGACTCTAAAAGAAATCCAAAGTTTTAATCAAAAAATAGAAAACACGATCACTTTGGGAAATGTAACCATTCATGACATTTCAGTCATGCCATCCGTTGGTTGCTATTTCTGTGCTGCTAGAGCTGCCCACACAAACTTGCTTAAGTGTATCCTTTCTTGCATGTCTTTGTATTACTTGGCATATACATTTTCTCTTCTCTTTTGTTTCTTTGGGGGTCATGGTTGGTTGTGTTCTCTTTCTGAAAACTATAATTCTTTGACCATGATAAACAAGATTTTTTTTAAAACTTGTATCAATGTCTCAAAGGCTAGTCTATTCCAGCAGTCACCCCCTACCTCTTTATTCCCTATGCTGTTTTACAAATATCTTTTCAGTGACCTGTTTCAGACTTTCTAGGAGAAGCTAAGCAGGAGTCACTAGTGTTGTTGGTAAAAACAACCACAGCCTTAGATAACAGTGATGATTCAGGACCAAGGACAGTGGCAAAGTGGTGCTGAGTCTCAACATTTCGACTTTACACTTAAGAGAGATGATTTGTATATGACAGGTGTTCCATAAATCATAATCATAATCACAAGTTAAATCAAATTGAAGAAATGAGTAGAAGCATTAATTAATATGCACTGCCATAAAATTAGCATGAGCTTACCAATGTGAATATCACACCAGCTCTCTCAACTTTATGTACATAACTCTTCTTTTCCTTTTGGTACAGGTAATAGAAAAAAATGTTGACCCTGAAACAATGCTGTTACCATATCTGAGGAAGAAGCGTATCCTTTGCTTTGCTTTGAGTGTGTGCATGTGTGTGTATAGTGCGGATATCCTCATCAGGTGATATTTCAATTATCTTTTTAGAGCCACACTGAGTCATATCCCCTACCATTATGGTTTTATGTTCTTTTTTAAGAAAGTCCTACATTTCAGTTTTTTTTTTTTTAAAGATTTTATTTATTTATTTCACAGAGGGAGAGAGATCACAAGGAGGCAGAGAGGCAGGCAGACAGACAGAGGGGGAAGCAGGCTCCCTGCTGAGCAGGGAGCCCGATGCAGGCCTCGATCCCAGGACCCTGAGATCATGACCTGAGCCAAAAGCAGAGGCTTTAACCCACTGAGCCACCCAGGCGCCCTACATTTCAGTTTTGTAGGCAGTGCACAGTTGTGGCTGTCAGAAGAAGCAAATTCTTTCTCATCTCTGTTTTGGCACTAAATACGTTGTATAAAATGGAGAAACTAGCAGTGGGAATTAAAGCAAATCTTAAAAGGTCTTAATTAAGTATCTTTAGAATTAAGAGTCACAATATTGACATTCTGTCTTCAAGAACTAATCATCATGCCCATTAGGAAAAAAGAACACAGAAATCTTCTGAAATGAAAGTAAAAGAACCATGGAGAAATTAAACCTGAAAATGTTACCTTAGAAAAACTTTCTAAATAAAAGTCATGTAAGGAATGGATTCTTAGCCTGCAATGCATGAACTCCAGTGGGCTTCCGATGTCTAGAGACCCCACTAAATTATATACAGAATTATGTGACAATGGAAATTTGTACATTTTTATTCCCTCTAAGAGAATGAGACTCCCCAAAGAGTACACAACTCAGAAATATCAATAACAGTGTTCTGGAAGTCATTCAAGATCATTGGACATAAAAACAATGAACACTGATTTCCTGGTTATCAGGTTATTAGTGGTACTAATGTGTAATACTTAAGATTTGGTTCACTTGTGAGTTACAGAAAATACCGAATTGTAGTAAATAAGAAGTTAATAGTTTATTCCTTTCTCATTGTGTTACTTTCAGTTCTCTTGGAAGCTGACATAAAAAGTGGGATTAAATATGCAAGGATTGTATTAGGAGAAACACCTGCGTGAAAGGAAATAGGGAGGAAGGGAAGACTCAGGGAGACATTAGACCACAATGCAAGTGCCACCTGTGAAGAAGAGTGGGCGAGGAGGCTGAGTGGGTGGGTCTAAGGCTGCTGTCTAAGGCACGTTCATCAAAGCCAGTGGGGGGTGGCTGACAAGGACTCCCGTGTCTCTCCATAGCACTGAGCCATTGTTGGGGAGCAACACATGGGATTCATGGCTTCAGTGAAAACTGGGGTGATAGAAATCAAAGTGCAGCAGCTGGGTCTTTTGGTCATTTACCCTCCATGTGGAAGGAGGTCTGTGAAACACATTCTCATGGCTATTGCGATCACATAAAGGAATCCCAGAGGTAGGTGGATCAGGGCTAGTTAAGCAGTGTCCTGGCCTCATTAGGGGGCCAAGTTCCTTGTGTCTTGCTGCCCCACCCTCCTCAGCATGCAGCTTTCTCCTCATGGTCAGAGATGACTGAATGACTGACTGAAGTGTCGCCATCATATCTGAACTCCAGAAAATAAGAAGAGGTAAGGGAGGAAGAAGGCAGCACCCCTCTCCTTTTGAGGACGTTTTGTTCTGGAATTACACAGCACTACGCTTACATCCCATTGGCCAGCATTCTCATTAACCCCACCCAGCTGCAGAAGAGGCTGAGAAAATGTATTTTTTATTCTGGGGCAACCATGTGTGTGACTAAAAATTGGGGTTTCTTTTACCAAAAAAGAATGAGAGAACAGATATGAGGATACAAATAGCAGTTTCTGCCACTGGGAAGCAGAGAAATATAGTCAACAAGGATAATAACAAATATTCCAAGAATGATATACAATTTGACATTTTACTTTGTATGTCAACAAAGATGCAGATAAGGATGTAGACAGATGTGCAGTGTACTCATACGTTCAAATATTCAGGTCTTTATATATATAGACTCTTTTTTTAGTTTGGCCTTGTTTTGGTAATATGATATCCAATTGTTTTGAAAGGGAGGAGACTAAATATAATATACAAATGGAAATCAGGAATCTGTAAGATTCTAAACAATAGCAGTTGAGACATCATTTGAACTTAACTATATATTCAAGAGTTTTTTTTGATCATGTTGTCCTCTAAGGTCAGAGCTATTCTAGAAAGAGAATTTTGGAAAACATGTTGTCTTTAACCATGCTTTAACCAGTTCGACTCACGGGAACTAAGTATGGCTGTGGAACAGGAGGCTGTGGCACCTGCACAGTGATGATATCGCAGTACACGCCCACTACCAAGAGGATAAGGTACCTTGCAGCAAAGTCCAGACGTGGTTGCATTTTTGAAGTCTTGAACTTTGTTTTATTCCTTCACTTGATAAACATGTAGGAGCACCTACTATGCAACAAGAACTGTGCTAGGTACTGGGGGTACAATGATGAACAAGACAGACATGGTCCCCAGAATGTGAATGGGTTAGGGAAAAAACGTACCATCAACGAAGATAACATATGGTCAAAGAATCCCCTGTTGAAAATGGCAAGGCTGTCTGACTTCCTGTGCTGTCTGGGGAAAGAGGAAGGACTGAAATCTCAGTGAAGAATAATGGCATCATCACACTTTTATATTACTGTTACAGCCTACTAACTGATGTCCTTGCTCCCACCCTTGCCCCCCCAATATGATGAATTCCATACATCTGTCAGAGAGATCGCCTTCAAGTATAAATCAGATCATCACACTCTCCTACTTTAAAAATCACCAGTGGTTTCCCATTACATTTAACATCTTCTCTTTATGTTTGAAATTAATCCTTCTTTAGGTTCACCAAGTTTCTTGGATTTGTGGGTTGGTGTCTTCTATCAGCTTTGGAAACTTCTCAAGCCATCATCTCTTCAAATATTTACTCTCTTTCTTTCTCTCCCTTTCCTTCCCCCCCTTCCTCCTTCTCCCTCCCTTTTCCCTCTCTCCCTTCCTTTCACTTTCCTCTTCTCTCTCCCCACTCCTCTGTTTTGGACTCCAACCATGCATATCTTAAACCATTTTATATCATTCTGCGGATCTCAGAGGACGGCTAAGGATCTGAGCAGTCCTTAGATTTTGGAGATGTGCCTGTATTCCACAGCCAGGTCACTTGCTTCCTGATCCCTCCCTGGGTGGATCCCTCCCTGGGATCAACTTCCTCCCTGGAGATGATCCCTCCCTGCTTTACAGCCTGGCTGCCCACTTTCTAGTTCACCAAGAAGTTCTCTTTGTTCTCCCATATCACTTCCATGTTTTGGGAGATCTTTTGCAGCCATGCCTCCCTGTCTTCAGGCTCTGGAGGGTGGCAGCTGCTCTATGCTCTGTGAATCCTGAGTGCTTACAGTTTTCTGTCAGTTCTCTTGCTTTCCCCCCACCTTCCTCATCTAAGAGTCATGTGCCTGGAGCGTTTTGTTTTTGTTTTTGTTTTTGTTTTGTTTTTTTGTAGTACTCCTTCCCTACCCCTACTTTTAGAGTATTACCCTCAGCACTCAGTGAAGTTTGGTGGGGAAGAGTTTTGGGACAGCATAGTCTGGCTTTGTTTTTTAATTTGCATTAGCCCACGTTAAAAATTTGTTGAAAATTGATGTGGTTTCTCCTTACTCCTGTCTAAGGCAGACTCCTCCAACCATGTCAGAGATGAGGACAGCTATATCTCCTCTCTCTTAACAAAGGGCTTGTACTTAATGGGCTTTAGATCATTTAAGTTTCTTTACATACCCAGCATCTGATGAGTTTTTTAAAAACTATAATTATATAGCTTATCCAGCTTGTTTTGGTTTTTAGAATGAGAGTGAAGGTCTCTTACAAGTTTCTAAATGAAGCCTTACAGCCTATTTTGTGTGTCTCTCAACCTGGAATCCTACCATTTCTCCTGTATTCACCATGATCCAACCTCACTGGCCTTCTTTCTGTCCCTAAACATCCCAAGCCCATTTCTGCTTCAGGACCTTTGCATGCATTGTCCTTCTACCTGGAATGTTTGCTCCCAAACCTTCATGTCTGACTCCTTCAAATCATTCGGGTTCCAGCAAAAATGTTACACAGTCAGCCCTCTTTGATCACCTTATAAATAGCAAGGCCCACCTCACCTCTGCAGCTCCTTAGTCCCTTTACCTGTATCACTTTATTCATAGCACTTGTTACTATCTCAGTTTATGTACGTATGTATGGTCTACATATATATGTATTGTCTATCTTCCCTCCACTAGAATATATACTCTACAAGGGCAGGGACTTCGTCTGTCTTGTTGACCAGTGAATCCTAGTGCCTCATACTTTGCCTGGCACATAGTAGACACTCAATAAATATTTCATTTAATTATAAATGAATAATATTCTTCCAATCTTTCTTTTGTGTGTGTATATCTCTCTATAGAGATAGATAGATAGAGATAGATAGATAGATACAGATGCAGTACTGTTTAGAAACATGCAGTGCTGTATATTCTGGTTCTAAAACCTGTGCACGAGCTGAGGACAGAAGGTATCTGCAATGCCTGAGGCACTGTACAAAACCTGCCGTATTGGAGGTGCTGCGTGAGCACTCTAGCCCATTTCCCACTAGGTACAATGTACTTTGTGCTTCTCTTTTGCATCCTGAAGCCATCATGCCGCCAATGCCTGTCTGATCCCCATCTGCTCTCTGTATGGGGCTGCTGTCACCACGATAGAAGGCATAGGAAGCACCAAGGCCAGGATTCATCCTGTTCAGGTGAGGCTGGGCTTCTTCCTCACAGGGTTTCTGTGCTCAGAAAGCACGGCAAGGCCTGAAGGTTAACGCGGTAGACAGTCTGAGCCCTGCTGCTTCTTCACTGCCTGTCCGTGAAACCGAGTTCAAGGCCAGGAGTGACACCGGCTGTGTGTGTGTGTGTGTGTGTGTGTGTGTGTGTGTGTGTGTGTGTGTGTGTGTTTTACAACCGATTTCTCAGAAGGATGTTTCTGGAAGAATAGAAGACTTTTTCTTTTGGAAGAAAACCCCGACATTGCTGTGTTTGGTTTTTTTTGTTCTAATTGGATGGGACCTATCCATCTTACATCTTCTAAATTCAAAGAAATGAGGGCCATATGCATTGAGAGTTATAATTTTGTCCTTTTTCCCCCCCACAAAGTGGAAAATAACCTGATTTTAAAGCTGGATGAAAATCTCAACTTCCAAAAAGATTTTTTTAAACGTAGGACTTGTGCAGAAGACAGATGATAGGAGTTTTAATAAATTTGGAGACTTTTCTCCTAAGGCAGCACCTTGTTGGAACTTCACCTCAAATGAAAGGGCACCTCAGACTCCTGGCCCTTTAAATTATTTATATATTTCCAATAAAAAGTAGCTATTGCTACTTGTTTTTATCTAGGTTAATGAAGGTCACTTATGAGGAGAGGATTGAAGAGAGAAAAGATAGGGGCAACATAGAGAATAACCAAACTTCACATTCCCTGGACTTTGAAGGAATGTCAAGTCCTATTTATGTCCTGTGAAACCTCATTACTTAGAGGGAATGAATCCTGCCTGAACGCCCTTGTGAGATGTGGCTGTTCACAGCTATGAGACAGCCCTTCATTTAGTAGCTGCTGCTGAGCTCCTGGGGTTGCAATGGAGCCAGAAGATAGCTTCCATGATGGGGCAGCACCTTTGAAGTTAGACTCCAAAGAGAAAATGCTGGGAAGGAAAAGGTTTGGTAGAGAAATTTCCTTCCTGACTGTTTTCTGGATTAGCAGTGGCACTTTGCAAACGCTTGTGTGCTGTAGTGATAGGGTAATCACTGGTAGCTAGAAGGCACTCAGGGGGTTGGCTTGGTTTGATTTTCTCAACTTTCGAGCAATTTACTTCACTTCTCTGAGGGACTTAAAGGGAGTAAGCCTTATTTCTGTGATTCCCATTCTGGATTACATATTGGAACCACCAGGGAATCTAAAAAATATATGTCTGTGCTCTTGGTCTGAGCTGCTTCCTGGGCTTTGGAAATTTTAAATTCCCCTGGTGATTTCAAAGGCTGGAACATTTAATGAAAGGCAAGAACCAGTAATCACATCCACCCAGTCTGAGAAGAGGAGACACCTGGGATGAGAAAGATTTTCTAGGGCCTCTTCTCCAGTTTTATTGTGCAAACAAGTTGCCTGGGGATCTTGTCAGAGTGCAGTTTCTGATTCGGTAGGTCTGGGGTTGGGCCCAAGATTCTGCATTTCTAATCTTGCTGTGCTTCCAGGAGAGGATAGCCAAGTGTCATGGCACACAATGTGGGTTCTGCACCCCTGGAATGGTGATGTCCATCTACACATTGCTGAGGAACCATCCAGAGCCCTCTCTGGAGCAGATAACTGAGGCCCTTGGTGGTAGGTTGTGTATATATATATATATATATATATATATATATATATATATATATATATATATATATATATCTGTGCTTTTAAGTAATGGAGATGGTCAGAGGTGATGTAGACACTCACTGTGTGCCACGTGCTGTATTCATGCTGTATAAAGATCGTCTCATTTACTCTTCATGATACCTGTGCAAGACAAGCCTTATTACTATCCCCATATCATAGATGGAGAAGCTGAGGTTTAGAGAGAAGAATTTATTTAAAGTTGTACCACCAATAAGTGGAAGAATTACTTTTTTCAAATCAGGATTCAAACAAGATCCACACATTTCTCTTGGCTGATATATTTCTCCTCTCTTGATTTATAAAAGTCTTCTCCCTGCCTGGGTGGCTCAGTCCATCTTCCCTATCCCCCTGCTCATGTTCTCTCTGACCGTCTCTCTTTTTCTCTCAAATAAATAAATAAAATCTTTTTTTTTTAAATCTCCTTCCTCCCTTTTTTATTGTTCTCTTATTTTTTTAAAAAAATATTTTATTTGAGTGAGAGAGAGAGCACAAGTGGGGGAGTGGCAGAGGGAGAGGGAGAAGCAGGCAGAGGGAGAAGAGAGACACCCCGCTGAGCAAGGAGTCTGGTATGGGGCTCCACCCAGGACCCTGGGATCATAACCTGAGCTGAAGGCAGGTGCTTAGCTGACTGAGCCACCCAGGCTCCCCTATTTGCTTATTTTTACAAATATTACAAAGCCAGTTTATTCATTTACTCTTGGAAAGAGTCCAGTTTTCTCCACGTGCCACTCTCTCCCATCACTCTCCCTTAGGGAGTGGGTGCTCTCAGGATCCTATTAGATATCAGAGGACTCTTAATGAACACAACATGAGATCAAAGAGATTGAGATCTTCTGGTGATACTTATTTCAAATAACTGTCTTTATCCAGTCTAGAGTGATTTTATCCAGTTCAGAAGCTCAGTGAGTGTATGGATGGAGGAGGTCTTCATTAACAAGATTCTAAACAATTTTTTAAAATAATAGCCTCCAGATCCTGGTGAAACTCTTCATGGACCAATCTGTTCATCTCCTACCTCCCAAGGACCCTATTTCCCTGCCAGAGAACACTCGGTTAGAACTCATGAGTCTAGCTCTTCCACAGACATGGAAGACCAGAGCAAATGGAAGTAAAAAGGAGAGATGCAGCCCATAAACTGTCTCTTGCCTGATTTCCTTTAGATCCTGTTATGCATTTGACCTCATGGCTAGTTATAATGTGGACAAGGGGTTTTCAAATTTTAGAGTGCTTAAGACTTCCATGGTAGAATTTGTAAAGAGTGAAGGTTTCTGGGATTAAACCCCAGATAGCTTGCTTCAGTGGCTTTTTTTTTTTAATAAGACCTCAGATTTGGGGGTATGGGGGTGAATGTGAGCTATGGACCACTGTGAGAGAAATGCTGCCCTAATGATTTGTTGTAAATATTGTGTGCCCAGTTGTTTCCAAAGTTTAATCATTGCCTTTGCTGTTTTTAGCTTGAAATTACTGTATTCTTTGAGCACCTATCATAAGCAGAAGATATGAAACTGTTTACAGAGAGAAAACACAAATAAATGGGTTGTTCAGCTCGACTTCAGAACTCTCAACCTAGTATCCCAAGTTGCCAATGAAAAAAATCAGACTTTGTAGATTACGTAGACTGAAATGTCCAATGGGGCTTTCTTCTTGAATGGGGGTCCTTACTTCCATCATGCATTTGGCAGACTGTGCCTCTCTCTATGTTAGTTGAGTAATACAGTTGAGTTTTTCTCCTTCAGGTAACCTATGCCGTTGCACTGGATATAGGCCCATAATTGATGCATGCAAGACTTTCTGCAAAGTAAGTAGAAAGGAACACATTTTTTAAAAAGATTTTATCTATCTGTCTATCTATCTATCTATCTATCTATCTATCTATCTATCTATCTATCTATTTATCTATTTATTTGAGAGAGAAAGATTGAGTGTGTCAGGGGGGAGGGACAGGGGGAGAGGCAGAGAGAATCTTAAGCAGACTCCCCACTGAGTGTGGAGCCCTACGCAGGGCTTAGTCCCATGACCCTGAGACGCTTAACCAACCAAGCCACCCAGGCATCCTAAAAGGAACACGCGATTGAGTGTATTTTTTTCCTAAGTAAACAAAACAGTAGAGGTTACCAGACGTTACTACGGGAACAGCCATTGTTACTAATACAAAGCCCTTCTTATCTCAGGCTCTGTAATTGCTGTTTGTTATTTGATCTTGGGCAGGTGCCTATTCTCATCCATTGATATTGCCCAGAGAGTCACATAATGAGCACCTAAGCACTTTGATACTGGCTGTAGGTCATTGTTTCGAGGGATTTTCCCTGATCTGTTTGTGTCAGGTGCCCTGCCTCCTGTTGCTCCTGCAGCCCTCTGTGCATGCCCCTATCACAGCAGTGGTCACAATCCTGTTTGCTGTCCCATCTCTCCCATCAGACAGTGGGCTGCTTGCCAGCAGGGTCTGTGCATCTGCAGGGCTGGGCCCCACACACCGATTGAATAGCCACTCAGTCACTATCTGTTGCATGAATAAATGAACAAACAACCTGGAAATGAGGGACAGAAGATTGCCCTTTGGACACTCAACTATGAAATCAATATGTCATAAATAAGAACTGAGTGATAGTCATAGTAATTGTTAATATGTATCATTAATAAAGTGTTAAATATTATTAATATTGTTAATATTTATTGCTGAGTGCTGGACTTCGTTATAAGATTTTTATGTGTTTTGACTTGTTGAATAATCACTACTATTCAAATTTTCTCATAACCTTAGTCTTTTTTTAATTAGAAGTTAGCATGGATATGTTTACATACACATGGTTCTTTTTCATAACATTTAGCAGTATTGATTCTGTATCATGTTTCAACTGGTAGTCACCTGTTTTATTTAATAGTTAGTAGAGGGGACTTTGCGTCCTGCCTGGAGTTTGCATTTCATCTCCAGCTTCAGCAACTCACCCCAGAAGACCAGCCCTATCTGAGGCTGGACCAGCTGCTTTTCCATTTAGGTGAGGACCAGGTACCAAGCTTGAATCAAGACCTAGGCAATAGAGAAGTAACATCAGTGAAATGGTGAAACGGGAGTTTTCTACTCTCTTCTTCCCAAAGAACACCAATTTTGACACTCCTGGAAAAGAGTGACTTATGGATGAGTCCAAGAGTCCAGTGGAGAAATCCCATCACACCAGTAGAACAATAACAATAATAAACCCAAGATTGTATGCATTGAAGAGAGTGAAAGAAACGGTTTCACTTTATCTGCATCATCCTTCCTGCAAGGTGGCACAGTTCAGTGCCAAGTCAGACCTTCTTGGCTCATGATTTACCCCATGGGGGAATGTGAGAGTATGTGAGTGGGTATCTGGCTTCCCCAACTATGTGGATACTGCCAGAGGTCCACTTCTTTCTCACCCCATCCAGAATACTGAGGAGTGCTGCACAGTGCTGGGCAGGAAAGGGTGGGAGAAGAGGAGCCAGGGCTCTGAGAGGGCATCAATAGAACATGGATCCTACTAACCATGAGCAACAAGAAAAAAATGGAAAGATAATTTAACAAGATCAGGAAAACAATACATGAACTAAATGAGAAATTTAATGGAGAGATAGAAGTAATTAGAGGCAAACAGAAATTATGGAGCTGAAGAATACAATGAACAGAATCAGGAACAAGACAAGGATGCCTACTCTCACCACTTCTGTTCAACATAGTACCAGAAGTCCTAGCCAAACAATTAGGCAAGAAAAAGAAATAAAAGGCATCAAAATTGGGAAGAAAGGAGTAAAATTTCCTGTGCACATGACATGATTTTATATATAGAAAACCCTGAAGACTCCACCAAAAAAATTGTTAGTACTAATCAATGGATTCAATAAAGTTGCAGGATATAAAATCAACATACAAAACTCAGTTGTGTTGCTATATACTAGCAAGCTATCAGAAAGATTAAGAAAACAATCTTATTTATAATAGCATCAATAACAATAACATACTTAGAAATAAATTTAACCAAGGAAGTGAAAGAGCTAGACACTGAAAACTATAAAACATTGTTGAAAGAAATTGAGGAAGACAGAAATAAATGGAAAGACATCCCATGTTCACAGATTGGAAGAATTAATATTTTTAAAATGTCCATACTACCAAAGCAATTGATGCAATCCCTGATGAAATTCCATTAGCATTTTTCACAGAAATAGAAAAAAAATCCTAAAATTTGCATGAAACCAAAAAAGACCCAAAATAGGCAATGCAATTTTGAGAAAAAACAAAACTGGATGCATCACACATCCTGATTTCAAACTATTTCACAAAGCTATAACAATTGAAACAATATGGCACTGGCATAAAACAGACCCACAGACCAATGGAACAGAATTGAAAGCCCTGATATAAACTCATGCCTATACAGTTAACTAATCTTTGACAGGGGAGCTAGGAACACAATGCGGAAAGGATAGTCTCTTCAATAAATGGCTTGGGGAAACCTAAATGAATTGTACCCCTACTTTACACCACTCACAAATGAACTCAAAATGTATTAAAGACTTAAATGTAAGACCTGAAACCATAAAACTAGAATAAATCATAGGGAAAAAGCTCCTTGACATTGGTTTTGGGAATGATTTTTTGGATATGAAACCAAAAGCACAGGCAACAAAAGGAAAACTAAGCAAATGGTATTATCTCAAACTGAAAATCTTCTGCACAGTGAAGGATGCAATTAATTAAATGAAAAGGCAACCTACACAATGGGAGAAGATATTTGGAAACCATTAACCATAGGGAGTTAATATCCAATTATATAAGGAACTAATGCATCTCAATAACAAAAAAAGTAATTTGATTTAAAAATGGGCAAAAGATCTGAATAGACTTTTTTTAAAAAAAGACATACAGATGGTCAACAAGTACTTGTAAAGTACCCAACATCACTAGTCATCAGTGCAAATCAAAACCACAGGGAGATACCTCACACCTGTCGGGATGGCTGTTTTCAAAACGTCAAAAGTTAAACGTTGACAAGGATATGAAGAAAAGGGTATCCTTGTACAGTGTTCATGGGAATGTAAATTGGTGCAGCCACTATGGAAAACAATATGGAATTTCCTCAAATAATTAAACACAGAACCACCGTAGGATCCAACAATCCCACTTCTGGGTATATATCTGAAGGAAGTGAAATTAGTACCTCAAAGAGATATCTGAACTCCCATATTCACTGCAGCATTATTCACTATATGGAAATAACCTAAGTGCCCATCAACAGATTAACGTACACACACACACACACACACACACACACACACACACGAATATTATTCAGCCATGAGAAAGTGGGAAATCCTGCCATTTGCAACAATATGGGTGAATCTAGAGGACATTACACTAAGTGAAATTAGCCAGATAAAGGAAGACAAATACTGTATGATCTCACTTACATGGAGAATGTAAAAAAGAAAAAAGTTGAACTCATAGCAACAGAGCGTAATGGTGGTTGCCAGGGGCAGAGACTGGGAGAATGAGAGATGCTGGTTAAAGGGCACAAGCCCTCAGTTATAAGATGAATACGCTCTGGGAATCTAATTTACAGCATGGTGATGATAGTTAATAAAATTGTGTTGTGTACTTGAAATTTGCTAAGACAGTAGACCTTAAGTGTTCTCAACACACACCCACAAAGATGGTAACTATGTGAGGTGATGGATGTGTTCATCATCCTGATTGTGGTAATCATTTAACAAAGTATACATATGTAAAACAACCACATTGTGCATGTTTTTGGGTTTTTTTTTTTAAGATTTTATTAGGGGCGCCTCGTTGGCTCGGTGGGTTAAGCCTCTGCCTTCGGCTCAGGTCATGATCTCAGGGTCCTGGGATCGAGCCCCGCATCAGGCTCTCTGCTCGGTGGAGAGCCTGTTTCCTCCTCTCTCTCTGCCTGCTCCTCGGTCTACTTGTGATCTCTCTCTCAATCTGTCAAATAAATAAATAAAATCTTAAAAAAAAAATAAAGATTTATTTGTCAGAGAGAGAGAGAGAGAGAGCACAAGAAGGGAGGGGTGGCAGGAAAGGGAGAAGCAGGCTCCCCACTGAGCAGGGAGCCCGACACGGGACTTGATCCCAGGACTTGGGGATCATGACCTGAGCCAAAGGCAGACGCTTAACTGACTGAGCCACTCAGGTGTCTCCACATTGTGCACTTTATTTTTTTTTTTTTTATATTTTATTTATTTATTTGACAGAGAGAGAGAGATCACAAGTAGGCTGAGAGGCAGGCAGAGAGAGAGAGGAGGAAGCAGGCTCCTTGCCGAGCAGGGAGCCTGATGTGGGCCTCGATCCCAGGACCCTGAGATCATGACCTGAGCCGGAGGCAGAGGCCTCAACCCACTGAGCCACCCAGGCGCCCCACATTGTGCACTTTAAACGTATAATTTTATTTGTCAGTTTTACCTCAGGAAAACTGAAAAAATACTTAGTAGAATCAGCAATAAATTCTCGATTATTTGTTTTTTCACCCACTAGACTTCTGGCTGCTGCCAAAGTAAAGAAAATGGGGTTTGCTATCTGGATCAAGGAATAAATGAATTACCAGAATTTGAAGAAGGAAATAAGGTCAGTGAATTATAAATTTTTATATGGTTTTTCTCAGGACATGAACAGAAACCAACTTATTTTTAGGGAGAATAAATGGCTGCCTAAGTTGACTCATTCCTTGGATTTCAGCATGCCCCCCCCCATTCTCCCATCTTCTTCCAAAAAAAAAAAAAATAAAAGTCTGTCCTAACAACTTTATTCTTCATTCCAGATATTATTCTGGTCCAAGTACAACTATCCATAGGAGAGAAAACATATTGATCCCTTAATGTCTCTTAGAGTTTTGTTTTTGTTTTTGTTTTTGTTTTTTTAAAAGCTTGTTTCAAGGACTAGAAGCAAAGTGAGAATGTTAGGGAAATGGAAAAACTGGCAGAGGGAGAAGTGATGGGTGGCAATTTGGGGAAACTTTTTGTTTTCAGCTGCTGGTGCCTCCTCTGCTTTTCCATACTGCAAAGAGAACATACAGGAAGTTGAGCTTTGGAGGACGGTTGGCATCTGCACTGAGTTGCTAGTAAATAGATCTGTGTTAGAGCCCTTGACTTAGAACCCAGAGACTGTGGTTAGCCAGTTGGCTTTGTTTCTGTCTGCTGTATGTCTTTCTTCTCACCTCATTCCACAAAGGATTTAAAGTAGTTAGAGTTGCCTGATGACAATAACTCCTGTTCTTTTCTTTTCTTTTAAAGACAAGTCCAAAACTCTTCTTAGAAGAGGAGTTTCTGCCATTGGATCCAACTCAAGAATTGATATTTCCTCCAGAGCTAATGGTAAGGCAAAGTTGAGCTCATTCTAGAGGAATTCATGGTGAAATATTTAGGAAGGGTGTTTTCTTATGGATCCTCTCAGAGACTGATTGACAAATAAGTAACATCTATCTGCCATTTGTTGTTGTTTTTTTAAGATTTTATTTATTTATATGACAGAGAGAGACATAGTGGGAGAGGGAACACAAGCAGGGGGAGTAGGAGAGGGAGAAGCAGGCTTCCTGTGGAGCAGGGAGCCGGATGTGGGGCTCGATCCCAGGACGCTGGGGTCATGACCTGAGTGAGCCTAAGGCAGACGCTTAATGACTTAGGCACCCCCCATCTGCTGTTCTTAACCCAAGCTCTAAAGAGTATGGGACTAAGGCAGAGATGGGTGAATGAGGGTAGAACCATCACGAGGGGATAGTTGTTAAAAGCAGCAGATTGTATCTATAAGAAAATGTCACCACAACTTTTATAAATGTAGACATGTTTTCTACTTCTAGCTTTGTTGAAGTTTATTCTTCCATAAAATGGTTTGACAAAATTAAGCATTAAAATATTTTCAAACATTGAAATGAATTCCTTGGAGATATAAAAGCAACGAAGGTAGATATAGAACAGTCTCCAGAAGGAATAAAATACTTTTATATGTTTAATCTGAACTCTGATTGCTTAGTAAAGCTTTACTCTTAGGTCACTTTTATTTTATTTTATTTATTATTTACTTATTTATTTTTGATTTTTTTAATTTTAATTTTTAAAAATTTTTTTCAGTGATTCAAGATTCATTGTTTATGCACCACACCTAGTGCTCCCTGCAATATGTGCCCACCTTAATACCCAGCACCAGGCTCACCCATCCCCCCTCCCCCTCCCCTCCATACCCCTCAGTTTGTATCTCAGAGTCCACAGTCTCTCATGCTTCATCTCCCCTTCCAATTTACCCCAATTCACTTTTCCTTCCCTTCCCCTAAAGTCCTCCATTTTATTCCTTATGTTCCACAAGTAAGTGAAACCATATGATAATTGAGTTTCTCTGCTTGACTTTTATTTTATTTTTTAAAAAGACTTCCATTTCCTTTCTCTGTTTCCTACCAAAATGGGGCAGAAACAGGTGAAAATGTTGTCATGAGATGATCTTGAATCCCTCTTGCTGTTCTAACAGATAATGGCTGAGAAACAACCACAAAGGACCAGGATTTTTGTTGGTGATAGAATGACATGGATTTCTCCAACGACCCTGACAGAACTTCTAGAAGCGAAATTCAACTATCCTCAGGCCCCTATTGTCATGGGAAACACCTCTGTAGGTATGTAGAACCCCAGGGACCTCTTCTGAGGGAACTGAGGAAAAGGACTTTGGAGGAAAGAACCTCATATATGCATGTTCTCAGGAAAAATGGTCTAAAAAGCACTTTTAATAGTTTTGACTTAACTTCCTTGGGATTGCTCAAGAGACTTTCACAACTTCCATTATGTAAGTGAATTCCTATTGCCCAGAATCAGAGCAGTGCATAGAGTTACACCCAGGAGATCTGCTTCATAACAGCTCAGAAGTAGTAGTTCTAGTGACAGCTGTCCTTTCTTTCCAAATGGCGATTGATCTTGGGCTCATATTTGAAGTTGCTCTTTGTTTCCTCTTTCGGTGGTATCCTGATAGCTATGAAATGGTTTTCTCACACTGCAGTTACAGGGTCTTTCTATTGTGTCTGTTGTGAACTCAGTTTGACTGCCTGCTTCTTTGAGGAGTCTCCCAGAGTCCTCCCAAAGAGAATTTTGAGTATGCCGCAAGTCATCTCATACTAGTCAGCCAACACTTCAAGCTGACAAGTTCAAAGAGACCTCCAAGTTCAGTGGAAGTCCATCTGGTCTGTCTCTGGGTGATTTGGCCATGAACAGAACAATGGAAAGATATGTAATTTTTATGTATTTAAAGATAATCACTTTTTTTTTCTTTTAGAGAGAGAGAGTAATAGTGTGTGAACAGGGGAGGAGGGGCAGAAGGAGAGAGAGAGAAAGACTCTTAAGCAGGGTCCACGCCCAGCACGGAGTCCCACATGGGGCTCAGTCTCATGACCTTGACATCATGACCTGAACCAAAGCCAAGAGTCAGGCACTTAACTGAGCCACCCAGGCATCCAAAGATAATCACTTTTAATCACAATTTCAAAATTTATTTTTTTCTAATCCTTTAGGGCCTGAAATGAAATTTAAGGGTGTCTTTCACCCAGTTATAATTTCTCCCGATGGAATTGAAGAAATGAATTTTGCAAACTGTTCACATAATGGTGAGTTCTTATGGTCCCTGTTTTCTTAGTTCACATTCATTAATCAATTTATGTCCTTTGTCAAGCAGATAAGCTGAAAAAGAATTATTCCTAATTATAATATACAGAAATTCTCTCCTTATAAAAATGATAAAATTCTGGAGGAGACCCAGGGAAGAATTCTCTATAGTTATGAAAAATACTAATTGTCTGAATAGTCTACTGAAAAACTTTCTATGTCTGCCATATCAGAGATATGTAACAACTATTCAGTGAAGGGTATTGTGCTAAGTGGTGTATAGAAGATACATATGAATAGAACCCCGTCTCTGCTCTCCAGAAGCACAGTAGTAAGGAGAGCAGCTTTATGTATTGAGCAGCTTACAATCTGGCTCATCTGTTCCCACAAAGGAAATTGATTTAATGACAATGATGAGAAGTAATATAAATGTGGGTTTGAAGTCTAGCTCTGGAGTCTAATTCTTGAATTTCACATATTAGCTACAAGAGCTTAGTCAAGTTCTAAATCTCAGTTTCTTCATAAGTGAAATGGGGCCATTCTCTCAAAGATTTCTTAAAGAGTCAAGGAGATTGTTTGAAGCATTCAGCGTAGTAGAAACATTTCGCCTACATCACCTTCATCACCACCACCACATCTACCATCATCTCCACCATCACCACCATTAACACCACCACCGCCACCACCGCCTCCATCACCACTACACCTTCATCACCACCTCCATTAATGCACAAGCTCCATCGCTACCACCACCTCCATCACAACTATCACCACCATCACATCTATTAACAGCACCATGACCACCACCATCACCTCCTCCACCTCCATCACCATCTCCATCACCTCCATCACCACCACCACCTCCCTGATCTCCACCACCACCTCCATCACCACCACCCCCATCACCACCACCCCCATCACCTCCACCACCACCATTACCATCAATAAGCAGGGCAGCAAGTATCCAGGAAAGAGATCCCCCATCTGTAACTTTGGTCTAATGACATTTCCAGGTCAGCAGTGATCACACCACATTATTTATAAATGATTTCATTTCAGAGCTGACCTTAGGTGCTGGCCTCAGCCTGACTCAGGTGAAGTGGATCTTGGGTGAAGTAATCTGGAACCTCCCAGAGGAGAAGACATGGATGTACCGAGCTCTCTTGAAGCATTTGAGAACTCTGGCTGGATCTCAGATCAGGAACATGGCTGTATGTATTGGATGATGGTTAACTCTGGCATGCATGTCTTGGGTGACCGTCTCTGACAAATCATGATATTTTTTGTTCTTTAAGAACAGACAAAGATTAATAATTCTCTAAACCCTTCCTTACTCCTTACTTTATCACTTGTGTTTTTATAATTCTGTAACAGATTTTGAAAATAACTCATTATTTTAAAAAGTCTTTAGGGGGCCATATTGTGAGCAGGCACCTAGATTCAGATCTGAATCCACTCCTGGCCGTGGGCAACTGTACCCTCAACTTGCTATCAAAAAGTAAGTGACAACTCTTTCTTGGAGATTATTAAACCTGCTCCTCTTATCTGCTTTCTCTCTGGGGAGGCAGAAGGTCCAGTTTTGAAAATGACTATTCTTTGTAATAGTCATGATTCTCCCCACCTTTTTGGATGCTGGAAATTTGGCCGGTCTGTTCCTAATTCCATACACTTTCAATGTCTTTGTTACTTTCTTTTTGAGGCCATGTGCTAGGTCTTTTCCTGTATGGGTCACTTTATGTTGACCATGCTTGTGTTGGTTAGTGTCCTGCTGTGACCCAAGTAGTAGTGAGAACTATAGGCGGCTGAGAACTACTGAGCCCCTTTGTTGAACACTTTCTCCAGGTGGTACAGGGCGGTTGTGTCACCCCTGTCATCTTGTGTACTCATACTTAATTTTTCATTGATGGAAGCCTACAGATCTTTTTTTGTTGAAAATGGTGGGGGTCCATTCTGTATTTATATGAGTTTTGTTTTTGAAACAAAGTCCCGGACTTTTAATATATTTCTCTTATTTCAACTTGGTTAATAGTTATTGCTAATTGGTCCCTTATAAATCTGTTTTTATTTTCATTTAAAAATATGGCCTAGTCTTCTATTACCTGCATTGTTAAATACCTACTCTTCATATCATCTGAACCACAAAATTATCTTAAGGGGGAAGGTTAGTATTCAGAGTTGTATGTTTAAGTAACATCTCTTTAAAACAATCATATGATGAGAAAAACATATCTTGTGATGTGAATGTAAACATCAAAAGCTTCTTAGCTTTCATCCTAAAGTCATATTACATTATAGCTTTAAGTGGTTCCTCCCCCAGTGTATTGATTAAAGCATAGAAATTCCTTAGGTGCTGGAAAAAGATGTAAAAAAATAAGGCAGCACCTCACTAGTACACATTTATTAAAGGGAATTTATTTATTCATTCCTGAACCTAGTAGGGTTCCTGGTTATAAACAATACATGTTTGTTGAGTGACTTGATCAAGAGGGATATTAATATCTACTTCTTGCTGACGAAGCTCAAAATGAATTTTGCTGTCGTCTGGGAAGAGGACTGTTCATGTCCTGTTCTGTGTGACCTCTGGGCTTACTCTGCTAGATATTTTTCTTTATAAGCAAGCAAACAACAACAACAAAACAGGTGGGACTAGTCTGGAAGAAACACCACAAGATGCCATTAAAGGGGGAAAGATTTGCTAAGCACAGAAAGAACACTTCCTTTCCCAAACAGCCAGTTTCATCAGATATTTGGTAGAGTTATTTCCAAAGTTTTATTGTTTAACAGAACAGATTCCAGGGAAAGTGTCATTTCTTTTTTTTTTTTTTTTAAAGATTTTATTTATTTATTTCACAGAGGGAGAGAGATCACAAGGAGGCAGAGAGGCAGGCAGACAGAGAGAGGGGGAAGCAGGCTCCCCGCTGAGCAGGGAGCCCGATGCGGGCCTCGATCCCAGTACCCTGAGATCATGACCTGAGCCGAAAGCAGAGGCATTAACCCACTGAGCCACCCAGGCGCCCGAAAGTGTCATTTCTTTCCACAGAAGGAAGACGACAGGTTCCTTTAAATGAGGAGTTTCTCAGAAGGTGCCCCAGCGCAGATCTGAAGCCTGAAGAGCTCCTAATCTCAGTGAACATACCCCACTCGAGGAAGGTGAGAATGTTCTTTCAGTCTCCTGCTTTTACTGTGAGTCTGCAGCTTGTTAATTCCAACATGTGGTGAGTTAAGAAAAGGTGTTGACTATTTAGAGGGGAGATTACCGTACTTGTAAGTAGTTACTTTTTACTTGTGTTACGCACTCCCCGTCATTTCCTAGAATCAGGAGACCTTTGTCTCTACCATTCTCTCTCTGTCTCTCTCTCTCTATCTCCACCTAACCCAAACTCTAAAGTTACCTCACTATAGATGTTTATAAATTCTTTGACCCATAAGGCTTTTCCCTAAAGAAGACTTGAAAATATGTTCTACCTATACCTTGGGGTTTGAAAGAGGCTAAAAAAATACGTTGCCAATAGAACCTAGGGGAAAGCGGGACTTTGGACTCTAAGTAAATTCAAACTCAAGACTGAATCCTGGTTTTAGTATCTGTGACCTGAACTTACTACTAATCACTCTGAGGCTTAGACTCGTCATCTGTAAAATGGGAATAATCAAGCCTGCCTTGAAGGGTGTAGTAGTTTCCTAGGGCTGCCATCATAAGGAACCATAGGCTGAGTGGCTTAAACAATAGAACTTTATTTTCTCACAATTTGGAAGGCGAGAAGCCTGATGTCAAGATGTCAGTAAGATTGGTTTCTTCAGAGGCTTCTCTCTTTGGCTCCTCGATGACCATCTTCCCCCTGTGGCTTCACATGGTTTTCCCCTCTGTTTATGTCCAAATTAACTCTTATGAGAACACCACCATGTTAGATGAGAGCCCACCCTAATTACCTCATTTTAATGTAAATACCTCTTTAAAGACCATATCTCCAAATACAGTCATATTCTGAAGTATTGGGGGTTAGGACTTTAATATACCAATTTTTGGGGACACAGTGCAGCCCACAAGAGTGTGACAAGGGCCTACGAGGCAGCGTACATAAACCGTTTAGTGCACTGTTGTAACTCACGGCATTCTACATGTGCTACTTAACTTTTGCCTTCAGTGGGAATTTGTGGCAGGCTTCCGACAAGCCCAGCGGCAACAGAATGCACTCGCCATAGTCAATTCGGGGATGAGAGTCTTTTTTGGAGAAGGAGATGGCATTATCAGAGAGTTATCCATCTCATATGGAGGCGTGGGTCCAACCACTGTCTGTGCAAAGAATTCCTGCCAGAAACTCATTGGAAGGTATGGCATCCTGTCCTTAGACTCCAGGTAATGGAGCAGCTCTTTGTGTGAGGACACATGGTTATGAGAAGAAAAATGCTTACCACCTTCCTATTTAATGGCACAGAATTCCAGTAGGATTTCATGATTATTTCTGGTGTCTTGATTATAGTGAATTCTGAAGTGGGCATCATGTAGTCTGTGTGTGTGCGTGTGTGTGTATGTGTGTGTGAGAGAGAGAGGACAGGGAGAGGGAGAAGGAAAGAGAGAACTCATCTACCAATATTACAGTAGACCAGTAAGCAAAATAAGAATATATTCATTTTCTACCATGAGGGAATAATTTACCATGTTAAAAAATAGACTCTGGGAGTTTGTTTTATAATTAATGGTTAAAGTCATTTGCTTACATGACTTTTGTTTCTATAGATAATACTAATAGCTGATATTTCTGGAGCATTTACTAGATTATCAGTTACCATTTCAAAAGTAAGCAAAAAGGAATGGTTAAAAGTATGAACTCAGTCAACCCCAATTAACTGTATAATCTCAGTCAGCTTACTTTAACCTCACAGTGCCTTTCCTTATCCGCCAAAGGGTGATAATCATCCCCACCTCATAGGGTTAAATGAGTGACTACATACAACGTGCTTCAACAGGACCAGGCATGCAGTAAATATTCTAGTGATATAGGGATTGGTTACTGCTGGGCTAAGGACTTAACACAAGTTGTCATTTCTTTCTCATGACCATTCCAGGAGGTGGGTTCTACTCTCATTCTCCTTTTACTGATGCGGGAGTGGTGGGCCTGGACCAGACACCTTGAGAGTAAAGGACTGTGATTTGAATGTGGGTTGCCCAGCTGTGGAGATTGTAGTCTTATTCCCTGCATTCCATTGTCATTACTTGTCTCACACATGAGCTGAGCCTGTGAGGTAATGAGTCTTGTTGGCTAGGTGTCTTCTCTTTGGTTCCCATTAGGCCCTGGAATGAGGACATGTTGGATGCAGCTTGCAGGCTGATTCTGGATGAAGTTACCCTTCCAGGCTCAGCTCCGGGCGGGAGGGTGGAGTTCAAGAGGACTCTCATCATCAGCTTCCTCTTCAAGTTCTACCTGGAAGTGTCACAGTTTCTGAAGAGAATGGTAAATGGAACTGACCACGTGTTAGCTTTCCCAGAATTGAGGGCTGTGGTGATACCCAAAGTGGAGGCAACAACCCCATGGCGAACAGCTATGGAATAGAGGGACACAACCCAAATTAAAACACTTGGTCTTGCTGGGCATTCTCCAGGCTGGCCATTGATGGCTTGTGCACTTGAAGATTTGCGAGTAGAGCAGAATTGTGCAGAATTTTGTTTAACACTACTCAGCTATTGTGTTTCTGACTGTTGGTGGTCTAGGAGGTGTGCAGAAAGCTCCTTCATGAGTTGAACATATTTTCCCCTCTGTAGAGCATCTCCCCCACTCGTTGAGGGTCACCTTCATGTATTTGACTCTCTTTTCTGGATTCAACTTCATTTCTCTCACCTATAAGATGATGGTGGTGGCCACTCCACAAGCTTATGGTGAAATGGGTCATCACAGGAAAATGGCTCAGTAGGTCCCTAGTGCTTCAGAGGAGCATGGGAAGACTGCCTTGTAGTCGTCTTGAGGATAGTAGTGATCACCCAGACGTTCTTTTGCCTGGTCTCCCTTGTGCCAAGCAGTTACAAGATTGTTGACTAGGGAGGATACAACTAATAGGATTTCTCAGAATAAATTTTCTAGACCCAGAGGGAACCTGAAGCATACTGGCCTCATTAATACCATGCTACAACCAGCTGATCAAAGACTTGACTAGAAGCCAAGAACATTCTTCATGTGGTATAGAAATTAGTATGATCACTTTAGTAAAAGTCATAAAATTTTCTCTTAGTATTGCTTCTGAGAGTATTTTTCATTATAGATGGAGTCAACTAAGAACCAGAAGGGTTATATCCAGTTTCTGAGAATGGGAGACTGACAATGTATTAGTGACAATACTCTTACCAGGAAAACAAAAGAGGAAAAATAAAATAACGCCAACTGTAGACTCTTCCAGTTAATAGTGAACTGAAACAATTTCTTGGGTGAATCAAGTGGTATCACTTGAAGCTTCTACCTTGTAGTCTTATGCTTTCCATTCAATCTCCTCTATCAATACTACTCTATTGTTAAAAATAGTAGCCTTCGTTGGCTTTAATTTTACATTAAAATTTTTTTAGTTGTAAAAACTAACCATTAGGTGTACTGTTTAAAGTCTGGTATAAGGACCCGGTGATCCATTTCTCTTAGTTCTCAGAAGTGTTCCACCTAGGTCCCCGGCAGCTTCCTCCTGTGTTGTTGTGGCAGGCAGATAGCCCTGTGTAGTTTCCTTCCTCCCCTATTGGCCAGGTGGTGCAGCAGAGAATTTATATTCCTTCACAGTTGTGTGCTTTTACTCTCACTTTTCCCCCTGGCTTGAGTACTCTCTTCCTTTCCATTTTATTTACTTAGCTCCTATCTTCCTGTTTTATTAATTTGTAAGTCCTCAAATCATTTAGGAAAGCATATGAGAGGATCCTAAGAAACATAAAGATGTTGGAAGTCAGTGGTCTGTATTCAGTTGGTGCTTCATAATGTATAGTATGGGCCTTCCAGAACATGTGTCCAGGTGATCAGGGAGCCGCTGCTACCCCCAGGGTTCTATGCAGAGCAAGTACTAAATGTTAGACTTCCCAGTAGAGCTATCTATTTGTTAAGAACCTGGTAACCTTCCTTCCAAGACCATTCCAGCTTATTTTAAATCTCTACAATGGTTCTACCTTTCAGGACCCTGTTCACTATCCTAGCCTTGCAGACAAGGATGAGAGTGCTTTAGAAGAACTTCATTCCAGACATCACTGCAGTACCTTAAAGTACCAGGTAAGTGGCATTTTTTTTTTTAATTCCAAGGGCCTGGCCTCTATAACTCCTTCACCTGGACACCCCACTTCCCTCACAGTGATTCTCAAGCTTTCTAAGCTCTAGCTCCCCTTCTGGTGAACTCAGGCTTCTCCAGTGTTAATTACAATTTCAAACTCAGTGAAAAGTTATGATGAAAGATAGAACTAGCCATAGCAGTTTTAAAAAAAAATGTCTGTTTTGATCTTGAAGTTCGTGTGTTTTGCTCTTTGGCCTTGTGCCATGAGCTGTGGCTAGCTTGCCACACACTTTCTGCCCTTGGTGTTGTGAAAGCCGGAGAACAACTCAGAGTCACATTCTGTGTCAAGGTCAGGGGACTGCTTTGATTTCATTTATAGAGAAGCAGAAAACACAGCCCTTGGAGGTTGGTGAAAATGCAGTAATGGTTTTTTTTTACAAAGTTACTGATTTACTTTTTTTTAAATAAATAATTCTACACACAACAGATACATTGTTGAACACTACATCTGAGAATAATGATGTACTACATGGTGGGTAGTTGAATTTAAATTTTAAAAAAATATTTGCTTCCCCAGTCTCTATTCTTCAGGTATCTTTTCTGTGAGTTACATTTAGAGTTGAATCAAACTAAATTCTAAGAGCTATTCAAGCTCTCCTAATGAAAACTGACTATTAGAACAGAATTCCTCACAACTTTCAAATGGAGTTTTCCACCACAACATCATGAAAATACCACCTGAAGTCATCCTGTTGGTAAACTGGATAAGATTTGATGGAGTTTTCCTTGAAATTATTATCAAGAAACTTTACCTTGAGAGTTTTATTAAGTCAAGAACATGATGAGGCTTTTGAAAGCATCAGTTCATTGACTCTATTGTTTGGGTTTAGTTGTAAAAGCTGACAGTACGTCAAAAGGAATGTTGCAGTTGTTGTATCTCTTGAGGTTTTAGGTTCAGGATGTTCAGAATTCAAGGACACCAAAGTCCATTGAAAGTGATGATATTGAAAGTTTTAAAAAGCTGCCATCTTTCCTGGTGTTCTGCAAAATACAGAAGCTGCAACCTTCAGCTTATAAATACCCTAACACTTCCTTGATAATGGAATAAGCCTCAGAAAGGAGCAACAACAACAAGTTAGTGGGCGTTCAGATCATCCAAAGAAAAGTGACAATCTTCACACAGTTGATAGGCATAAAAGGGGGCTTGTTATTATAGATTCCAAGGCCGAGTTTTGGAAGTAGCTTATCTCCCACACAGATGAGTTTTCATTTTGTTTTCCTGTGGTTTTTTACACACACACAGATATTTGCCTTGCTCGAGCATCTTTAGCGCTCATGATAAACATTTTTCCCCAAATCAGTTCATTTGCTTTGAAAGAGCATTTTGACACAGTTTCAGGAGATCAGCAGTTTGAAGAGACAAATCCATTCCTCTGTGGTCCCTCCAGCCACGTAACAGCAGAAGTAAGGAGTCAGGTACAGCCTCTTTCACTGATAGATTCACCCCAACTAACTACCAAAAAAAAAAAAAAAAAGTGTTGTGTCTTCAGCTAAAACAATGAACTGCGTTTTTTATTATAGACTAGGAAAAAGATATATTTTGGGATTTTTCTTCAATCTTTTTCAGTGCTATCATGTGTTTCATTATTGACAAGAAAAAGTATTATGTCATAGAAAACTCCCAGAGCCTTCACAGGTACTTGAGGTTGTGTTTCCTTAATATTTAAGCTTATGAAGCACCCAGGATTTTGCTCTTCAGGATGGAAAAAATCTCTTAGGATTTTAAAAAAAGATGTAGGTGATTTTTCACTCAAATGTTCAAGTCGTGACCCCCCGCAGAATCCTAGCACAGCACGTTGGGGTATTTAGAGAGGGAGTTGATTCTTACCATCTGGAACTCAAAAAACCATGGTGGAGCCCTTATAACATTTTTTTTCCTCTTAACCACCGTCTCAACTTCTCAAAGGAGATAGACCAAAGGCCTGATGAGAGCACTTTGTCCTGAGGACAGAGCGATGAGCTGTGTCACTGGGGCTGGTGTGTGTGGGAGCTGCCTCAGATCACCTTCCATGCTTCAACCCCCATATATAAAATTTCCTCTCAGTTTCCCTCTTTGCCTACATTCATGGCCTAATGTCTACCTTTATTTAATGGTGCCTGGGTCAAGTCCTCAATTATTTTTCTTTATAATCTGCTTTCTAGTTGTGCATTATGATCTAGTAATTACAAAATTGAACTTTACATTTAAATGAAACAAATATGGACACTAAAACAAAAAAATGCCTATCAATAAGTGTATATTTTACTGTAGAACAGTAAATTTTGTGTGAAATAGGAGTAAGTTCATAGCATCCCACACATGTGTCATATGCCAAGTTAATTTTAGAAATTACTCTACTTTCTGCATATAATTGTCAGTCAACATTTGGCTGATATTTTACTGTCATTTATATTATGAACAGAGTAAGTTTTTATTTTTTCCAGATAACCAATAAAATGCTGAACATGTTTTCAAATTACACGTGCCACTCTCCTTTGCCCTCTTGATGTTCTAGGCCTGCCTCCTGTCTGGACAGCTTCTGATCTAAGTCCAAAGGTTTATTTATTTATTTATTTATAATATTTTATTTATTTATTTGACAGAGAGAGATTACAAGTAGGCAGAGAGACAGGCAGAGAGAGAGGAGGAAGCAGGCTCCCCACTGAGCAGGGAGCCCGATGCGGGCCTCCATCCCAGGATCCTGAGATCATGACCTGAGCCGAAGGCATAGGCTTTAACCCACTGAGCCACCCAGGCGCCCCAAAGGTTTGTTTTTTGAGTCCCTCAAGTAAGTGGAACTCAAAGGAACCAGTGAACCAGGACCACTCTTCTTGAGTCCCATGAGCAGTAGAGGGCATTGGAGAAGTGTGCTTTTCAGTATCTTTACCCTGGAATTCCCACCACCCACACTTTCATCACCAGCCCCTTTAGCAGCCATAGCCTTCATGTGGGGCTCTGAGCTTGGTCTTTGTCCTGTTCTTTAACCCCTCTTTCTTCATACGTCCAGTTCTTCTTCTCCCAATAACCAACCAGCCAGGAAAGCTAACAACTGTCCTGTATTTGAAATACTGGGGAAGACATCATGTTTCTCAATGTCCACTTTGGTTAATGAAACATATTTAAGGTATTTAGAGAACCATAGCAAGACATTTTATTCCATGGGTCTCTAAGAAAGAGTAACATTAATAAATCATTCCTCAAAATGAAGGTCCCTTTGTCTTCATTCTTTATCAGGATTGTCTAAGTTACGAGTTTTACCAATTATTTCTTCATTTCCTCACTTGGAATAGGAAAAGAAGAGCTCTTCTTGTTGACAGCATGCCCTCAATATTTTATGAAATATAGTCATGATACCATCATGCTCTTCTGAAAAACATTACATATGCCATTGCTTAGATACAATAGTAATATAATTTTGATAATAAAACTGAAAGAAATTTATGAGAGCATTAACAAAAGGATATAACTTTACATTTTCAGGAAGAAATATTTATATTCGTTTACTCACATACATGAAATTTGCATTAGAGATATTTGTGTTCTACATTCAGAAAAAGTAGGGGAAAAATAAGAACAATTTCATGACTATACATCCCAGTTTGCCTACTGTATTACTGAACTAGGCTTATTGTCCTAGTGTTATTATTAACAGTGACTATTTTCAGTGTCAAGAATGTCCTGGTTTGGATGTAAATTATATAGCTACCCTCTTATGGGAGATGTGCATAATATTATAAAAATGATTACAAAAATGATATGTTGGTTTTGATTAAACAGAGTGTAGACTCCAAGCAGCTTCCTCAAGACCCAATTGGCCATCCCATCATGCATCTGTCTGGTGTTAAGCATGCCACAGGCGAAGCCATCTACTGTGACGACATGCCTACGGTGCACCAGGAACTTTTCTTGTCTTTTGTAACAAGTTCAAGAGCTCATGCTAAGATTGTGTAAGTGATAAAGTACCTAATTAGACATTAGTGATTGCCTTTTCATCTAAGTCATATAAGTGATAAGTAATGGTACAAAGAGGATAGGCTATTTGTTGGCAATATCCAATGCAGATTGGGAGGGAAATTAGATCAAAATGTAGGACTTAATACAATTTGTCCCTCCATATACAGTTGACCCTTGAACAGCCCAGGTTTGAACTGCACAGGTCCACTTATATGTAGGTTTTTTTTAATGTTAGTACTATGAAAACATTTTCTTTTCTCTAGCTTACTTCATTGTAAAAATACAGTATATACTACATATAACATGCAAAATATGAGTTCTTTCATTGTTGTTGTTATTAATAAGGTGTCTGGTCAACAGTAAGCTATTAGTAGTTAAGTTTTGGAGGAATAATCCCTGCATTGCTCAAGGTCAGCTTCATTCAAGTTCATGTAATAGCTTCATTGTCACAGAAATTTTTTCCCAGGTGTCTGGCAGAGAACTATTAGAGCTGGGTGTACCTTACCACTCGAATGTCTTATTCTCCAATTAAGCATGTTCTCCATGGTCTTTGGGCTGGGGCCTTCTCTGAGGACCTGCTCTGTGTGTTTTCATCTAGGTCTATTGATCTGTCAGAAGCTCTCAGCCTGCCTGGTGTGGTGGACATTGTGACTGAGGAACATCTTTGTGGTGTAAACTCCTTCTGCATTTTAACCAAACCGGAGGAACTTCTGAGGACAGAGGAGGTATGGAATTTTTGCTTTCTGTTTCATAAATTTCCTTAGTTAATGGCATTGCCCATTTTCTTAAAGATGGCATCAAATTTGGCACATCATAAAGGATTCCAATAATTCCTTAAAATACCATATTCTAATGGTGAATGAATTCAATTATATTCATTTTCCTCATAAGAAAAGAAGTTGACTAGTTCTATAAAAGATACTTGGTGTTTTCCTATTTTCTAATAGTAATCTTACTACTAGAGGGGGAGGGGCAGAGGGAGAGAGAAAAGAGAGAAATTTCAAGCAGACTCCACACCCAGCATGGAGCTGGATGTAGGGCTCGATCTCACAACCCTGAGATCATGACCTGAGCTGAAATCAAGAGTCAGACACTTAACCGACTGAGCCACCCAGGCACCCTTTTTCTTATCCTTTAATACGAGAATTCTGTCTCCCTCTCTGAACTCAGTTCGACTCATTCATGTATACTGCCCTGTATTCCACAGGCATTTTTAAGTGAGCATCTAATGTGGTTGGCCACATAGCCGAGTAAGACCCAAATGGTCCTTACCCTCACAGAGCCTAAAGTCCAGAAGAGAAGGTGATGTGGACCTTTAATGCACTTCCTACTTTGTATTAAGCTTACTTCTTTGCTCCTTTGTCTTATGTATCTCCCCTACCTAGTAAAAGTCCCTGAGTGAGACCCTGTGTCTGAGTTATTTGCATATTCCACACACTGCTTCCCACGCAGCAGGGTGGAGGAACAATGACTGCGCTGTTGCCATTTAACAGTTTGACATGATTCAAACTGATTTGGCTGTTCCATCTTAAGTTTCCAGAAAATGCAATATGGGCAGTGGTGTTCAGCAGGTGTTCTGCAGACTTCTCAGTTCAGTGTCGACCCCAAAGCGCTTCCTCCTTTCACGGAGTCCCGACTTCCGGCTCTCACCGGCTGATTTAATGGATACAAATGAAAGGTTGATGACCGAGTGTAAAGTGGAGGTTGAAACTCTCCCAAGGCGGGGCTGTGTGGGGCTGGCAGAAGACAGTGAGGATTATGGCCTTTGCCGAGTGCTAAGTGAACAAGCAAAACCCTTTGGAGCTGCAGGCTAGTGCTTCCTCCAGGAGGGGCGAAGACGTTGATGACGAGCATCTCATCTTGGGAGAACGTCTGTATACCAGGTCATGGGGGCAAACCCAGGCACCCGCCACACAGAGCAGAGCAGTGAGCCATCGTGAATGCCTTTGTTACTTTAATTCCTTTTTTAAGTTACGCCTTTAAAACAATCTTTTCACTGTAGAACTTTGAAGCGTATATAAAAATAGAGAATAGTACATGAGTCCCCATAGACCCATCACTCAGCTTCGACAATTGCCAGTGTTTCACCATTCTTCATATAAGTCCCCACTGTCCCTGCCCGTCCACACCCAGCAAACACACTTCTGTGTGTGGCTGTGGGGTTGTGTGCATGCATACTAGATCTAACTTTTTTATTACCATTTTTTTTCTGATGACAAAACTGCTATGTGCTAGTTGTAGAAAAGACTTAATAGTTTAAAGTCAATGTTTAAATGAGTGACTAAATTTGAATCATGATCATGGTATAAGGTGAGAAAGAACGGAGGTGAATTCTTTGAGTCCTATTTTATTTTCCTGGAGCCTTATTTTTTGTTCCCATCAACTCTCTGCCCTGATCCCTGTGCAACCTCCTTGGACCCCCTGCCCCACCTGCATGTGGAATGATGGCAGAGATGCTCTGTGCTTGCTTGTGTCTTGGCTAGTACAGGCTCAGTCTCTTCATGAACAGTCTGTGCTCCATCAAGGTTTGGGACACACATTTGCTCACTAGCAGGCTGTGTTTTCATTTTCTCCCTCTGTCATCTCTGATGAGATGGGCTATGGCCTTCTGGTCCGCCCTTCCCAGAAGTCTCCTCTCAGGATGGCCCAGATCGTGGTGGCAGCCACAGGTTGAGCCAGGTGACTGACTCTCCTCGGCCCCTCCACAGCCCCAGTGCGCTGGCCTGGAGCCTGATTCTGCTGTGTGACAGTCACCCCTGCCCCCCTTCAACCATTTCTTCCAGTGATACCGCACAAAGACCCGAATTCCCCTAGTCCCTGGGTGTTGGTTCCCCTACACACAGAGAAAAAAGAAACCCCTGAAAGAGGCAGACCACTCCAGACTGGTAGGTAGTGGTTTCAGTAAGAAAGGGAACTTCTGGGGAGCCTGGGTGGCTCAGTTGTTAAGCATCTGCATTTGGCTCAGGTCATGATCCCTGGGTCCTGGGATCAAGTCCCGCATCAGGCTCCCTGCTCATCAGGAAGCCTGCTTCTCTCTCTCCCACTCTCCCCTGCTTGTGTTCCCTCTCTTGCTGTGTCTCTGACAAATAAAGCAATAAAAATCTTTAAAAAAAAAAAAAAAGAGCTTCTGAGGCTTACCTTGGGCAGCCACGAGAGTAGGAGATATTTGCATTCATCTACCAGAATCTGCAAAGATTATATGTGTAGGGGCCTTGACTGGGTTCTGTCCCGTGGGCCATCCAAATGGTCTGTACCACACCTTACTCTCTCAAGGCTCCATCCTTTGAAACAGTTCCTAGTGTGGAAACTGTACATTCTAAGGACAGGGAAATAGTGAGGAGCCTCCTTTTGCCTGGGTCAAGCTCAGGGGTCAGCTCTTGTCAGTGACCTCATCCAACATTGGGGTCATCAGGCCAGCTCTGACAAAGGCGCTTTCTCACCAGAGCCTGTGTTAACAGCCGTGCTGCACATGTGAGGGGGTTATTTACTGTTTGTCTGGTTCTGTGCTTGGGGAGGAGGAAAAAGAATGAGAGGAGAGGGCCTGGAGCCTGCACTCCCTGAGGACAGATGTCTCTCTGTGTTGTAGGTGTCCTGTGTGGGCCAGCTTGTCTGTGCTGTGATCGCGGAGTCCGAGGTTCAGGCAAGGCGAGCGGCCAAGCGAGTGAAAGTTGTCTACCAAGATTTGCAGCCACTGATCCTGACAATCGAGGTAATGAGTTCAGGGGTGGTGTCAGAAGAGCCATTTCACCGGTGGATCCGTTAAAATGTTTTTGGCTACAGTGACAGGAAAGAAAATCTGACTCCAAGTGGTGTCCCATACATAGGGGCTTTGTTGGCCCTAGACCATATCATTGTCAGCCAAGAACCTGGTGCCTCTCCTCTCTGCTGCCCACAGTCCAGGCCTTGACCCCTGTAGTCACAGGATGGCAGCCAGGAGTTTCCAGTCTATGTCCAGGGAGCGAGAGAGCAGCATTGTCCCAGTGTTCTGAGTGCACCCGTCCTGAGGTCCAGCCTTACCAGGCCACTTAGGTCACACACCCTTCTCTGAACGAATGATTAGCCAGAAGATTGGTGGACCTGTTGGTTACTGCTGAGGGGTTAGATTTCATTGAAGTGTATCGGCTACAGGGGGGTGGGAGGTGGGATGGAGACGTAAACAGAAATCCGGCCACTGAAGGGGACAGGTGAGAGCAGTGCTGCGTGGGCAGCCAGGAGTGTCCAGGACCCTGCTTCACCGGTGCCCTGACTCTCAGGGGAGTGCGGGAACCAGCAAGATGCTCTGTGAAACAAATATTGAAGACACTATTTTTAGATTCTTTAAATGAGTGTGAGGAATGGAATCCTACGACGCCTGTCGGTATTTTGGCCACTTAAACAAATCGGAGTATTGCACTTCTATCCTGTTTTTTAGAAAGAAGTTAGAGATTTACAAAGATTATAAGGCTCATCTCCATGAAATGATAGGGTGTTCTTCTGCATCCATTTCATTGGTTCCTGTAATTTACTAAATAATGAAAGCGTGCAAGTTGGGAAAGCAGCGTGAATAGATTAGTTTTGGCACAGACAGGCTCCAAGCATGACTACATTATCTTAACAACAAAATGAATCAGTTGTTCTCTAGGTGACTAGCATGCCCTGTGGCAAAGAATGAGAAACTGACTTGGCTCAGATTAGTGTCTCCTGAAGAACTTGGCCTTGGTGTGTTTCCTATCATGCTACTTTATTTCTAGGAGCATAGCGTTTGTTTCTGGACAGTGTCCTCCGTCTTTTAAAATTAAAACAAAATGATGTCAAGAAGACAAACATACAGAAGTTAAGCTAGAGTCAAGGAGTAACAGAGCTTCCCAAAATTTCCTGGCCAGTTTCAGATTCAAACATTCTCTTCCCTTCTTAGTCAGATGTTGCCTGCTGAGCTTGCCTAATTTATATGCTCATTCCCCAGGATTTTGTTTTTGAGGTACTTCTAAATAAGAAATTATTCCTTAATTACTTCTTTTTTTTTTTAAGATTTTATTTATTTGACACAGGGAGAGAGATAACAAGTAGGCAGAGAGACAGGGAGAGGAGGAAGCAGGCTCCCCGCCGAGCAGAGAGCCCGATGCGGGCCTTGATCCCAGGACTCTGAGATCATGACCTGAGCCGAAAGCAGAGGCTTTTAACCCACTGAGCCACCCAGGTGCCCACCTTAATTACTTCTTCATAAAAAATTATTTACATGGTACTTCATCAAAATTTTGTTTACAGTCCTTTGCCCAGTGCTGGTGGCTGAATGTCTTCCCTTCCCCACCCCCACCTTCCAGTCAAATAAATTTCCAAACAAGCAAACAATGCCACCTCTCCTTGTCCTCCCTCACTCCATCTGGCAGATCCCCAATTGTTTGCCAGAGAATACCAGCATCAAACACCAAACTTTGACATGCGGAGGAGAACTGCCTCACATTTTATCAGAGTTCAAGCTCTCCAAGGTCAATCGACTGGATCAGAGTGGGTTTAATCAAAATTTTTAGCAGGGAAATATGCCCAGCTCCATACACATTACAGTTTTTTTTTAAATTCACTTTTTTGACCAAGAATTATTTGGGAAATTGTCTCAAAGTTACTCAAAAAGCAAGCAGCAAGTAGAAAAAGATTATACTTTAAAAAACAGGATTTATAAAACGTAACTTCTGTTTTCAACCTGGAATATCCGAATCCTAGATTAATAAGAAAGGCAGATAAATTCATTCTAGAAGGAACTGTATTATCAATCTAAATAGGATAAAAAATAAATGTATCTCTGTCACTAGCACTGAGGTTTAACCAAGCTAATGCTTTCTAGAGTGTTTAATAGTTTAAATGGGGAAGCTCTATCAAAACTCTTGGCTCAAAGGATCAGGCTGATGACCATGGGGAGAAAAATATGCCCCTGACCAGAATCTCCTATCAGTCTTCATGATCAACAACATGACCGTAGCTAACACTTCGGTCAAAGAAGATTGTATGCATTAACTCACTAAATGCTCACAGCAGTCCTATGAGGAAAAACTGCTATTATCTTTATTCTGATGAGGAGACAAGAAGACAGGTCACACAGTTAATCAGAAATGAAGCCAATCAACAAACCCTCTGTCAAGGAACCTGGCTCCCGTGGTGGTAAAAACAAATGAACCCACTTTTTGAATGGAGGAAATGGCAGGATCATGATACAACAGCCCTGTAACGTATGCCGATAGGTCCCAACATCTACAAGTGGCCAGAGGGAACCCAAATTAGGAGAATTCCTAACTGCCTGGGGCTGGAATTTCGCGGAAGCCCAATAATCTCCAGCAGGTACTGTTGGCAGGGGCTGGCATGTCACATTTGCCAGGGGACACGGGGATTACAGCAAGAGAAATTCCTAGAAAAGCTAAGAAAATCAGCCTAGGTGATTGTAGCTATATCCCTGATGATGTGTACCCAGCACTGTCTCTCTTCACTGGGACCCAGCACATAAGTGGGTTTGTGGTACCCAGACTGGGCTTGTAATGGAATCTCACTTCCGGGACCGGAGTCCCAGGTGCTCTACTGCCCTGTGCAAATGCCATGCTTGTCTTCCCAAAAGAGGAGCATGGGGCTTGCAGGCAGGTCCACTGTGATCCTTATCACTGGAATGCCTTTAGCTAGCATTTATTGAGCATTTATCATATGCCATGTAAGCTCTTTACCTGTCTCACTTCATTTTATCTGCACAAGTCTATTGGAGCTATGGGCACAACTGTATCTCCATTTTACAGATGAGGCTCAGAGCGAAGAGATAATAGGCCCACAGTCAAACAGGTAGTCAGTGGAAAGAATGGACATAATTCTGACTGGGTCCATAGTCCTGAGCTCTAAACGCATGTGCTGTGTGGCCTGGGCTTCATAGAGTGGGTCGTGGAATGAACAGTACAGTCTTCCTGGAAAATATTAGTTCCATTCTGGGACCACCTTCCGTGCTGCGGTTTTTCCTGAGCGCTCTCCCTTTGACTCAATGGGCGCATTTGTATTGGTTCTGTGAGGAGTCTCTTTGAAGGCTGGTTCTTAGCTTGTCACGGAGATCGTGCTGAATGAAAGAGCAGGGGGTTCCAGAGCAGGAGAGATGCTTCCCTGACTCAGATGAGGCCCCAGTGATGGTGGCTGCTACCAGAGGGTTGGATCCCTGGCCCAGAGCCTCCCTTCTCTGTTCTTTCCAGGAAGCCATACAACACAACTCCTTCTTCGAACCAGAGAGGAAACTGGAATATGGAAATGTTGATGAAGCATTTAAAGTGGTTGATCAAATTCTAGAAGGTAAAGCTATCTGAAAAACGTGAGAGGGGAAGCAGCCCAGAGGGCTTGTGAGCATGTCTAGTTTAATGCTACCTTTGCCTTTCAGAAATCATCTAGAAATCAGCCGAGAACGGTTATTTCTTTCACACATGCATTTCCCTCTGTCTCTGGGGTTGTGTGTGTGTGTGTGTGTGTGTGTGTGTGTGTGTGTGTGTGTGTGTGTGTGTGTGTGTGTAGAGCACAGCAGGGAGCTGAAGTGGGAGGCCCGGCCCCCTATGCTGTGCGCTGACCACCTGCCCCATCATAGCCCCAGTTTTTGTACAATGTTTCTTTTCCTGCTCATAACCACCCTGTAGATTGGGAAACTGAGGCTCAGAGTGTATGAACACAGTCATACAACAGCTACTAAGTGACAAAGCTGGTCATTGAATTGATAGTTTTTCTTAGGCTTCCTGAAGCCCATGTTTCTCTTCCATCCTTTCTCTGACTTCTCCCTCCCTTCCTTCCAGACTTCCTTCCATCATGTATATGTGTAATTAAAATGAAATTTCTCTCTTAGAATAGTTGATTTGAATTTTCCTATAAAAATTTTGTAACTTTTTATTTTGAAATAATTTTAAATTTACAGAAAAGTTGCAGTAACGTTAAAGAAATTCCCACTCTTTATTCAGATTCCCTGATTATTAACACTTTACTACACTTGCTTACTCATCCTCTCTCTCTTTCTGTACACAACACACACATTTTTTCTGAGCCATTTGAGAGTAAGTTACATGCTTGTTTACCCCTAAATGCTAGTGCGTATTTCCTTAGAGCAAGAACATCATCTTCCTTAAACAGTTATCAAAATCAGAACATGCATATTGACCCAATACTGTTAATCAACAGACCTTATTCAGATTTTTCCACTTGTCTCAGTCATGTCCTTTATAGCAGAAAAATAAATGTACCACGGGTCTTAACACAGACTTTCCCTGCTGTGCCCTGTGGTCATCCATGCTACAGGCATCCTCAACACCTGCTATGCAAGAGCTGATTTCCCCAGGTGTGTTGCTGGGTGGGCGTGGGCTTTCTGAACCACATCTCGGGGCGGAGAATATCTTATTTGTCATTGTCTGTCTTTAAGTGAATTTCCAGAGTATTGGCGTCTAGTGCGTGTTTGAAACTACCATCACCCTAATTTTTCTCTCCTGCCCTGATCCCAAGCTCAGAAGGGTCCTAAGCATACCGCCCCTGAGCGTACAGCCAGAGGTCTGGTAGGTATATCAGCCCAGCCACTTGAGGTCAAAGCTCGTCGTGTTTCTTAACTCCACAGCTGTGTTAGACCAGAACGTGGCCACGCACTGCCTGGATGACATTCTCTGGAAGCTGTAGCAAAGACATCTTGCACCATCACCCTTCCAGTATTCCCTGGCACACCCTCTTATCAGCTGTGTGACTTGGCAGGGCCCATCTCCCTGCTTTAAAATTATATCAATAAAATAACCCTAATCGCAGAGATCCACTGTGAAGATTCTAAGAGATAATCAAAGTGCCCTTGGCATAGAGCTTGGCACATAGTAGGAGATCCATAATGGTGAGCAATAATTAGTCCTAGCCTAGCTGTTTCTGTTGTCCTCTAGACAGTATTTCACTGTCTCCTACTGAACCAACACACTGGCAGGAGCTCCTTTAGCACACCTGGTGTTTCCCGGCGCCTCCCAGTGGGAGCCATTTATGAGGCCTTCCTAAAGACTCCCGTGCCTCATTTCTGGAATTCTGGAATTGGAGGATCCAGGGTAGCACAGGAATGTGCGCCTGACAAGTGTTCATAGTGTACCAGGTGATTCTTAGCGATAGTGAAATGTGGCAAACTCTTGAAGGATGGGTCTGTCTTCTGGGAGATGAGGAGGGAGCATTTTCATCATGAAAAGATGATAGTGTGAGCATCTTGGAAATATCCATTTTTAAGGGGGTTCCTCCACTTGGACCATAGTATGTTCTTGCCTCTATTCTTGCCATACATGTCTTTGTGTGATTCAATTGTTGTTCTTTCCCTTGACATCTTACTTATCATTTAATTTAGGTAAGTAATTGATTCAGCCTGTCTCTGACTTGAATTTTAATTTATATCCTGCCCCTTACCCTACTGATAAATATAAAAGCGATAGAGGATGCTTTAAAAAGGACCCTTATACTACTTTTAAGTTTCCATCTTCTTGACTCACTAGTGTGAGGTATTTTTTTTTTCTTACAATGCAATTGTCATTTGGATTAAGAATTTTTGGCCACTATTTCAGTAAGAGGTAACTGGAAGTGATGATAGTCATGACAGCACTTTGTCCCTTAGGAAAATAGCTGCCCTAAGAAAAACAAATATTTAAAAGATAAACTATGTAGAACACTAGCGACATCAAGCCTTAGACTGTGTTCTTGAAGGGATTATGGTTTGTTTTTATCTTCTGTGAAAACATATTTGGCCCCTTCCTAGCCCTAATGTCATAGCCCTGGCAAGTGTTGAAAACACCCCATTCACAAACAAACCAGCCCAGGCTGGGAGGTGGGCACCTGAGCGGGAATCGGACTGATGTGATTTCCCAACCCTGAGGTGAACGTCTCTCTGCATGAAGCCACTTCTCACTTCTCTCCTTAAAATTCCATTAGCCAGGACGGGTTTTACACCGGAGAGCACCGAAGGCAATCTGTACAGCAGGATTTGCAAGAGATCTAGGAGCCTCGAATCAGAGATTATCTTGCCCCCATCCTGTCCTACTGGGCACAATACAGATAGACTCCTGCATAACCTAATGGCTTTTCAGTCTTTAAGGGCTTCTTATTAAAATGGAAATGTGCCCGGAGGAATTGCTCCTAAACCCATAGTGGAATAACATTTTATCTCGGGGATTAGCTGATCAAATTAGTTGATCAAATTAGTTGAGAGCAACACCCTGAGGGAAGAGAGGGAGGGCCCCGTCGGGGGAGGGCTGTGGGGTGGACGGTACCATGTAACAGGGTTCTAAAACTTGGCGTGCTTTCCAGGTGTGAGCAGAAACAGCTCTGTCTAATAATTTGTGGCTTTTCATGTTTCAAGTGAAGTAGGTGTTTAACAAAATAAGTTCTGAGTGGATCGGTGGGAACACTAATATGATAAACCATGAATTGGAGCCCACGGGTCAGGTGGATTTTTCAATGTGCAGTCTTTGATAAAACCTTATGTTAAAATTGAGATTTAAGGGGCGCTTGGGTGGCTCAGTCAGTTAAGCATCTGCCATCCGCTCAGGTTATGATCCCAGAGTCCCCAGATTAAGCCCTGTCAGGCTCCCTGCTCTTCGGGGAGTCTGCTTCTCTCTCTCCCTGCCCCTCACCCCACTCGTGCTCTCTCTTTCTCTCTCTCCCTTACTCAAATAAATAAATAAAAACTTTGAAAAATGAAAAATTGAGATTTGAGTTTTGACATTTTAATTTTTATATTTTGTAAATGAAACACAGTCTCATTTTTTTTCTGTATTTTTTCTTACTCAGATTTTGGATAACATCGGAAATCCAGACTCCAATACAAAGGATTTCCTTGGAAATCTCCCTTAAACCATCTGCAAATCACTGTCATTGGATACATTTTTAATTTTTTAAAGTTCTGGCTTTCTCCTTAATATGGTGGCTGATCATAATTGTATTGTTTTTTTCTGTTTAATTTCCCTCCCCCTCACATCTTCCAATGGTTTAGTTGAATATTTTTCAGAACTCCGTTTTGATGTATCTGTAGTGTTTTTGACTATATCTGGTTGTCTGGCTTTTTGGGTGGTAGTTCTAGGTGTAAATTTTACATTATCTATCTATCTATCTATCTATCTATCTATCTATCTATCTATCTATCTATCTATATCTGGTAGCAACATTTTATCAGTTTGCACATAGAAATCTTACCTTTCTTTACCTCCTTTTACTCTCTCTAATTTATAATAGTTTTCTAAAATTTCCTCTTTACACTCTGAGTACTACATGAAACAATGTTATAATTTTGCTTTTAATGTAGTTTGTAACATTCAAGAGCAGAAGGAATGTCTGTTGTGTTTACCTGTATTTGTAGTCTTTCCTTTGCTCTCTCTCCTTCCTGATGTTCCAAGATTCCTTTAAAAAAATCATTTCTTATCTGTTTCAAAACTGTCTTTAGCCATTATTTTAGGATAGGTCTGTTTAAGACCAATTCGTAGTTTCCTTCATCTAAGACTGTCTTGACTTCTTTTTCATTCTTGAAGAATATTTTTGCTGGTTATAGATTTTTGAGTTTCCAGGTCCTTTAACAGTTGAAGAAAGATGTTGTATCTTTCCTCTGGTCTCCATGGTTTCTGATGAGAAACCTGCCTTGTGAAGTATCTTCCCCTATAGGCAAGGTAGTGTTTTTCTCTGCTTCCAAGATACTTTCTTATTTTTACTTTCCAGAAGTTTGATTCTGATCTGTCTTGGCATGGATTTCTATGGATTTATCATATTTTCAAATATTCACTCAGCTTCTCGGATCTGTAGTTTTGTGTCTTTTGCCAAGTTTAGGAAATTTTTAGCCATTATTCCTTCAAGTATTTGATGTCAGCAACCCAAATGGTCAATCTTTTTTAGCCACACAGAGTCCTGAAGCTCTGGTCATTGTCTTTTCAGTCTCTTTTCTTTCTGATGTTCAGGTTAGGCAGTTCTGTGTTCTTGATGACTGATTATTTCCTCTGTTCTCTCCATTCTGTTGCTGAGCTTTTCCAACGAGCCTCTTAAATTTTGGTTGTTGTATTTCTTAGTTCTGAAATTTCCATTTGGCTCTTTTCCTGTTTCTTTGCTGAAATTTTCCATTTTTTTCATGTGTTTTAAGTGTTTATGTAAATGCTCACTGAAGCATTTTTATGATGGCTGCTTTAAAATCCTTGTTAGATCATTCCAACATCTGTGTCATCTGAGTGTTGGCATTTGATGGTTGTCTTTTCTCATTCAAGTTGAGTTCTTGGTTTGATGAGTGATTTTCAATTGTATCCTGGTCATTTGACTATTATGTTGTAAGACTCTGGATCTTATTTAAATTTTCTATTTTTCCAGAACTCCTCTGACCCCATGTTGGTGGGGAAAAGGGGGTTGCTGCCTTGTTATTGCTAGGTGAAGGGTGGAAGTCCAGGTTCCTCTTGTGGTTTTCAGTGATACCACCACAACACGGGGTTTGGGGCATCTCATTATAGCTTGACAAGGGTGGAAGTCTGGATTTTTGCACCCAACTTTTGCAGATAGGAATGGGGGCCACAGGTTTTTCACTGGAGTAGAGTCGTTATTGTATAAAAGTTTTCTTGCTAGGCTTCCCATCTCTTGGTCCCTTGGATGAAGAAAGTACGTTTTTCTTGGGGATTTTCTTTCTGTCTTTTCCTACTGGTATTTTGGGATTGTTGGCTTCTCTGGTACCAAGTCTGGGATATATGAAGCAAACAGCAACAACAAAGAACATAACTCACTGAACTCACCATGTGTCTTTCCTTGGATCCTAAACTTCTTCTCTCTACCTTTCAGAGTCTTCTTTTATTTCTTTTGCATATAAATAAGTAAAATTTCTTGCCGTACTTAGTAGAAGGATCCAAGAGAAGTGCATTTACTCCATCTCATCTTGGACCAGAAATCTTGCCATAGTGTTTTTGACGGACTCTAGAACGTCACACACCTTTTCCTAGAATTCTATGACCTGCCATATTGGGAGACCTGACAGATACCCATACAGGACTCTACTTCAAATCTGCAGATATAATGAAATCTACATGTTTGGGGCCCTTAACTGTGTAGCCTGCTGTCCTAGCAACAGCACTGTTGGTGGAATTTCTCCATAATGGGAGAACAGCTGGGGATGCTATTTGTTTTGTCTGAAAGCCTCCTTGACTCTGATACTTTCCTATAACAGGTGAAATACATATGGGAGGTCAAGAACATTTTTATATGGAAACCCAGAGCATGCTTGTTGTTCCCAAAGGAGAGGATCAAGAAATCGATGTCTATGTTTCTACACAATATCCCAAATACATACAGGTAACATGGGCTGCTGTGGAGGAAAGGTGACTAAGTGGTTTCTGCTGGCAAAACATACCAAGAGCAATTAAAGACAAAAATTCACTACAGGAACGGAAGGAATTTGGAATACTAACAACCCTATCCATTTAGGTATTAATAGCTGTACAATTTCAAAGCTTTTAAGAGAATGTTTTGAAAGTAGGCACCTTTTTGTTTGTGGATTTATAACTTCAGAACCAGTTACAGAGTCACTGGTCTCTTTCGGAATGACTGACTCTTGGAGTCAGCAGGTCTCCTTTGCTGTACTCTTGGCATTGTTAAGAATACGAAAGAAAAAAGAGGAAAAAAGCCTGCCCTCCAAAGCTTATAAGTACCTAACTCACATGAAGCAGTTAGGAAATGGTATTAAACAGAATGGAACCAAATACTTAATCAGCTAAATCAGAATGTACACAGATGGAAGAATTAAGAAGGGGAGGGTTTGCTGAGGGCTAGAATCATCTAGAAAGTTCATGAAGATGAAGTCTTCAGTTTGGATTTGTAGTGAGAATGAGGTTTGTCTCAATGATAAGAAGAGAGGTCGTTTCTAGGCAATTCCACACCAAGATCAAATGCCACTCATTCATCATTCATTCATTCACTCATTCCTTCTGTAAACACATATTGCCTCTGTCCAGTATACGAGGTAGCATGCATGTAAGAAAGGAGGAATGACACAAAGACTGCCCAGGCTGGCATCAGGGACGCATTTAGGAGTGGCTAGTTGAAGCATCAGGGTGAAAGCAAGAGGAACAAAGCAAAGGGGTTGACTCAGTAGGTCATACAAGCCAATGTTATTACTGGAGCAGGTAGGAATGTGGGAATGTGCAGACTGAGGCCTTTTAGAAGCTGCAACATTAAGAAGGGTCAGGTGAGTCCCGTTCCAGTCCTGTCTGCTCCTCATTCCCTGTATGGTGTTGGGCCCATCACTTGATCCCTCTTGGGCTCCACATCTACAAACATGAGTTGTTAAGATTAAATGACCTCCAAACATTAGGATGACAAGGAAGAGCAAGACCTGCATCCAGGGAGGACCCACAGGGCAACTCAGCAATAATCCAGATGGGAGGTGAGAAATGTCTCCAGTGGAGACAGCAGAATATGGGGAAAAGGTCCAGTCTGAGAGAAGTTTGCAAGGCCTCAAAATCTCACTGCTTTAGGAAACCTATCCCAAGGGTTAGTATGTAAAGGATACTTTGGTTATGGTCCATGGGGAAATTTTTCAAAAATTTATTAGCACAGGGGTGCCTGGGTGGCTCAGTTGGGTAATCATCCAACTCTCGATTTCGGGGCAGGTCTTGATCTTGGGTCGTGGGATTGAGCTTTGTACTGGGCTCCATGCTGGGCGTGGGGCTTCCTTAAGATTCTCTCTCTCACTCTGCTCCTCCCACCCCCACTCCCCACCCATGCTCTCTCTCAAAAAAAAATTACAAGCACAAAAATATCCCGTTGATACTGAAAGGACTACTTAATATTAATTCGTTCTTACAACGTCATAATAGCTAAATACCACTGAGATCAGTTGTGGATGTATGCTTAGGTTGTTGGAAGCTGTCCTGTTATTTAGTGTAGCTGCACAGTTTCTGTATTGTGTACAGCATTTTGAAATCAAAACGGATAAAGCCTGCCCCATTCCCTTGCTGCAGATGGATCAGATTAATGGGAACTATTATCATTCACAGGACATAGTTGCTTCGACCCTGAAGCTCCCAGCTAACAAGGTCATGTGTCATGTAAAGCGTGTTGGTGGGGCTTTCGGGGGGAAGACTCTCAAAACCGGCATCATGGCGGCCATTACCGCATTTGCTGCCAACAAGTAAGTGGAGAAAATCTGCTAAATAGGCTAAAAATGAAAGGAAGTCATGCTGTGCCTTCGCAATATTGGGTTAAGATTATTTAATATCGTATATGGTATGCAAATACACAAAGCTGCCATTTTATTACTTTTTTTAATGTTATATTGTCATACCACATACTAAGAACCAGAATGAGACTCAATTACTGAAAAGAATAAAAGCCACAGTAAAAATACCTGAAGAGTAAACAGAAACAAGTCCCAAATGGATGGTGGTTACTTGTCTTACCACCTGTATGTGTAGATAGGTCAGTTCAACAATTTGAAAAATGTTCAATCTTTTATATATATACAAATATAAAATCTTTTATGTGTATTTATATATAACTTATATATGCTACATAGTATATATTAAATATATAAGTAAATATATGTGTTCATACATATATTTTCTTGATTTAAATGGAGATTTTTGCTTTTGTGATGCTTACCTTTATTTACATTACCATTTTCCTTTAAGGATCCCAAAACATTACCCTAGGAAATTGTCTTTGGAACAGGCACATGTAGAAGACTTAATTTCTTTGCTGAATAATATGAGTCAGTTCCTGTATCCCATGAAGCAAAATGACCTTGATTCTAGGTCTGCCCTTTCAGGGAGCACTTGGAAATCTGACACCAGTCTATAATGTGGCACTGGGACCCTATAGCAGAGGTTGTTATCACAATGGGAAATACTCCCAAAGCAATACCCTAGAGCCCCTGACACCCAAGACCCTCCCTTCTATAAGTAGTGAATGCCAGGCATTGTGCCCTGACCCAAGGGGTGGTGGGGCCACTGTGCACACCTGAGATCAGAATGGCCCAGGGGCAGTAGTTCTGTCGTCCTGTAACATCCCGTAACATATGTGGACGGCCCTCCAGCTCTCGCCGGGAGTTATACAATCCCCAGATAGTAGCTCTTTGGTCTACAGTTTACCACTCTTTCTTTTTTCCTCTACTTTAGACACGGTCGTGCAGTCCGCTGCATTCTGGAGCGAGGAGAAGACATGTTAATCACTGGAGGCCGCCATCCTTATCTTGGAAAGTACAAAGTAAGTAGGAGAGCGGGGATGGAAAGGCTTTATGTTACCAAGATGACATTGCATGGTGGCAGTGGGCAGCGTTGGGCTGCTTTCTCCTGGGGACTAACAATGAGCAAATCAATCCTGCTTCTGTTTAACCTTCTCTTCCTTGTGCTCACTGATCACTGGCTGGTTCACATCTGCTTTACTCGAAGATGTCAGCTTGTGAAAAAGTACTGACTGGATTTGGCTGATACAGAGTGAATGATTGGAAAGCATGTGAGTATATATACATCTATGAAAGTAGATCTGATAACCAGACTACTTCCACATTTTCTAAAATAGAATTAATTCCCAATAGTGTTCTGTGAAATTACAATTATTTGCCAACAGCTTCCTCATTTTTTAATGTATCTATAAACTCTGTCCCAGAAATTCCTAGAAAAATTTCCACAGCAGAAAATAATTATTCTTTTGCTTTATAGGAAATAAATTAACTTGTCAGAATGGATTAGCTGCCATAACAAACAACTAAAAACTCTCAGGTGCTTAAACCTGTATTGTGTTACTTCTTGCTCAAGTAACAGCTCAGTAGAATCAGCAGGGGTTGGGGGGAAGGGGAGAAGAGAGGACTGTGCTCTGAAAATTTATTCAGGTACTTAAACTTTTTCCAGCCTGTAGTGCCACCATCACCCCCTCAGACTGCATCCTGTGGTGTGGACATCACAAGGCTCAAATGGCTATTCACATGTAAATTTAAATTAATTAAATAAAACAGAAAATTCAAGGGCGTGTGGGTGGTTCAGTTGGTTAAGCTTCTCCCTTTGGCTCAGGTCATGATCCCAGGGTCCTGGGATTGAGGGAGCCCCATGTCAGGCTCCCTGCTCCGCGGGGAGCCTGTTTCTCCCTCTGCCTGTCACTCCCCCTGCTTGTGCACTCTCACTCTCTCTGACAAATAAATGAATAAAATCTTTTAAAAATTAAAAATAAATATATAAACAAAATTCAGTTCCATAGTTGTGTTAGCTGTATTTCAAGTGCTAACTACGTGTGGCCAATGGCTGCCATATTAGACATGTAGATACATGCCATCACCTCAGAAAGTTCTACTACAGAACACCGCCTTAGGGACTCTGAGTCCTCTACAGGGTCTTCTGCGGAGGGCAGAACACAAGGGAAGAGTGTTGTGTGGGAGGTGTTTTGGGCACCAGGCATGTTAAGCGTGGGCCTTGCTTTTATTCACGTGTGATGAGCCAGGACTTTGCCATCTAACTACAAGGGTGGCTGGGCAGCGTAGTCTTCCATGTGCCCAGGATGAAAGACAACAGCATTTGTTGAATACAGCATAATCTCCGCTACAACTGGTGTACCTGTATACATATTTTTAGGAGATGATGTATTTTTTTCAACTCATATTCAATCCGAGCTATATTTTGAATTTGGTTTAGTTTAACAAAGATTTATTAGAGTGAACTTTGTTCTGACAGAGATTACATTTTAGGGGATAAGGGGGAAATAAAATTTACACGTATGAAGTCATGAAAACATAATAATGTCGGGTTAAAAGAGGAGATGCATGTGGTAGAACTATGAGTTGCAGTGTGTCCATGAGACATCTTAGAGAAGGTGAAACATAGATGGCCTTCAAGAACAGATGAGCAGAAAGAAGGCATGTGGGTGGTGGGACTAGTAAGAGCAAAAATGCAGAGGAGGGATAAACATGGCGTGTTTGATAAGGGTAGCAATAAGGAGAGAGGGGTAATTAGAACACACAATAATTACTGAGGGGTGGTGGAAAGTACAGTTGGTTAGGTTAAGTGATGCCAGACTGAGAGAGGCCTAGAGTTCCTGTCTGGGTGTTGAAACTTGATCTTATAATTAAGAGTTGGACTGGGTAGATCCTTGAGCAGTCAAGTGTCATAACCAAACACAGGTGCATTGGGGAAGGTAATATGGCACAGGGCAGGATGGCCTGGGGAGGAAAGAGGGAGCATTCAGACATGAAGTATTTGGGGTGTGAGCTGTGATAATAAGATGTCAAAGAAATGAGTCCAAGAGCCATGGTAGTGTAAAATAAAATAAGAGTTGGTGGCAAACTTGGCAAAGTACAGGGGAGAATAAAACCACAAACATGACTTGGAGGTTTGTAGTAGAAAGCACCAAGTTGGAAGGAGGAACCAATCTGGAAGAACAGTGATGAGCTTGTGCCTTCACCGATATGGTTCCTTGTCCTTCACCAATATGGAACCTTATTAAAAGGACTTGTAATAGTTACAGAAGCCTTAAACATAGTGGTGATTATAATTATGAGAAAATGATGTTTTCTGATGTAGAGTGAAGATAAAAGATATTAATAACACGTATAATAATAATAATTTATATTTAGAACACTTACGGTGTTTCAGTCACTTACCTATTAATTTTCTATGCATTACCTTATTTATTGCCATTTCACAGATGGAGAGGTTATAGAGCTTGCCTAAGATCACAGAAGTAGTTAAGTGGCAGACCCAGGACTCAAACTTTTAGAATTCATAGACTGAGCCCTTAAACTACAACTTTGGTTTGAATCTGATTCCGTTCAACAAAAATCCCAAAGTGAACTGTAGTAAGTCCAGAGATACTGAAGCAGAGTGCAGGTGGAAAGCAGGAGTATTGGATACATAGGAAACACAAGGAAGATATTTCTATAAAAGACCTCCAGCAGCACGAAATGCTGCTGAGAGTTTTCATCAAATTGGGCCCTCTGAGAAAGATGTGCGGAGTCCATTCCGGGCTGGCCACCGGATTTGGAGATTAGAAGATGAGGTGGCTTCAGGAGAGAAAGTTCAGGTAGAAATGTGGAGCCAGAATTCAAGGACTTGTGGCAAGAACGGGAGGTTAAGAACGAGGTTGATTTGCTTGAGGAGGAAAGAGCAGGGTTGGTTCCGGGAGGGGTTTTACTTGTTTTGCTTTTATATCTTTCTCTACCCTTACTTTTTCCTTTTTAAATTATTTTTAGTTGTGACAAAATACACACAACATGACATTTGCTGTCTCAGCCGTGTTTAAGCATACAGTGTGGTGGCGTTAAGTACATTCACATTGTTGCGTAATCGTCATCACCGCCCATCTCTGGGATTCTTTTCACCTTTAAAACTGAAACTCGGCACCCACAAAGCACAGTGTCCCCATTTCTTCCACCCCCAGCAACCCCCTAGAAACCACCAGCCTACTTGCTAGGAATCTGATTACACCAGGTACCTGGTATAAATGGAATCAGACAGTATTTATCCTTTTGTGACTGGCTTATTTCACTTAACATAATGTCCTCAGAGTTCATCCATGTTATAGCGTGTGTCAGAATTTCCTTCCTTTTTAAGACCAAATAATATTCCATTGTATGTACCACATTTTTTCGATCCATTCATCCACTGATGGACACTTGGGTTGCTTCTACCCCTTGGCTATTGTGAATATTGCCTCTGTGAACACAGATGTACAAATAGCTCTTTGGGACCCTGCTTTTAAAGCTTTCGGATAAATAACCGTAAATGGGGTTGCTGAATTATATTATATTGCTATTTTTAACTTTTTTTGAGGAACTGCCACACTGTTTTCCTCAGCAGCTGCACCATTTCACATTTCCACCAACTGCATGGGGGGCTCCAATTTCTCCACATGCTCACCTACACTTACTGTTTTCTGTTACTGGTTGGTTGGTTGGTTATCTTTTTATAGGAGCCATTCTAATGCATGTGAGGTGGTATCTTGTGATTTTGATTTGCATTTCCCTAATGATGAGATGTTGAGCATCTTTCCATGTGGTCACTGGACATTTGAATATCGTTTTTGGAGAAATGCCTATCCAAATCCTTCACCCATGTTTTTAGTCAGGTTGGGTTTTTTTGTTGTTGTTGTTGTCGAGCTATAGGAGTTCATACATATACTGGATGTGAATCCCTTATGAGATACATGATTTGAAAAATTTTCTCCCGCTTTGTTTTACCTTTTCACTCTGTCGATTGTATCCTTTGATATATGGAAGTTTTAAATTTTTCTGTAGTCCAGTTGATCTATTTTTTTTCTTTTGTTGCCTGTGCTTTTGGTGTCATATCCAAGAAATCATTGCCAAACCAATGTCATGAAGCTTTTTATGTGTGTGAGGAGGATTTCCAAGTGACAAAGTAAAGTGTAGAGAGACATGGTCCCCAGCCCCAGCACTCAAGATCAGGTCTCGTTTCCTAGGCTGGGTTCATGAACGACGGCAGAATCTTGGCCCTGGACGTGGAGCATTACAGCAATGGAGGTGCCTCCCTGGATGAGTCATTATTTGTAAGTGCTTTAAGAAGCAAGTTCACATTCTGGAAAGTATGACATAAAATGATAAAATTCAGAAGATGTTCAACAGTTAAATAACTTTTTCATAAATAAATAAATGAAGAACCACCTTGCAGGGACAGCCATGTGTTACTTACCGGCACCCCCAGAGAGCCCAGAGATACTGGCTAAGTCTTTGTCTATATAGTATCTCCACGTTTCCCGTACTTAGAGTTCTTTTCCCAAAGGCAAGCATTAGACCTCAACCACAGCTCTATTGCTATTCTGGCCTGGATCATTCTTGGTTGGGGGGCTGTCCTGCGCACGGTAGGATGTCAAGCAACCTTCTTGGCCTCTAGTGACCGGATGTCAGTGGCATGGCTACCCTCTGGTCTCAACAATCAAAAGTGTCTCTGGACATTACCAGGCAAGACAGAGGACAAAATCACCCCTGGTTGAGAACCAGTACATTAGACCAAATACCAAAACACTTTTTTTTTTCATTCTTTGCAGGATATTTTATTCATTACATTCTGTAGACCCAGTACTTAGAGCCTATGAATACTTCGAAGTCTCTGGCAAATGTCTGAAACCTAGGGCTAAATGCATTAGTCCTAAAATACGAACATAAAAAATGATGATTTCAAAAGAAAAATTATTCAAATCCTTAAAAATTATTTTATGGCAGAAATTCTTTTAATTTAGGACATGGGTCTGTTTTAGCATGTTTGATGGGACGTAGAGAGGGTTGGTCATTTCCAGCTTGGTTTTGGTCCTCGGTTTCAGGAGGGCAGAATAGGTAGGGAAGGATGAGAATCTGATCACAGCAACTCTGGATTTCTCCAGGTGGTCGAAATGGGACTTCTGAAAATGGAAAACGCTTACAAGTTTCCTAACCTGCGTTGCCGGGCATGGGCATGCAGAACCAACCTTCCGGCCAACACAGCTCTGCGTGGCTTTGGCTTTCCTCAGGCAGGGCTCATCACTGAGTCCTGCATCACCGAAGTTGCAGCCAGGTGTGGTCTGGCCCCTGAGAAGGTAAGGCTGAACTAATCTCTCACACACAAGATATCAGGTTCCAGAGCAGGGAGGACCACCAGGGGTCATTCAGGTAGAGGAATTTGGATCTCGAGAGGCTAAATGGTGTGCCAGAGGTAACCCAGCTAAGTAGTTAAGACAGAGCCAGGACTCCAAGGTTCAGTTATCCTGTCTTACTCAGGATCTGTCCCCAAAATCCTGGAGAAAGAGGATCTTGAAGAGGGAGTTTTGGATTCCAGCTCATTCAGGGAGAAATCTCTATTGGTTGGGGACAAACTGCTACCAGTGAGTTCTGTCAGGCCCTTCTGTTTTCTACTCCTTGAACCTTTCAGGCAGCTGTCAGAAAGTTTCAGTCGTTTCAGTTACTAAAATAGTTTCCTTTCTGTTTTTGAAGTCATGGTCCCAATTTCATTCATTAACAAGCTCTGTTCCCTTCCCTGTGCCTCTTGCCCTCAGAATCCTGGAGTGGAGTTAGGGTGGGGAGGCACGGTGTGCTTTCTTTCCCTCCTTCTGCACTCTGTGTGTTCTACTGTGCTGTTGGGGCCGAGAGGGAGAGGAGGACCAGAGGGAGCAGCCTCTGCCCAGCGAGCTCTCGTCCCCTCCTTGCTTAGATGTAGCCACTTTTCAAGTATGTTTCTGTGGGCTCCATTTCTGCTAGCTCTCTCGGAAATAGACAGTCCCCTGTGAGGATGGGTTAGATTTCCAGCTGCCTTCAGTGGGCACCTCAGGCAGTGTTTCCTGATACCTCTTTGCCCCATGCTGCAGCAAACCTTGGAAAGCCCCAGTCCCCACTTCATCTGCCTGCTTCCTTTCTATTCAAATACTGGAATCTGTGGCCTCCTAGGCAGGAGCCATTTTCCTTATGTCTCTTGAACTTCTCGGGGTCCCTGCCCCTCCCTTCCGGCCATCTCATTACAGCCTCCTTCTCAGATGTTCTGTTGCATTTGGTAGGATAGGGAGAATCAGATAATGACCTCCCTCCACCCCCAGGAAGTTGGAGGGGAGAACAGCCACCCTTAAAAGCACTGCCTCCCTGGGACACCTGGCTGGCTCAGTTGGTTAAGCATCCAACTCTTGGTTTCAGCTCAGGTCATGATCTCAGGGTTGAGAGATCGAGCCCCAAGTCAGGCTCCATACTCAGCACGGAGTCTGCTTTTGAGAGTCTCTCTCCTTCTGCCCCTTCTGCTCATGTTTGCTTGTTCTCTCTCATAAATAAATCTTTTTAAAAAAGAATCTTACTTTGTTCTTCATCCTAGTTATCAGTTATGTTTAAACAAATATAAAAGTTCATTTAAATATAACTTATCTTGCCATGGCATCTGAACAGTCCAAACTGTGTAGATCATGTAGCCTGGAGATTAAATTCAGGATTACCTTTCAACAGATGTTCACAAATGCAGCTAGAATTAGAGGAGTCTACAGTGTACCAGGACCGTAATGAGTTATAGAAGAAATATAAGGAAAGGATGCCTCCCTTTGAACTTACACCAGAGCAGCATAGAAAGCATGTAAGTGCTAACATATCTGATAGAGGCTTCAAGTAGAGAAGGCTTCAGGAAGGGCTTCAACAAGGAGTAAGTAGAACTTGACTAGGAGGACAGTGGGTGGAAGAGACTACATCTGTTGCCTCTCCTCCCATTTTGATTTCCTTTTCTTTTATAGGTCCGAATGATAAACATGTATAAGGAAATTGATCAAACACCCTACAAACAAGAGATTAATGCCAAGAACCTGATTCAGTGTTGGAAAGAGTGTATGGCTATGTCTTCCTACACTCTGAGGAAAGAGGCCGTGGAAAAATTCAATTCGAAGAATTATTGGAAGAAAAAAGGGCTGGCCGTTGTCCCCCTAAAGTTTCCTGTTGGCCTTGGTTCAGTCGCTATTGGTCAGGTTAGTTCTCCGAAAAGACCAGTCAGAAGGGGTTGGGGAAACTTTCTGTGAAGGTGGATTAACCATAGGGTTGCAATGCCTGTTTGTAAACCTTCCCCAGAGTTGTCCTCAGTCAAGCTAGCTTTTCTCCAGAGGAGATGAGAGCTCCTTTGCAGGAATCCCCAGGGTTAGCAACAAGTGTTCTTGCTGGGAAATCGGAAGACCTGGTATCTGCTTTTGGCCCTGGCATTAAGCAACTGAGTCAACTTGCTTTGGGCCCAGATCACTCAAGTATGAGGTCAGATGGTGGGATGGATGACCGCCAAGACTCCTCTTCCAGCTTCTCTGTGCTGCTGTGTCACTGGACCATGAAATAGAAATGGGAAGCTGCATGGCATTTGGTTTTGGGGGGCATGGAATAAACTAAACCCAGAAAAGTAAAATCATTTAAATAATTTTTAGAAAGCTTTTTAGATGTTCACTTACTTCTTAACTGTTAAAAAGGTGAAGAAGGGGATGAGAAATCTATTCTTACAGTTTCTTCAATTGATGAAGTAGATTCCCTGCTTGTTTTTGTTTGCTGCTTCTGCCCCCTCATTCTTGAATGAAACATACCTGAACAGCTGGTGGTCTGCGCTACTCTAGCGCACTCTACAGGGGGATGTGGGACCCCTATTATCTATGTCCTTACATACACGTTTGTGTATATAGACATATATGTAGAGAAGAGGGCAGAGCCCTCAAAACTGTTGTCACTCCCCTTTGCAGAATTCATCTTCGGCTGGGCCATGAAGAAGGAACAGCAGGTGCTTTCAGTAAGGACAGATTAGGGGTAAAAGGGAGTGGGGCTGTGAGGAGCACTAGTAAGTATGCTGTGTGGAGAGGGAGCAGAGGGGGCCAAAAAAAAAAATTGGCAGGAAGGTTCTTCCTTCATTCCCATGCTGATCCATTCACCTAACCATCCTGGCTCAGCTTTGGTATGATCATGAGAGTGGTTCGTGTTGGCTAAACCAGTGGTAGCTCAGAGGAGCATCATGACAATCCAAGCAGTGACATCTTCTGCAGCCATCCCATTCTTCGCCTGTTTACAACACAGAAACGTTTAGTCACCTGCACACAGCGTACCCAGATGAGGGAGACAGTCAAGAAGCCATGGTCGAGGAATAAAGGCAAAACCAAAATTATTCAGAAGGAGGGGAGAGGGGGAAACCACCATCAGGAAAGGGTTAGTGAGCAGAGAATCTCAGTCCGCGGTTTGGGGGTTAGATTGATGAGCGTGCACCTAACGAAGCGATTAGTCTGGTCCGTCTGTCCCTGAGCAGACCAGCTAGGATCTCTGCAGAGAACAGCCCCTGTTGTTTACAGATCTCCTGGCAACCCTGAGGTATAACCCTGGTAGACATGGTAGGCTGTCTCTACTTAACTGTTGCCCTTACCTAACATCCGGTCTCCACAGTAGGCCAGACCTGGCCTGTTTCCTGTATCAGAAATTTCTCAAAATTTTTTTATCTAAGAAATAATGATAATTGCTGAGCACCGCTTTTGGATTTTATTTCATTCAACCCTCAGGACAACCTATAAGTTTTATAGCCTCATTTAGTGGTGAGGAAACTGAGGCTTCAAGAGCTAAAATAACTTGCCTGAAGCCCCGTATCTGGAGAGAGGGGCTGGAGACTCGGGTCTGAGAGGCTCCAGAAGCAGTGTTTTCTCGGCCCCATCAGCTGCCTTTCTGGGGCACCACTTGGTGGTAACTGAGGTGGATTCAGCTCAGCCAGGAGGAAACCAGACCACTGCCAACAGTACGACTTTGTTCTGAGACCAGCAGCCCTACCCATCTCCCCTGGAGACCAGCTGTCATGCTGGAAACATTGGCGTAGGGCCCAGTCGAGGGGTCCAAGATTGGGCAAGCTGCTTCCTGGAAGCCGTGCGCCAAAAGGCAATCCCAAAGATGGATAGAGGAGGGAAGAAACTAGGAAGGATATGATAAGGCCCAAGGCTGGGGGATTCATCATGCCCCACTTCACCATTACTGGGTAGGTGGGATTCTGTTTTCTACAAGGACAAACTGAAGCCCACAGGTGTTCAGTGTCTGGCCCGAGGACATCAGCTATCTAGCGACAAAACGAGGATTGGAGGGAGACGGTCTGGTCACATGTCTTCATCATCCCAGGCCATCTCCCTGAGCAGAGGCAGCCCTGTACCCTTGACAGCCAAGGGGCTCACACATTCCTCCCCTCCAGTGTGTTTGAGGACTGGCCTGTGGGTGTGTAGGAGCAGACAGGATCTAATGAAATTCCGCGTCCCCAGTACCTTAGCACGGCGCCTGCCACAGGGTAGAAACTCAAGTGCTGCCCCGGCAGAGACATGTTGGGAATCCGTGGAACCCAAGCAGACTGCTCACCAACCCCAGCAGCCCCTGCAGGGTGATTTAGATTTCACAGACTAAGTCCCCGATTTGTGTCGGAAACCATCTGTTATGCTGTGCCCGTTGTGCCGATTTCACAGGTGAAGCTTTGCAGAATTTTCCTTGGTGGCAATGATACTGGACCCTCTGGTGGTGCCACTTAACTGAACCAAAGTTGACATTTTCAGTGACCCAAGGGGATTGCAGCAGCACAGGGAACAAATTCCTCAGCAGTCCCGTGCAGGCAGAGCCCTGTGGCCAGCAGGGTCCTGTGAATGGAGGAAATGCACAGTCCGCTGGGATTGGGGCCCGGCACGAGTGGCAGCTACAGATTGCCACAAGCACCTTCTGAATAAGCTAAGGAGGCACAGTACAGACTTTAGAAGCTTCAGAAGCAGATCAGATCAATAAGCTGTTGTAAACTCGTTCATCGGACTTTTCTTCGGCTCTTACTATGCGTAAGATGCTGTGTTGCCTTCCAAGGATGCCTTAGGACACGGCCCTTCTTCCCCGGGGGCTTCCGTTCTCGCAGAGAACCGTGAAGTGGCGGAGAATGGAGCCCGGAGCTGCCCTTGCAGCGGCCGTCACCTGCATCTGATGAGCTGCGAGGCTGGCGGGCGCGAGGCTCTCTGTAGGGGGTGCCCCTCCCTTGCTTCATTATTCTGAGAACAAACAGGATCACAGGATGGTATCTCCAGGAATGCTGGGTGAACACAGTAGAACACACTCTGCTGCAGCGTCCCAAGGCTCTTGGGCATGATTATCATGGCACCCATGCCTTCCTCAGAGTTCCAAGATCCTCCTTTGGGCTGAGAAAGGGGAATCCCTGCGTCCCTATTTGACCAATACATCCCTAGTGCATGCTTGCTGACCAGTAACTAGAGCCCATTTTCACTGCCAGTGCCTTAGAAGTTTCTGTTTCACTGGAATCATGTAAACCTTTCGACACCCATAAAGAGCAGTCCTCCAAGTATGGCTTGTGGCCCACAAGTGGCAATGAAGGTCCTCCTGGTAGTCAGAGAATCAATCTAGGAATGTAGTTCATTCCTTGGGTGTATCTGGTAATTGTCATGTGATTTCACTGACTTTTCACTTATGACCAACATTGTTTGTAAGTAATCTGAGTAATGAAGGTTTACTAAAATTTCGCTTCATTGTATGCCTATTAGCTTGTTACTAGAATTTTCTGAAGACCCTGCCTTTACAAATCCTAGATTTTTGTGCCACACTGCCTAGAAGCTTAGATACTAAGAAACTAGCTGACACAGTGTTAAGTCACCGCTTGCTGCCCCAGACCACGCCTATGAGGTTGGCCTTCCAGGGCTTCCTAACTACAATGGAACCACTGGAAGCATTTTCCCTAGGACTGCATGCTGTTAATATTGCTCTTACACTGGAGACGCACAGTGAAAAGGCCATCCTAGTTTTCTGCAGCCTCCTGGGATATCTTCATCCCCCTTAGTCTAGCATGGACAAAATTGCAAGAAGGCACATTCATATTGATTATAAAACATGTTTAGCTAAAGTCCTGATGTTTTTGATTACAGCAGCCTTTAATTCTGTGTTAGCAGTTAAGTTCTTTCTGGGTCCCCTTGGGGAGCTGTACAGTTAGATAAGATTACTTTCAAGTTCCCTTCCAACTAAAGCCCTGTAATTCTGTGTCAGGATAATTTGGGGTAGGCTTGGCTCATTTTGTAGCAAACAATGTCTCTCTGTCCCATCTTATCTGGGTTTTTGTTTTTGCTTCTCTCTGTCATACCTACAACTATGGGAATATGTGTTCATGTAAACAATTCTCCCCTCCCCAACCTATCTGCACTTAACTTGGCATTTTATAACTAACCCCCCCACAAAAAAACCCCAAACCTAGATTGTTGTTCTACTGTGGATTAGGGAGATCCTCAAATGTTCTCATGAGGCAATAGCAGCTTAAGGAGCGTCGTCCTGCCCCAGCCTCAAACCCATCCCCTGCCCGCCTGGCGTCTTGTGGAGTGATCCCACGGCAGCTCTGGCCCCAGCCCTGGCCGGGCTCTGTTTAGTGGTCTCAGGGCAGCGGGAAAAGTGTGCATATTTCAACAGGAGATGGAAAGGGGGGGATCATTTCCAGGGAAAATGTTTTATTCTATTTATTGATTTTCATGTGGTACTTTTTAATACCTTCTAGAACAGACTGACAGTGAAGCACATATTTGGTTTTTGAGGACAATTTTTATGCTGACATCTAGTTATCATTTAACATTAAACTATTAAAGTTGGCAAGCAACAGAGTGGGTCAGGTTCTGCCCATGGAATGTTCTGTATATCTTTGAACTTAGAACAGTTGATTGCATGTTTTTCACTGTAACTCCAGTATAGTTAACATACAGTGTTATATTAGCTTCAGGTGTACCGTATAGTGATCCAACAATTCTATACATTACTCTCCAGGGAAAATGTTTTATTGACAAGACATGTGATAATATCAGTCCAAAAGCTCATGGGAACTCTTGTCATCTTTTCCGGTTAGGCTGGCGCCTTGGTTCACATTTACCTGGATGGGTCAGTGCTGGTGACTCACGGTGGGATCGAAATGGGTCAGGGGGTCCACACTAAAATGATTCAGGTAAGTTTGCAACTAGTTGGATTAAGGTGGGTGTGTGCTTGTAGCTGTGTGTATGAGAGAGAAACCATGCCTGTATATTTCCTGTTCCAAAATGAAAAAGATACGAGATTCTAGCTCTGACAGCTTAAACTGTTAAGCTGTTAACAGCACCTGGGTAAACCAGCCGGTTTTGTAACTGAATGTCCTAAAGGAATGCGGCAGAAGCGTCTCAGGTTGTCTTACTGCTACCGAAGATTGTGTCTTTATTTGTCCCTTTCCTTTGGGTATACAGGTCTCTCCCAACATCCGAAAACAGAGCATTCCTTTGCAACATTTTGTAAACCAAATGCCATAAAGCAAAGATGTAGTTACCATTAATCTAGATGAAAATATTTTTGAGCCTTTCCAGACCCCGCCCCCCCAAATAACCTCTCTTAGTATTTTCTGATTTGCTGATGGATGCACAACATAAAGGGAGATAAAGCACAGATTCAGAGCTGGGCAGCTTAATGCTGAGACCCAGAGTGTAGTTCCCAGGGAAGGACATGGGGCGCCGCTCTCGCTGTTGGCGGTGAGCGCTACTCCTGCTCATACTCTCTGCCAAGCAAACACTGAATGCTGTTTTGGCTCTTCGCCCTTTTTTTCGTAAAAGTGAAAATCCTGTTCAGATTTATTTCAGTCACGAAAACAGGTACTAATGTAGGTGTTCTGCGAAAGCCAAGAGGCTCACAAACGTTCACGAAGAGGGGGACACCAGTGTTAACAAGTGAGTTGAACCTTTGCTGGTCAATCCAAAGATGTGTAGATTCTGATGTACTGCGTGATTTCTTGCCCTTTTTAGGACTTTGAACAATTGATAATATAAATCATGTTTGATATTTCTAATCAAAGTCTGTTTTTTTACTTACTTTAGCTGAATTTTTAGGTACTATTTCTATTTTGTGTGTAATAGTAATATTAAAGATTATAAAACATTTGGAAGAGGCAAAAAAATTTTTTAAAAAGCCTCTGAACAATTTCACCAGTTAGCAATAAGCACTGTTTGGAGGTCTTTCCATCTTTTCTTTTTTCTTTTGGATAAATTACTAACATGCTGTTTATATAATTTTTTGTATCCTGGTTTTTTGTATGTGTGTTTTAAATTTTTATTTAAATTCCTGTTAGTTGACATACACTTATATCAGTTTAACATACAGTGTTATATTAGTTTCAGGGGTACAATATAGTGATTCAACAATAGTATAGGTCACGCAGTGCCCATCAGGACAAGTGCCCTCCTTAATCCCCATCACCTATTTAACCATCCCCCACCCGCCTCCCCTCTGATAACCATCGGTTCTCTATAGTTAGAAGTCTGCTTCTTGGTTTCTCTCTCTCTCTCTCTCTCTCTCTCTCTCTTTTTTCCCCCTATACTTGTTTCTGTTTTTTTCACCTATCTTATTATAGAGTGAGCACTTCCTCCTGTGGTTAAGAATTCTTTGCAATCATGATTTTTAATGGCTGCCTGTGGATATTTGTGTATAATTTATTTAAACATCCCCAATTGTTGAATACTTCAATTAATATTTTTGTACATAAGCCTGTGGTCAAACCAATGATTATTTTCTTAAAATAGATTTCCAGAAATGGAATCGCTGGGTCACAGTGTGTATCTTCAATCACCGACACTTATTACCAAATTGTTTTCCAGAAAGTATCCATTTCATTCCATCACTAACCAACTTTATACATTACAGTTTTTTTTAAAAAAAACCTTTGATAATTTGTGCCGTGAATGATAATATCTCATTATTGCCTTGATCTGCATTTTTCTGATTATAGAGCCTTTGCTAGAATTTTGCAGAGCGAGGTGGTAGGAAAGGCCTCAAGGTGTTGATTTCATGATTATGAAGACATGAAGCATCTCCGTCTGTGTTGGCTTGGGGCTTTGCCTCATCTTCTTAATGCTATGAGAAAGGCAGTGAGAAAGGCAAAGCAACAAGAAGGTGTGCTCAGGGTTTAGGGTCCAGACTAGCTATAACGTTTTCAGAAAAGAACTTTCTGTGGCTGGGGGGGATTCATCTTTCTATCCCCCTGTCCCTGTTGCATATATGGGGGCTCACACATATAAGCTACATGGGCTCCTGTGTGGGTATGTGCACAGGTCTGTGACTAACCGAAGTATTTGAAAAGAATCTCTCTTCTAAAATTCAGGTGGTCAGTCGTGAATTAAGGATGCCAATGTCTAATATCCACCTGCGTGGAACAAGTACAGAAACCGTCCCTAATACAAACATCTCTGGAGGTTCCGTGGTGGCCGATCTCAACGGACTGGCTGTAAAGGTAAAAATCACTGCCATGGCGCCCAGATCTTCAGCCCCACCAGGCCAGATACACAGGTGGAGCTCAGAAGATGTTGAGCTTTTACCCAGTTCTAATCGCCTTCTGACACCCTCCTGGTGAAAACCTGCTTTCCCCCACCGTAGGCTCCATATGTGGTACACATGCAGCTGCTCTCCTGGGCTGGAAGTCCATGTCCTTCCTCCCTCACTCCTGACATCTCACGGGTCATTCCATTCTGCTCAGAAATATCTCGGTGTCTTTCAACGTCCATGTTCTGGGAATTTCGCTGCTTGGATTTGGACTTGCACCTCTTGCCATGACCATTACAAGGCTCTGTCTCTCCACCTGAGTTTTATTGCCTTTCACCTGGGCTTCATGTTGACAGAGCGAGCTTTACCACAAAATAAATCTGACCCTGCCATGCTTAAAAACAGGGGTCGGGGCTTTGCCAACAGTTTTTCTCTTAAGTCCTGACCTCAGCATGGATTGTGCCTCCCCCCGCCCCAAGATGGTCTGTCTTTAAGACCAGCTCACTTCAACCCCACCCCTGGGAAACTTTTCCCATCACCTTTTAAAGGGTCTGTCTCTACTTTCTCTCTGTCCCGTGGGCCTCCTAAACAAACTTCTGTAGTAGCACATATCTTGTGGTTTTGAAAAGTTAGTGTTTGCCTGAAGTTATAATAATTTTGATTAAAAAATAATCCCTAGGATGCTTGTGAGACTCTTCTGAAACGCCTTGAACCCATCATCAGCAAGAATCCTCAAGGCACTTGGAAGGATTGGGTGAGAATCACTGTTACTTTTGTATTTTCTGTTGGGAAAAAAAGGAAGGAGGAGAAATGTGTGAATTAAATATCCGTTGAAATGGCACTTTAAAAGATACCACCCTTCCCTAAGGATAAGTAGAGGCCTTTTGGCTCTCTGCCACGTGGGAATGTTATCATAAGGTGGTAGAGGGACTCTTGCATCTGGGGAAATTCTCCATTAGAGAGAAAGACTGTTTTTCTACCCAAAACCCTTGTTTTTAAGCCAGAACTAATTAATGTTTCTTCTGATGGATCCCAGGTATTTTCTAGATAATAGCTGTAAATCTATTTGTTCTCCTTCTTTGTGTTCCACTCTTCCTAAATGGAAAGACAACAGTACAGTCTTTCTGTAAAAGTAAAAAATCACATAAGCATTCATTTGGAAAGAAGAAACCAAGCCACCGGGTATGTAGTCAGCCAGTAATAGGCACTAAATGCAGTGGAAATTTCAACGACTTCCTTAGATGTACTTACAACCTAGTTGAAAGGAAAACCGTACATTCCGAAGTCAACTAGCATGCTTTTAAAATAATAGGTTCTAAAGTACCAGATGGTGTGGAATGGCTGTCAATAGAAGTTGAGGGTACGTGTCTTGCTGACCGTTTCAGGATGTCACATTAAAAGCATCAGTCGGGGGAAATAGCATTTGGGGAATCCTCCTTAGAAATGGTTCCTGCTCTTCCACAGAGTTAGGACTCATTCTATAATTCATATTTATGGGAGCTCTCGAACCTTTTGGGGCATCTTTATTTCTGCCCTTTGCCCTGTGCTCCCTGAGCCAAAGAATGGCTAAGAGAGTCTGACTGAGGAGAGATAAAGGGCAAACCGCCCGTCCTCCGTCCTCTGGAGATGCTCTCATTCTGCACGCCTTCTTCTCTAATGGCTGCACTTCTCACCTTTTCCTTTCTCAGACTTGGGGACTTGGACCTAACCCCCACTTTTCTGTATATTAGTCAGCTGTGTGCACTGCAGAGTCAGGAGAACTTTTGATGTCAGTGGTATAGTTTACCAAAATTAGGTCCCTTTTCTAAGACCAATGAATACCTGGTATTAAAATTAAATACCCAACCGCCCATTGTTTCCTGGAACATTCCCTGTGGATAGGCTGGCTTTCCAGAAGACCTAGTGAGGTTCTCCATCAGCAGAACACCTGTTGGCCACTCTAGCCCAGGCTGGGGGGTAACCTACCTCGGCGGCCACGGAAAGCGGTCGCAGGCACCAGACACATGCAGTTACTACCGGCAGCGACTATGAGTGCTTGTGAAGTTGGAGAATGCAGGAAGGAGTACATTAATCTTGGTTCTCCTTGGTTATTAGTACTAATAGCTGCAGTCACCTATAATGAAACCAAGATTGAAGCCATAAGTGAGTCTTTCTTTAAACATCATCATCACATCATCTTTCCTCTTGTTTCCCAGGCACAAGCTGCTTTTGATGAAAGCATTAGTCTTTCAGCTACTGGATACTTCAGGTAAAGAGTCCTTTCAGTCACATACTATGAAAAATAGCAGCTGTCGCTTGAGGAGGAGTTTCACTTCTGTTTGCAATTTTGGGAAAAAAATTTTGTTTTGGTAATCTTCTATTAACCCGCTGTTATGCACAACATTCAGCTTCTAATTAATCCAAATGTCCAGAGAGGCTTCGGTTGGGAAAAATAGGCACATAAAATAAAATATGGCAGAACTGATGATTCGAATCCTACTAAGTGGTACTGGAGGGTTCTCAGGTCAGTGCTTGGAACCCACAGAAGTGATTGATTTTTTGTTGAAAACTTAGAGTATCCTTAAGTGACAAAGGTAAGGGAATGCAAATTAAACCCATGATAAGATAAACACCATTTCACACCTTCTAAGTTGGCAAAAAAAGAAGAAACGTGACAATAAGTACATGTTGTCAAGATGCCAAACCATTGTCACTCACCTCATTTGGAAAATAATTATCAGATTATTTTAATGGAAAATGAAAGCCATCGGAGAACAGGGTGATACAGAAAGTCTTACCTGATTGTGTCATGGAGTCCCTGGGAGTCTCAGGGCACTGGCTGGTGACTGGGAAAAAGTGTCAGAAGCACTTATAACAGTGGCCTCCAGGCTGGGAGAAGCAGAGGAGAGAAGGGGAGGAGGTACCGGCAAGCAGCTGGCCTGCGCTCCTCTTCTCCCACAACACCCGTCTGCTGTCCTGAAGGGAGAGTCAGGAGCAGAGCAGGCGTGGAGACCAGAGAAGTAGCAAAGAATGAGAGCCAGGGACCTGGTCCTGCAAACACAAGGCTGAATCTTGGAGCTGGAAAGACAGACGGACAGGCAAATGTACGCCTTTGAAATAGTGTTTGGTCCAAAATGCAGGTGAAATTCCCCAAATGTGATTGAGCATTAATGAAAAGCAATAGGTTGGGGAATTGTAGAGTGAGCACCTAACTTCCAGGTACAAAGAGTTATTCATTGGTGAGGAGCAATTGAATGTTCTTAATCAGACAAAGCAAGTTTAATGAGAAAGAAGTATTTATTTATTCAGTGGATTTACTGCGTGCATTCCATGCTGACACATCATTGTACAAGCCTGTTCCTCTGGTTTGCTGTACACGCAAACTGAACACAGCCTCCTGTCAGTCTGTTTAACCACCAGGGTCTGCACTTAGGGCGCTGAGTCCCTTAACAAAGCTCCTCACGAATTCTGTTTCCTCAGGGGGTATGAGTCCGACATGAACTGGGAGACAGGCGAAGGCCATCCTTTCCACTATTTTGTTTACGGAGCTGCCTGTTCTGAGGTTGAAATAGACTGCCTGACAGGTGCTCATAAGGTCAGTACCAGTGGGGAAGGTCTTCAAGTTGTACCTCAGATACACCTAAATTCCACACATAACCTCTGTCTGAACATCACAGAAGCACCGTGTATTTGGCTAAGGATAGTTTCTCTGTGTTACCAGGAAAAAAATAGAAGCTCAGCAATTGCCTTGGTATTGTGGTCGCTTCCATGGAAAACGCACGGTGACTTCTCTTCTTTCTTTTCCTGGCCCTTTTAAATGGAATCAGGAAAGAAACCACTTCAAAGAGGAAACACAGCTTAAAGAGAGCTTTCATGTAGACTGTGGGTCTAACCAGCAGTCCTGACCTCTCGTGGGAAATGCCATCATATGACATTTTTGAAGGATTTCATGAGCATCCATAACCGGCTAACAAGTGCCAAGGGCCAACCCAGGGAAGTTAGTGGCCGGCTTTTGATACCTTTTATCTAGCTGGATCCTGCTTTTTAGATAGTTTAAGGGCATCTATATGTTAAGGGATGCAATGAGGAGATAGGCACACAGTTTCTCTCTCTCTCTCTCTCTCACACACACACACACACGTGCTGCACACACACATGCACACACACATACACACACACACACACACACACACACAGATGCATGCACTTCTGTTTCAAGGAGAGTTTCTCCTCTTGTAGCTGGGTCCTTGTGGGTCAGTGAAGCTACTTACCAGCCACTGTTTATAATAATAAATGGTCATCAATACATTCAATGGGACTGTGATACCCTCACAACTGTCATGTGATAATCTGTCCCAAAACTTACCCATAAACAAGCTCTGGGTCTTGATATTTCCAAACATACTTTGTAACTGTATCTTGGATTATAGTAAGATGTAAATTTTCATTTAGTAGGTCTCTGGCATGTATGTTTTTAAAACTAGAATTAGCCTAATATTTGAAATTATCTGTACCTTTATTGAACCTGCCGGTAAAGAGTCTGGCCTGTCTGGATTCGAACTCAGACCAGATCACTTTTGGAGCCCCTTGGGATGGGACGAAACAATGATCATTGTAAGCATGGTTTTCATTCTAGAGTAGCTGTCCTTTTTTAGTTCACTAGAAAGTTCTCTTATGCTAACTGATTTCTATCTGACCTTCTCCCTCAAAAAATTGCTGAAGACTTAATCACTTAGGTTTTCTTTATCTGTATATGCCTTGGCCTTGTTAAGATCTAAGAACAAGGTAATAATTAGCTTTGGTATGAAATTCTAAGGTGTTTTCTTATAACTTAGTTGAACAATGTTAAGAGATGTACTAAATAGTCTTTTTGCCAGATGCATTCAAAAAAGCTAGGTCTGTAGCTCAGGTTAGGTATACCCCTAGGTAAAGGGCTCTAATGTAACATGCCACTAGGGGCCCTCCCTGAGGCCTATTTTTCAGTCATTCTCCTTAGTTATTAGAACTGTTCTTATTCCTACAAAATTTCCCTCACTTTGAATCTACATCTCTATATTAGTTATCTATTGCTGTGTAACAAATTTCCCTTAAATTTGGCAGCTGAAAATAACAAATATTTATTAACCAACAGCATTTCGAAGGCCAGAAATCTGAGGATGGCTTATCTGGGTGATTCAGGCTCAGGATTTTTCACAAGGTTGCCATCAAGCTGTCAAGGAGAGCCGCAGTGGTCCCAAAGCTCAATGGCGGCTGGAAAATCTGATTCTAAGCTCCATCAGCTGCTTGTCAGCAGGAGCCCTCAGTTTCTCACTGGCTATTGGTCAGAAGTTTCCATTCCTTTCCACAAGGACTTCTCTATGAGCCGTCTTGGCATCCTCAAGACAGGCAAGCTAAACCCAGAGGGACTGAGGCAAAGGAGCAAGAGAGTATGAGCCAGTGAGAGCGCACCCAGACCGCAGCCACAGTCCTTTCTACCCTAACACAGGGTGAGGTACTAGCACTTCCATATACCCTGTCGGTCGCACAGACTAACCCTGGCAGAGTGTGGGAGGGGACTCTGTCAGGACGAGAACCCAGCACGTGGGGGTCATCACAGGCCATCGTGGAGGCCGGCTGCCACAACCTACAACCACTCTCTTCAGCCCTAACAGAACACAGTGACAAACAGTAAGTCCATGGCTCTGAAAGCAGAGCCTTTGCTAACACTGCAGACTTGGGAGTGCCTCCCCTCGTCGATAATGGAGGGCATGGGCCTGCTGGAAGGCCAGCCTTGCCGAGTGGCATCACAGAGAACTTTACATTTCATCGTGTCCTTAAAGAAGAGAGGTGTTTTATTTTATTATAATAAAACGTTTTGGATCGTTCTCTAATTTTCTTAAGAAAAATGTTAGATGAAAGTCCCAACTCAAATAAGAAAACTCTAGGGTTTCCTTTGTTCCATTAATAGTTGTAAGTAGCATCTGTTTGTCATGGCAGAGGTCACGACATCACATAAAAGAAGGTACAGACTTGCTGGAAAGCAAAGGAGTTACCAGTAACCTGGCTGGGCCTGCCGTAGCCCTCATTTGTAGCTTCTCAGGAACTTTTGGTCACCAAGTTGTGCTTTAGATTTATTTTCCTCTGCTCTCAAAATGAAAAATCTACAACAGCAGAAAACAGGTGGAGACTTTTGGGCGATGTGTCAGTGTCACCCAGCCAGCCGGGCTCTGGATGTTGGGTTGTGTAGTAGCCCCAGGGTTGTTCAACAAGGATCGTGACATTTTCTGTGTCACAGATTATGTCTGCTGTGCAAGATTAAACTCAGTAATGTCACTCAGCCAGAACAAAGTCAAATCAATACTTTTCTCTCCTGTTGTTCCTGAAGGAAAAAAAAAATCAGTGCTTAAGCTTCTTGAGTACGTGTATAACTTTGAGAGTTATACATGATAGATTTTGTGGCCCAATAAAATCTTTGTTGATTCTTTCTCCTGAATATATTGTGGCCCCAAAAAAGGTTCTATACCAATGGCATCCTGGCAGGAAGTGTTCCTCAGCCTTCACTCCTAAGTTGTGTTCATTAAAACAAACATTTTTACTCTTTTTATTACCAGAACATCAGAACAGACATTGTCATGGATGTCGGCTACAGCATAAATCCAGCCCTTGACATAGGCCAGGTACGTGTACCTGCTTTGCCTCAACTCACTGGTGAAAGCCAGAACCACTGTGGGGGTCTGTAGGGAAAACATTCCTTCCGGCTTGTTCATCATCTTAGTTTTCTACCCCTGTACTCAGAATCTGTCTATTCAGGCCAGCCACAGAACTCAAGTCTCATACTATTTAAAAAAAGGGGAAGGAAAGAAAGATGTTGTAAGTAGTTTTTGAAGAGACATGCGGTCTGTGACTGAGGAGCTTGAGGGAGCCAGGAGAAGCAAGCCTAGAGGGGTCAGAATGTGCCCCACACCTCTGGGATCAGAAGTAGACTGGAGGCTAAGCATGAAGTCTTGGGCCTACAATGGGCTCCAGCTTCAAGGAGTTTAAAGTCGGTTTGGGAAAACACCAGATGGTTACGGCAGTCGCCATTAATAATAGGTAGCTTGTTTTTCCCACAGTCATCTTTTATTTAAATTTGAAATAATTGACAAGATTAAGAAATGACCAGCTGTCTTACATAAGTATTCCAATGGCTAGTGTTTCTTGGAAACAGAAAATTTGCCAACACTGGTGCTGCATTTCCACAAGGAAAAGTCAGTTGACTGCCTTTTTAAGAGAAGCATGTGTTCTGTGATTCTGGGACTCAGGACTCACCTGGAAGCTTCACTCACTTTCTTTACCTTTCTCCTACCCGTGGGCAATTCAGCTTACTACCCACAGTTCAGAACATAACCTGAGGTACTCTCCAGTCATGACACATGTCACTGGAGAATGGGAAGAATGTGTGGGTTGGAGAAATCAAAGTGGACTTCAGGGAGGCCCTGGGTGTGGACAAAGTTGTCAAGGAATGAATAGGAAAAGTCATTCTGGGTGGGAGAAGAGTGGAGGACCTAAAGAAAGACAGAAAATTCACCCTACGTTGTGTTCAGAGTTAGTGGAGGGTGGGGAGGGGCTGACGATGTTGGCGAGTGCCTGTGTGGCCTGTCAGTGGAGTGGAAGGGGCAGCAGTAGGCAGAGACTGGAAGGGGGCTGGGTTGGCGGAGGAGCCCCAAAGACCAGCAACCTGCCTGCCTTAGTTGGTGGAGGTGACGTGGCCTGGGGTGTGGTCTAGGCTTTTAGGAAGATTCATATAACATTGTGTTTGAGAAGAATCTCCCTGCAAATAGACACAAGGGAGGGCAGCGGGTGGGGTGGAGAAAATAGGACCACAGCAAGGAAGTATACACAGAGGAGACCCAGAAGTCAGAAAGACATGGGGAAAGCCAGTTTTGTCCACATGCTGACATCTAAGAATTGGAGAGACATAAAAGCTGTATAGGAAGCCTACGGCGTACACAGTTCATGGGACAAGTGAGGAAACAGAGTCCAGAAATGAGAGGCCAAGCCCACTCATGAGCGAGGATGGTGAGATGAGATGAGGGGACTCTCAGAGCCCTGTCAGTGTGCTGGGGGCCACGGACAGATCGGTCAAGAGAGTTCCCTGTGGCTCATGGACGGAAAAAAAGGAGGGCCTTTAGGCCGCAGGCTGTTTGAGGCCTCTTCCAGAGCTCAACTTTCACTGCGAAATTGAAATTCGAAGTCAAGTTCTTTGACTTTGAACTTCACACTGAAAAAGAAGCTTAGAAATACTTTGAGGTAAACTTCTAAGTAAACCTTGAGAGGTATCTTCTAGGGCATGCCAGAAAACCCTCTTATACTGGATTTAAAAAATTCAAATAAACAGCATGAGTTGAAATGCTCCAGTTGATTGTATTTTCTCATATATGGAAATTGCTTTCTTTCCCTCCCAGATTGAAGGTGCCTTTATTCAAGGCATGGGACTTTATACAATAGAGGAGCTGCAATATTCTCCTCAGGGTGTCCTGCACACTCGCGGCCCAAAGCAGTATAAAATCCCTGCCATCTGCGACATCCCCACAGAGCTGCACATTTCTTTCTTGCCTCCGTCTCAAAGCTCAAATACCCTGTATTCGTCAAAGGTAAGCTGTGCGGGACAAACAAGCGCATGCTTGTGTGATTTGTGGTATCTCTGCAGGCGGCTGGGGGAGGCGCCCTCATTTCTTGGTGGTTTGGGGTTTTTACCAGACTTCTAGAAGAAAAGACCCTATTGAACATTTTAATGATAAATTAATTTAACAATGTTACAGCTCTTTTTAAATACTTCAAATTTTGGAGATTAACATGAATCAGATTGTATCTGATTTTTCATTTCGTAATAATCATCTCATACCTATATCTCCTTTCTCCCTTTGGCATCATTTCCTTAGGCAGGAATCCTAAGAATGAGAATGCTAGGTTAAAATATTAAATTACTTTTTTATTTTTTATTTTTTTAAGATTTTATTTATTCATTTGACAGAGAGAAAGAGATCACAAGTAGGCAGAGAGGCAGGCAAAGAGAGAGGGAGAAGCAGGCTCCCCACTGAGCAGGGAGTCTGATGCGGCCCTCAGTCCCAGGACCCTGAGATCATGACCTGAGCCGAAGGCAGAGGCTTTAACCCACTGAGCCACCCAGGTGCCCTTAAATTACTTTTTAAAAAGAAAAATGTTACGTATATAATAATATTTCATAGGGGCCCCTGGGTGGCTCAGTTGGTTGGGCATCCAGCACTTGGTTCTGACCTAGGTCGTGATCTCCTCAGTTGTGGGACTGAGCCCCACACTGGGCTCCTCTCTCGGTGGAGAAACTGCTTGAGGATGCTCTCTCTATCCCCTCCCACATGTGCACACACTCTCTAAAATACTATTTCATATGGGCATTTACACACATGTTTACCTATAGATGCACATATACATATAGCTACATATAGATACAAAGAGAGAGTCCTAATCTGGTTGACTTTTTTCCCTTCAAGGGTCTTGGAGAGTCTGGGATATTCCTGGGGTGTTCAGTGTTTTTTGCCATTCATGATGCGGTGAACGCAGCACGACGGGAGAGAGGCCTGTTTGAACCGTTAAAGCTCAATAGTCCCCTGACCCCAGAGAAGATTAGAATGGCCTGTGAAGATAAGTTCACAAAAATGGTATGGTCGGCTCATAAAACTCTGAATTTTTGTTCCCTGTCCTTGTAGTCAAGTTTTATTAACCCACCATGGTGGTTTTCCATGGAAGAAGAAGTGACTGGAGGGCATTTGATCATGTGAAGAGCAGACTGACCCTTTGCAGGCAGTTTTTTGTCAGCCTGGTCCTGCCTGCCCCACAGTGGGGCTCCGTTCCACACCACTTGAAAATGAAGGTTCATTGCTCTTTTGTCAGCTACATGTTCCTCCTTAGTTCTGTCCCCTTCCCAGGACATATTGGTCAGGAATGGGAGTGCAGGAACTCTTCCCTGAACCTAAGACACCCAGGCCAAGAATATGGGCCACGCCAACAGTCTGTCCCACTCTGTCCAATCAGATACTTGAGAAAGTGCATGTAATTCCTGACTTGAACTATGGAGTGGGAAGGGCCCTTTCCGGCCCAAGCCCAAGAGCAGAATCCCTTATGCACCAACACCCCTGCAGAGCAAACAACTCAACTCTCCTTGGTCACTTTCAGTGAGGAAATTTTAACTGTGGGAGAAAGTCATGCTGTTGACAGTGACCCCTCTGACTATATGCAAGGTATTCCTTATACTGAGGGGAGAGCCCCCTCCTATTCCTCCTCTCAGTGCTGGCTCTGTGTGGTACCCCTTACAGCTTGTCCTAAGCCCTGTGAATCACCTCTCCACTGCGGAGGAACACAGAGACTAATTCCACTCTTCATTTGTCCCTCTTCAAGTGTGAACTGATGACTCTTGTAGCTGCCTTGCCCTGGCTATAGTCCTGTCCCAGATTATTCCACACTCCTTATGCTGTCATTCTGAGATCTCACCTTGTCCTCGTCCCCCTCTGGGTGGTTTTTATCCTGTTTTATATTATGCTATTTTTCACCTGTCACAAACGTTTTCCAAATTACAATCATCCACATTTGTTCTTTTATTCCAGATCCCAAAAGACAAACCTGGATCCTATGTTCCTTGGAATGTACCCATATGAATCAAATACAAATTTCTGGGGAAATGGGACGCCCTTTCCAACATAGCAGTCTCTCCAGTCTTCATGCTTGAGGATGCTAGGTCTGAAAGATAAATGTTCATAGTTTAGAAATCATTTCACAGAGTATTGCTTTTATATGATGCTGATTTTAAATGTTCCATTTGGATTTTGATAGATACGCTTAAGCAATTTAGAAATCGTATTTTAAATAGCACAAATACTAACTGGTTTCCTCTGGAATGATATTCTCCATTACTCTGTTTCTTAAATCCATCCAGCTGAATGGAACAGAAGATGATGATTTGTATGTGATTCATATTTGGCTTGTATCCACCAACAGAAATTACACTGTCTAGTGAAAGACAATTTTCTAAATAATTTTATTAGTAGTGTGAACTGTAAAGTTGTCATTTTCTCGTATGTCCCCATCTGCTATCAGCCTTCTTTTATTGTCAAAATGGATCCAGGCACTGTATCCAAGCGTCTCTGGGACTAAAGAAAAAAAATGGATAAATTAGACTTCATCAAAACTAAAAACTTTTGTGCTTCAAGAGATTCTATAAGAAATTGAAAGACAAACCACAGACTGGTAGAAAATATTTGCAAATCATGTATTTAATAAAAATGTATCATGCAGAATATATTTTAAAAAGTCTTATAACTCAGCAATGAAAAGATAAATAATGCAATTTAAAAATGGGCAAAAGAGTTGAACAGACATTTCCCCAAAGAAGATATATAAATGGCCAGTAAGCACATAAAGAGATGTTTGAAGTCAATAGTCATTAAGGAAATGCAAATGAAAACCACAACAGAAAATATTCCATCCCCAATAGGATGGCTATAATCAAAATGATGGATAATACTAAGTGTTGGTAAGGATGTGGAGAAATTGGAACCCTTATCCATTGCTGGGAAGAATGAAAATGGTGCAGACACTGGAAAAAAATTGGCAGTTCCTCAAAAAGTTAAACATGGAATTACCAAATGACCACTCCTAAGTATATACCCAAGATAATTGAAAACACATGTATACACACAGACTTGTACAAAAATGTTCATAGCATTATTTTCAGTAACCGATAGTGGAATCAACCCAACTATATCAACTAATAACAAAATATGTCACACAGTATGTGATATATCTGTACAAAGGAATATTATTCATCCATACAAAAGAATGAAGTACTGATATATTCTACAACATGGATGAACATTGAAAACATTGTTTAAATGAAAGTTAGCTGGACACCAAAGGCTACATGTTATATTATTCCATCTATATGAAACATCAAGAATAAGCAAATTCAAGGGAACAGAAAGTCAATTAGTGATTGCCAGGGGCTGAGGGGAGAGGAGGTGAGGGAAATGGGGAGGTGGTTGCTAATGGATACAGAAGGTTTCTTTTTGGGGTGATGAAAATGTTCTGGAATTAGATAGCAGTGATGGTTGTACAATCACTGAATATACTAAATACCACTAGTTAGCTGAATATACTAAAAACCACTGAATTACATGCTTTAAAGGTGTGTATTTTATCTTAATTTTTTAAAAAAGAAGCATATGTGGAGAGAAACAGAAAATGTGGGAAAGATTGAGAAGTTGTGACAATCTTAAGAAATTTATCCCAATGACCTTCAGTGACAAGACCTCAAAGGGGGCTAAACAGCAGGACAAAAATCACTGAAAAATTACATTTGCATCATGGCAGAAAAAAATAGCTACACTGAAGTATAAAATACTAGAGACTAATGGATGGCACCGTCTCCCTGTCACATTCTCAACGCAAGAACTTTTGGTGGATGTGTCTCAAAGACACCTCAAACTTAATGGGTCCCAAACAGATCTCCTTGTCAGTACAGCCATCCCCAAGATGCTAACCCAGAAATGAGGGAGTGATCCAAGAGGCTCCATTCTCTCAGTGCAAGCACCTGTTCAGCCATGAAGTCCTGTCAGTCCACCTCAGAGAAATCTACATCTGTGCCTCCCTCTCTTTATTCCCTCTGCTACTCTGATGCTCCACATTATTTCTAGCCTATGTGGTAGTCTCCTTATTATCATCCTGCATTCATTTTGCTTCCAAACCATTATTCAGATTAAAGAGAAACTTAGGTATAAGTTTACACACACACACACACACACACACACACACAAAATATGATTATGTTACACCCTTGCTTAAAACCCTTCAATGGCTTCCTATTCATTCCACCAGAAAGTATGCCAAGTCTCTAAGGTGGCATATGTTCCCTCTGTGATCTGGCCCCAGACTATCTCTCCAGTGCTGTCTCACGACCCCTTTTTTATCCTCAGAATTTCCAATTTTTCTCAACTCTGGAACCTTGGTCCTCTGCTGGTAAGGTGCTGTCACTTCCATTCTTCTTGTTGTCTGCAACTATGTAGTGCTTCTTAAATTTTAAAATGCACACAAACAATGTGAAGATGTTACTAAAATGTAATCAAGCAATCTCAGAAGCAAGAAGGTATGATAGAAGTGGTCCAGCTGGAATCAAGCACAATTAGGATCAGAAGGAACCCAGTTATCCACTGCTGTTGTATAAGTATCTCTCCTGTAGTTCATACCCGTGGCTACACAGTGGAATGAGAGGTGCCTTATGACAAGCTGAGGGAGAAGGAAATATTCTGAGCTTGGTTCACAAATGGATTGGTTGGGGGAAGTCCAAGCTTGGTTCACAAATCAGTATGTGCATACAAGCCAGATATGGGTAGTCACTGCACTACAGACCCACTCAGAGGTGGTGAGGGGAAATTTTCCCAATGGGCAGAGTTTTGGGTTTTACACCCAGTTATCCATTCTGTATAGAAAACAGAGTGGCCCAAGGTTAGGGTGTCTATGTGTAGCAGCAAATGGTTTGGCCAGCTGGGCAGGACCTGGAAGAGGAAACACTGGAAGATGGGGGACAAGAGGCTCGTGAATGGGTATATGGGAATGGGCACAAAGTGTCAAAATGTTCATATTGCACATTAGAAATATTAACTGTTTGCTACATAAATTTAGAAAAAACAGTGGGGAAAACTTACCTTTCTTCCATCCACAAAGCAAGTTCATCTGACTCATCAGAATGAGCCATTATGCCAAAATAACTGGCTGGACGTTATGAAGTTGCACTGAAAGCACTTGCTGCTGTGTCCACCTGAGACCGTGTTGGTGAAGGCTGTGGAGAAACAGACTCTCTTGTGCATGATTCATTGGACTAGTACACACATTTTGGAAAGTGAGTGAGTTGGGCCTCTCAGCAGTCCCACCCAGAAATCCCAGTTCCAGTTGAAACCTCGCACCATGAAAGAGGCACTAAACAACCAAGTATATACACAAAATGACATTTGACCTTAGCCATCTCTGCCATTTGTCACCATGCTGCTTGACACGGCATGGGAAGAGTCATGACAGCAATGATGGGTGCTATGCCTCCACATCGTTGCTGCTACTGCTGAATGTCCAACCTGCCCCAACACGAACCAGAACTACCCCCCCCGCAAGTTAGCACCCATCCTTCCAGGAGACCAGTGAGCCCCTGGGGGCACACTGACAACTCCACTCTGCAAGGGGCAGTGATTTATCTTAACAGAAATAGATAGGCATTCTGGTTTAAGGTTTGCCTTATCTGCCTATACGGCCTGAGCCATCACCTCTTCAGGGACTATGCAGTGTTAAGTGCACCCTCATAAGGTCCCCATGTAACGCTGCATCAGACCAGTTTACAGCCAAGTGAGGGCATCTGCTCTCCAGCAGTGGGGTGAGAGTGTGACATGCGACCCACTGGTCCTGTCACATCTATACCACTCAGAAGTGGCTCATCTGATAGGGCAATGGAATGACCTAGAGAAATGCCAGCTAGGAGGCTTGGGAGGATGGAGCTGCATCCTCCAGGATGCTGGACACTCAAAATCGAATGGACAGTTAACAAGCTGGACATTTATAGCAGATTATGGTTAATATCCATTGTATATAATTAAGTTCTTTAAAGTGATAAGTCAAAAACCTAATAGAAAATAGTCAAAGTACAGAAGAATAAATACAAATATTCACTAAATATATGCCAAGATGGAAAAACATCAAAATAACAAGGAATGCCAATTATGGACTGTCCCTTCCCCCACACATTTTCAAATGGTAGCATGGATAATATGCAGTGTTGGTGAAGGCTGTGGGAGAACAAACACTCTCTCATACATGATTTGCCATGTTAGCACACGCATTTTGGAAGGTGAGCACATTGGACCTTGCCGCATGCTTATCCTTCAACCCAGAAATTTCCAGTTCTCAGAATTTGTGCAACAGAAATATTTGCTCCAATGTGCCATGTTAAAGCCTAAGAGTTTTCATTGCAGCATTGTTTGTAATAGTGAAAAATGGAAAACAAATTAATGTGCGCTAGTATGGGACTGTTTACAGCAATAATGAAAAGACTAACAGACACATAAAAAAATGCTCCCCATCACTCAGCATCAGGGAAATACAAATCAAAACCGCAATGAGATACCACCTCACACTGGTCAGAGTGGCTAAAATTAACAACACAGGGAACAACAGGTGTTGGCGAGGATGTGGAGAAAGGGGAAAACTCCTACACTGTTGGTGGGAATGCAAGCTGGTGCAGCTACTCTGGAAAACAGTGTATGGAGGTTCCTCAAAATGTTAAAAATAGAGCTACCATATGATCCAGCAATTGCACTGCTAGGTATTTACTCAAAGACTACAAAAACATGAATTAAAATGGGTACATGCACCCCAATGTTTATAGCACCAATGTCCACAATAGCCAAACTATGGAAAGAGCCCAGATATCCATCAACAGATGAATGGATAAAGAAGATGGGATATGGATACACACACACACACACACACACACACACACACACAATGGAATACTATGCAGCCATCAAAAGAAATGAAATCTTGTCATTTGTAACAACATGGATGGAACTACAGTATATTATGCTAAATGAAATAAGTCAGTTAGAGAAAGGCAAATACCATATGATTTCACTCATGTGGAATTTAAGAAATAAAACATGGACATAGGGGAAGGGAAGGAAAAATAAGATAAAGAGAGAGGGGAAGGTAAACCATAAGGGACTCTTAACTATAGGGAACAAACTGAGAGTTGCTAGAGGGGAGGTGGGTAGTGGGATGGGGTAACTGGGTGATGGACTTAAGGAGGACACATGATGTGATGGGCCCTGGGTGTTACATGCAACTAATGAATCACTAAATTCTATCCCTAAAACTAATACACTATATGTTAACTGACTTGAATTTAAATTAAAAATGTTTTTAAAAAGAGAAAAAAAGGTAACATTTATTGAGAACTTACTACGTGCCAGACACTGTTCCAAGTGCTTTGCATATATTAGCTGATGTAATCCTCACAACCCTGAAAGAGGTACTGCCTCTTTGTCCATTTCACAGGAGAGGCAATTAAGGCACAGAGAGCCTAAGTAACTTGAAAAATACAGCAAAATTTGAAATAGTATGAATAGTTGATTTCACTTTTTAGAAATCAACAGAAACAATTCATGTATGTAAACACGTGCATAGGGAAATTCTGTATGCATATGGAGGCATCTGGTAATCGTTAACTCTGATAAGTGAAAATCGGGAAGGAGTATTTTCATTTTCTGCTTTATACACTTTCATATTTTTGATTTTTTTAAATAAGCATTGGTTTTAGAATCTAAAAATAAATACATTAACACCTAAAAATGCACCTGTATGCATCGTGTCTGCATGATTTAGTTTCATTTCACTGACTAAAGAGGGTTTTGTTGCTAGTTACAAGAAACTATTCCAGGGAAGGAAAAAGTGTGCACTGTATAAGAACTACATCGAGATTGAAGTTCAACTTGGCTTAAGGGAGGAAGAAAATGGGGGTAGCAGAGGAAAGTGGGGAAATAAGAGGGTTGGGAGCAGAGACAGACAGGATTTGATTAGAGGAGAAACAGCCACCCCAAACACCCCTCAGGGCAGAAACAAACCCCAAGAGAAGTCTAAAAGCCTGTTCTCCACCCTCCTCACAGCCCTCCTGAAATAAAGGGGCACACTCAAGTTCTCTCATTCTCCCCTTGAGAGGCACAGTGAATTTCACATGCATTCAGCAGCCTGACCCCCTGGGGGAAAGCCGAATCATCCTCATTCTTCCTCCCACCAGTATTTTTAAGCTTCTTCTGTCCTAGGCACTGGGAACCAGTTACCTGCCTTCATGGAGCTTACGCTCTGGTGAAGTTATTGAATGACTTGCCTTCAAGGTGATCTTCTTTGACTTTGCCTCATATCCTCCAGATCTTTTTAAGATCACACATAACCTCAAGATTGCTTGAAGGGTAACAAGTTAATGATTTGACCAACCATAACAGCCAGTAAACTGAAAAGGGCATAGGAATAAATAGAGATCATTTCGACTCCTGAAACATGTTTTTAACAAAATTGTTTGGAGGAGGAAATGTCTTTCTTAATTCCAAGTAATAAAAGATTTATTTTTAGTTAGCCATACTCAAATTCAAAATCATTTATGTGACACCTTGGCTTTAATATGTACTCAACTAGTTATATTCATGTCAAAGTAATTGCTGTTATAATCACCAAACACATTTTTCTTTTTTCCTTTTTTGGTGAACTGCTGTAGTGAGAGCAATGCTCAGCTTCATGGTCCAAACTCTGAAGTCTCTTCTCCATCCCTGCCTGCCTGGTGTCCATCTGCTCCTCTCTCTTTGGGGCTGCAGTCATGACCAGAAGGTGTAGGAAACAGCGAAACCAGGATTCACCTAATTCAAGTAAGAGTATACGTTAACAAGTTCAGAATAACTATGGACCTAGGGAGCTTCTTTATTTGTCTGAGTCATGGTTTAGGATTTTAGAGGACCAAGATGGCAGGTGAAGGTTTTTGTCCCTTTCATCGGAACAAAAGCTACCCTTTTCTTAATTTCTCTTATCCTTTTCTGGATTTCTATATTATCACTTGAAGCTTATTATGCTTCTGTAAAAATGTGAGAGGAGGTGGTCCAGAAGGAGTGACACCCCATCTGTGTCACCTTGGACAATCTCATTGCCTCAGGAAGGAATCCTCCCTTCAGGAAGGCTGTGGGTCCTATGCATACACAAAGGGGACAGTTCACATTTATCTTGGTTCCTGTAATTAAATGAGAGAAACAAGGAGGCATATTCTATGTTTGGTCTGTGTAAATAGCCATGCTATGAATTATATCAAAAAAAGAGAAATACTTGTGCGATTTGAATATTCGACTTTAGCATGTTATGCAATAGTCTTTAATCAAGACTATATTTGTTGACTATCCCCTAAACTGAGTTATAAAGCCCTTGGGAGCAAGGATTATGTCTGTTCTAAAAATTCCTTCCCAGACCATAAGGAATTGGTTGTCCTAAAGGTTGCTGGCAGACCACTGAGCCAGAGGCCAGAAGGAAGAATTATCACAAGACTTTTTGTCCTTTTGCCTTTGAGAAACTTCTCAGATCGTCAGAGGTACAGGTGCATTAATCTTAAGGCCAATTTTGTATAGGATTTTTGAACTCACGTACTGAAGATGCATTAGTAAAAATGTCCAAAAGTGAATGGAACACCAGATAACCCTCCAACATCAGAACAGAAAATGACAAGTCAAAAAGCTGAGCTCTCTTTAGGAAACAGAAGACTTTACCAAAAAAATCTCTCCAATTCAAATTCTTTTTTACCCCCAAGCAGTAGCAGAATGAAAGAGGCAACAAGATAGACACCGATAATCTCAATGTCTGTGGTCTTGGTTGAATCCGAACTGTGCTCTTGAAGCCATGCCCTGGATTGACTTTGAGGGCTTCCTCTCCCAACTGCCTCCATGGAGTCTACCCAGAAAGCTTCTGTCAGCATCTTAAATGTGAACAATCACAGAACTTCCCATGGATACGTGACAGGCCTGTGCCTACCTCTGCCTTTACCCATCAGAAGGCTCTGCTTCATTTCTGAGAGCTTGTTACCCATCACTTTCAGCCTGGATGCCCTGTGTTCTTTGCTTTTAGGAAGTTTGCTAATGGCCATGGCACCCAGTGTGGATTCTGCACCCCAGGCATGGTGAGGAGCATCTACACTCCTAAGTACCATCTGGAGCCCTCCACAGAGCAGTCCAGGGGAAGCTTGGGGGCGAGTCACAAACCCCTACACCATAGAATGAATAGAGTCTTTAACAAGAGGAGCTGAGATGATCGAACACTTTTCTTCCAAGGAAGTATGCCAAAGGACTTGCCATTTGTTGATCTTTATGATCCATGCCTCTCAAGCAGTGTTGGCAAAGATAATCCATTCCTGTTTACCAGGAGGGGAAACTGAGGCAGACAACCAGAAAGGGGAGTGAATTTTCCATATGACTATTGCATTGTTGGTGCCATATCAGCTGTTCCTGATCATTTTAGTGTAATTTATGTTTGAATAGCATATGCTTATTGAATCGGTCTGCGTGGGTGACTTTGATGCAATTGTAGTGTTAATGGAAAGGTGTCTGGAAATATTAGGACTTTAGAAATCTTTTAATTATGTACTTAGAGCTAGCTAAAAGAAGCAATGACCTTTAGGTTATTTTTATTTTCATTGTGGCTGTTGCTGCTACAGTTGTTATTTAAGTATTATTAATGTTTAGGAAATTGTAGACTCTTAGGAATTAGGAAAAAATCAATTATGACTCATAAACTTACATTCAGTTGAAATACCTTAAGACTTTTAAAGTAGTATTTCCCCCTTCTGCTCTTTGGAAACTTATTAATTCTTATTAAATTTCATATATGCTTTCTGTTCTGTTAAGATGCTTTTAAATTTTTATTCTATTATTTGAAAATCTGATGAACATTGCCTTTGATCTATATGTAAGTTGTTGATTAAAATATTAGACCCAGTAAGCCAAGCAAAGAACTGTGGGAAAATTAACCAACACTGTTAACACTGAGCTGTTGTTCAGTCAAGTACAGACCCTCCTGTGGTATCATGCATTTAGATTTCTCTATCCCCTCCACAGAGGGTGCACAGACACCATCAGGTGGTTCGTGAGATCCCTGTGCACTGTGTCTAGAGCACTGATCAGTTTCTCAGTCTAGAAACCTCATGTCAGAAGGGAATGAGGCTAGTTTTCCTGAGTACCCAGTCTCTTCTTTGGAACCACGTCCCTAGACCCTCTCAATACTCCATTCCAGAAGAGATCCAGAAAGCTGTCCAAGAGCAAAGTTAACCTCACCAAAATCCATCTTTTTGAAAACCAAGATCCATGGTCACCTGTCTCCAGCGTTCCAGCCCTGCTCTGGTTTTCTCTGACGTCTCCAGAAGATTCCCGACCATGGTTTCACAATCTCATTTATGAATTATTTTAAGGTCATGGGACATAATTCACCTTGATTGATCTGACCACTTGAACAAATTTAAAAGCTAAGCACTTTCCTATCATCTCCACATATCCTGGGCTTCAAGTCTTTTTTCTTTTAACTATGCTTGTCTGATGCTTTTAGTTAATGAGGCATTCCTTTGGTGAGAAATATGGAAGCAAAAAATAGGAACAAGATCGTTCTGCCTTCTCTCTGACTTTTGTTAATATTACTCTACCTTCACTGAGTAGTATATTGAGTCTCTGTTTGATACATTTTAGGTCGATGGTACTTTCCACAAAATATATCCCTTAGACAACTGGACATTGCTCTGCACCACACTTTTGCCTTTGTTGTCAGTTTGCCCTATTACTTCTCTCATTTGTTCACATCCTTTCTTTGTTTTTGCTGGTCAGAGAGCAATCTGGTTACAGTGCCTTCCCAACTGCTTAGTTCTTCTTCATTTATAATTACATTCTCCAAATCACATTTCTAAAAACTTCCTGTGCATTTTATGTTATGGTTCTTTGTTATAGTTTCTAGTAAATGGGAGGAAGTCCTTCATTGCTCTGTACTTCCTGAATTTGGCTTTTTATAAGCCTGTGGCCCTGAGGAACAACACTGGCATTCTTCTCCTCTTGTTATAAACCCAAACATGTTCTCTCCCAAACATTCTGTCACAGGCTTTGTGGTTAGTTTGACAGCCATTCCCCTCATTTATTCCTCTCATTTTTTTCTAGAGAGAGAGAGAGAGAGAGATCACAAGTAGGCAGAGAGGCAGGAGGAAGCAGGCTTCCCCGCTGAGCAGGGAGCCCGATGCGGGCCTCGATTCCAGGACCCTGAGATCATGACCTGAGCTGAAGGCAGAGGCTTTAACCCACTGAGCCACCCAGGCACCCTTCCTCTCATTTTTGAGCCAGGTAAGAACTTTTTATCCCCTCTTCTTTAGAAATGGTAGAATTTTTTAAACCTGGGTAATTGAAGGATCCCTTCCCAGCTATATCCTTCCTCTGTTTGAGTTTTCTAATTTGCTTTAGGGAAGTCCCATCCATACCTGTGGTTGGACCAAGTGACCTGTGTTTTCCACCCCACTGAGAGCTAGATGATGGTTCAACTGCTAGGATAGGGTTAGAGGTATGAAGAGATCCCTTGTTACAGTTACAGAGGGTGCTTCAGACCGAGGAAGTGGGATTCAGTAAGCCAGGAGTAGAAGTCTCAACAGTTAGCCAAAAACTGGGGACCTAGCAATAGATATAAAAAACAAGGAAGACCAAAGATCGGGTCTAGTTAAAAAATAGGAAGGAAAGAAGTAGTGAATCTAGACAGTTACCTTCAGCAAGCACTGAAGAGAGTTGTGGTCACATTTCTGTCTGTTTCTCTTTAAGCTCTCACCCTCAAAGTCTCTACCCTCTTCTTCTTTCCTTTGAGGTTCCTGGATTTCTGTTCATGTTTCTATTTTATGATTATATGGCCTCTACCTTCTTAATTAGTTTTTTTAATATGGCCAGATACCATAAGTGGGTCTCATCCCTCTGGGTTTGAGTGATGTCTGGTAGACAACCGTAGCATCACTGCACCAAAATTACAAGTCCTCTTTCTTAATACCCACAGTCTGTGCTTTTGTATCTAGACACCCCCAAACAGCTACCTTGTACTGAGTACTTCTGTAGTGCAGGCTGTGTGCCAGTTGTGCAGAAGACAAAACTGAAGTCCAGAATGCTGAAGCCATTGCCCAAGGTCCCATCACTAGCAAGTGGAAAGGTCAGGATTTGAACCCAGGCAATCTGGTTGTAGAATCTGTGTTCTTAACCCCCTCATCTGAATCTACTTATTTTCCCCGATACTGTTTTCTTTGCTATTTTTCCTGCAGAATTACCAGCACCCCTTTACTATTATTATTATTACTTCCCCACCCCCACAATATAACTAGTGCCCTCTTTGGTTTCATATTTTGGAGTGTCATCCAGGTAAGATTTTAGTCTTCTAATTTACTTATTTCTTTCTCATGCTCATTCATGTGCCCTTCTATAAGCATTAGTTGAGTGCCTTCTGTGTTATAAGCAGTGTGACCATGGTTCTTACCCTTAGGAAGAATCAGTCCCAGTCAGCAGTTCTGATTCAGGGACAATTAAGGTCATCAAGGGATTCATGAATACATGGAATTTTGTGCAAAATGTGTGTGTATTCACATAGAACTTTGAGGGTATATTCACAGAACAGAACTGTCATCAGATTCTCAAGAGTCTGTGACGGCCTCCCATAAAGGTGAGAATCCTGGTCCACAGGGACACAGAAGTAACTATAAGAGAGTGACATCCTGATGAGATCAAGGCGCCATGCTCCCAAACATGCTTTCCCAACCTTGTGAGAGTACTCTGTCTTTGATCGGGTCAGTCCTTCCGATGTTCTGTGACTTTTTAATACCATCTAGTGACTGTCAGGAACTTTAAAGGGTCTGAAATTTTACTTACAAGCTAACAAGTTGAGCTGATACAGTCTGATGAACGTTAGCAGAATACACACAACTCCTGAGTCAGAGACAAAGACTTTGTTCTTCACAGGGACGACATAGCTAGAGTCTTAGCATTTTCAGTTAGCTCTCCAAGCCCCAGTTCCCACAAGGCACCGTGAGCCAGGTGACACCAGATGTGCTGTGGGTTGCCTTACAGCAGAGGAACCCTGAGATTAGGGAGCTCAAATCTCTTAAAATGGCTGGGGAGCCACTCACAAGGTGATGTTACCTTTATGATACTGGATCCTAAGCCTTCCTGCTAGTCCCTTCACAGAGAGACATGGCTGCTCACTATAAACAACATCCTTGAGAATATCGTTTGGAACAGAAGCGGTCAGCGCCTCTGCTCACCTAGCATGTTCTTCTCTGGCATGAGCCTTGGACCCGCTAGGGGTTTCCCCAGTCCTTTCCCTTCTTCTTCACTGATTTCCTGTTCTGCACACTTCCACGGAGTGCACTCCAGAACTGAGTCCTAAATGTCTTCTGAGGACACTAGTTCAATCTAGAAAAACTACCAGGATTTTGGATCTGATTTTGGAGGCAGGGGAGGAGAGTCCCAGTTGTGAACAAGGGAGACATGTCAAGGGCAGAGACACAGCCTTTGGGTTGAAAGATCGCACATTTCCTTCTCCCTAGGTGATGTCTGCTGTGGTCCTAGACAGAGACCCGTTGTGGAGAGTGGGGAAATTTTAGTCCTGGGACTGTGAAACCACTGAGAGCTGCTGAGCCAGCTCTTCTGAATTCAATAGCAGAGCCTCACACCCATTACGTGGAATTGGTTTTCAAGGAAAGCACAATATTGTGCATTAGAGACTCAGAGGTTTACCATTTTGCCCATCTCAGTGAGGGTAACCACCGATATTTTTCTCAGAAATGCAGACAGGTAGCACCTTAATGGCGTCTTCAAAAGTGAAGGTTATAAAAATAACATCTTCTGACTGAAAACGGATTAGGCCATCTTCCTAATGTCTAGCTTTGTGTTGCGGAGAAGCAGAGAAGAGTCTGTTCCTCACAGGGCCATTTCGGCAGCACATTTTATGGAATCACAGCCAAAGTAAAACATTTTTGTGAAATAAATGCCTGTCCTCTCTGAATCTGATTCCATCTTTGATTAGTACTAATGGTCTATGAGGAAGAGAGGAGAAAGCATTTCCATCTTTCATGTTGTCCAGAATCAATAGCCACTGAACATATGTAGCATCCAGAGAGCCCTATCGTCAGACCTCCCTCTGCCCACTCCCTCCACATGCAGGCCCCCCAAATCCTATGATAAGAAAAACTATATGGAATTATTAATTTTAAAAATACAGTTTTCTCCTATAAAAAATAATACCTTATTAGCTGCAGAAATTGTAGAGCCAGAGATGTTTGGATTCTTAAACTGTTAAAAAGAGGGGGGAAAAAAAAAACGATGTGGAAAGTGAGAAATGAGTTAAGATGATGCCGTGCCAAAGGGGACATGCAAGGAAATATGTCCACAGAAAAGACTGAGGAATGGAGACTAGAGAACTAGGTAAACAAAATTGACATGAATAATCCATGTAAAACTTTTGTTATGGTACATTGCAGCTATAAATATTAGTACTACTGTTTACCTGAGCTGGGGAAGCAAGACAAATTGCAGCAAGATGTATTTATATATTTGTTCATTCATTTTTCAAGTCATTTATTCATTCATTATTTATTTGAAATTATGTGTTGTGGAATTTAGGTCCCTTCCATCATCACCTATATTTCATTTTGTTTCCTCATGAATTTAAAGATTACTTGAGTCAATTTAATTATCCAGAACATTGTCATCAGATAAACACAGAGGGAAGACCTGTGCCAGATTCCCAAGCTTGAAGAGATGGAGGGGTCATCGATTGAGCAGAAGGAAGATTCCTTCAGGGGAGCCAGCCCCTGGGTCTCCGTAGCAGCCGGGGGTCGGTCTTCTCTCCGGCAGCCTGCTCCCCCATCCTGACTCTGATGGGCTTGTTTTGAGCATTAGATGCTTTGATGAATGGGAGGCACTGGACTGTGGTAGAGAGCCGGGAAATTATAGTTGTTCTTAACAATTACAGGCAATACAGTTATGTTTTACAAGCATGAACTTCGTTATCAAAATGCGTAGCTTCCAATTCTGCTATTCTTTAGCTATATAATCTGATGCATTATTTTTTTAAAAGATTTTATTTATTTATTTGACAGAGAGAGAGAGATCACAAGTAGGCAGAGAGGCAGGCAGAGAGAGAGAAGGAAGCAGGCTCCCTGCTGAGCAGGTAGCCAGATGTGGGGCTCCATCCCAGGACCCTGAGATCATGACCTGAGCCAAAGGCAAAGGCTTTAACCCACTGAGCCACCCAGGCACCCCAATCTGATGCATTATTTAACGTTCCTAAGCCTCTGTTTCCTTACCTATAAAGGAAGATTATGATCATGAGGATTTAAATTATATCATGTCTGTAAAGTACAAATCAGGCTGAGCACATACTGAGCGCTAGATAAAATGTCTACTACAATGAATACAGCTACAACTACCGCTGCCACTACTGCCATCGCCATCACCATCATCATTGTCATCATTACAACTCTAGGATTCCTGTTCTCCATCCTTGTTTTTCTTCTATAGAGTTCATCTTGCTGTCAAATGAATGGGGAAGGGAAACATTGCTTGGGTCAAGAAGAAAAGAAGCCTGAGAACAAAGCTAGTGTGTCTCCCTCTCTTTTATGTGCACCTTTCCATATTTGGTCTTTCAGGGTGAACCTGACCAACAGGGCTTGGGGTGCTGGTGGGGACCTGGTGAATACCCTAAAAGCACCTGTCCTTCTCCCAGTGCCTCTACCCCTTCCCTTCCATTGGCCCTCAACCACCACAAACCCACGTCTTCTTGGGAGGAAGGGATCCCTGGGGCAGGCCTGCAGGAAATGAAAATTTCCCAAAGATGGTTCCAGCATGGTGACACCAACTTTGAGAAGACAGGACCCCACTCAAGTCCCAGCCCTGAAACCTTCCAGCTTGGATTTAACTTCCTCTTCAGTATACTTGGGATAATACTTCAAGGAAGCTGTTGGGAAGACTAGATGATACACATGAGTGATGTACTTAAAGTCCCAAACACAGTGACAAGCACATCACAGTTGTATAGTCAACACCAGTGTTTCCTAATAACTGATGTTTGGAATTGTTCTTAGAACCAGTCTTGGCAAGAGATGGCTTTCTAGAAATTAGAAAGTGTCCAGGGAATTAAAAATTTCTATGTACACACTTTTTGAACCAGCATTTCCACTGTCCAGGAATGTACCCCAGAGAAATAATTAGAGGTAGGTCAAAGACTTACTATATATGCTTGTCACAATGATATTTATAATAACAAAAATTAGAAATAAATGTTCAACAATGGAGGATCATTTAAATAAATCATGGCATATCCGTATATGATTGGAACTTCAACTATCTTGAAAAACCTTTTTTTGTAATAAATTTGAAAAGAAAAATGATTTAAGTAAAAACAATTTTTTAATTGAGAACTCTGACACCAAATTTGTAAACTTACATGTCTGTATAGGTCTACATACACAGCATGATGACCAGCAGCTATCAGTGCCTGGGCTGGCAAGAAAGGGCAGACCTGCCACTCGCATTTGCAAGATCTGAAGCAAGAATTCAAACAGAACACGTCCGGTTCTCTTCTCTTCCTGCCCAGCACTGTCCTGCACTGATGCCGTCACCGGCTGGACACCAGCTCACACATCCACACTCCATCCATCTCCCAGACAGCCACCTCTTGGCCACCACACAGGCTCAGGGGTGAGTTCCTAGTTGTACTTCCACCCTCTCTGGGAGGAAGGACTAGAACAGAGGCCAACATGGGCCCTAGGAGTGGGTTTGAGGCCTTCGGGGCAGGGAATTCTGAGATCGTGTGTCCCCAAAGCTTCTGGCTAGAAGACAGGGTGCTGGCTGAGCATGGAATGTCCCTTTGATCCCAAGGACTCCTTGTCCCCTGGGGAGGGGTGTGGCAAAAGGGGGACACTCCAGAGTTCCAGGGACTTGAGGCCTAAGGACAGAGCGCGTTTGGACTCCTGGGAGCCACATTTGATGCTTCTGACATCAATAGAAATATAAATAAGAATGAACTCCAGGATGGCAGTTTATATGCCTAAAAATATAAGGTAACAGAAAATCTAATAAAGTGCTTAATCTAACCATTACTCATTCTCCAGCTATAATTTCCCTGCATCGCCTTCCTGCAGCATGTCAACTAATCACGTTTAGTTCCTGTTAAAACATAAACTTCTCAGTGGTGAACTTTCCTGGAGCTCCCCCAGCCAGCAGACAGAACCGCATTCCACGGTTCCCCAGGCCAGCTCTGTTAGGGAAAGACAATTGCTCTTCCGACTGAGCTCTGCTTTCCTGTCATTGCTGCACACGGGGTGATGTTGGGCAAATCCATGCCTCCTCCGTGTTTCTCACAGATGCAGCCAGCTCTCATCCCCACGTCCCTTCTGCACTCACCCTCCTGTCCCCTTTCCAACTAAATTCTTCTCATGCATTTTCTTCGCTTAGTGTCTCATCCGTTTCTGAGATTCCAGGCAACAGCTCCATAAATGATTCCCAAAGCCGCACTCTCCATCCTCCCCTCACAGCCCTAATCCTGAGTTCATCATCAGCTCCCATCTTGTTCTGCTCACCAGTCTCTCTGTGCTTACATGAAGGGGACCACCAGTCTTTGTTTTTGCTCCCCCATAGCCAAGGCATGATGATTTTCCCACGCACTGGTCCTCCAGCTCGCCTGTGGCTTTCCCTCTGCATGCGCACTGCCCTGGTCCAGCCTGTCTTCGTTTGCACTGAGATTATTGCAACGGGCTCTATACCTGGTCACCTTCCTCCTAGCACCCCCCCCCCATACAACACAACTCACGCAGGGTTCCCAAATTTTCGAGAATTCCTTAGGAAGCTTTTTAAAAATGTGATGGCCTGTGTTTTATTGGATTGGAATCTTATGTGGTTTGGCCCACGGGTAGCTCTGAATTTTTATGAGGCTCCCCTGGTGACAAATACAAGCAGTCTGCAAGGCTCGTAGTGGGAACCACTGCATATCATAGTCAAATTAATCTTCCAGAAATATTGGCTCAGAAATGCTGCGTGGCTCCCACTGGCCCCAAATACCATCACAAATCTGAAGCCTGCCTTTTAAAACTTTCTGTAGCTAGGTCTGAACTAGCCCTTCCCCTAGGGTCAAGGCCATCTACTTGATTTCTTCCTAACACCTTGTGAACAGCCTCCCAGCCTCCCATCGGAATTCCCTCCTTGCCCCTCTTCCAAGAAGCCTCTCCTTGCCTTGCCTTGCTCCCTGACTGTCTGGGGAGCGTGCTGTGTGTACCATTCTTTGGCCACTCAGTTTCTGCTACCCCTAATTGCAGTTCATCTTCCTCCACCTGGGCCCAGAGCTGGGCAGGAGCAGGTATTTAGCAAGTCTCCATTTTTCTCTCTCCCTGCCTCCCACCTCCACCAGCTGGTCTTGTCTTATACCACCTCATGCTCTTCCAACCCCCCAAGTCCAAGGACAAATTCAACACCTGCCTGTTAACGTCCACAATGCTTATCAAATTTTGACTTTGTTTTTACCAAAAGACTAAAACATTAATTTTTTTTCTTAAGGCTTGTACCGAATTGTATGAAAAAAAAGGATTTCAGCCCTTAGACCAACCCAGGAACATATGTTTCTGCCTGAACTAATGGTATGTTCTTTTTCTCCTGATTTATTTGTCTTTTTATGCCAATGGTGAGGGAATAAACAGTCCCATCCGTTCATCCCCAGTTGACACTTTCCAGCATCTTTTACTCAGATATCTTAACCTGAATGTCAAAAGGAAAATGTGAAACATCTTCCAGGCAAAACACATTCATCCTTATAACTTGTTTCTTTAGTTTACAACCATTAAAAATAAAGCCAGGCTGAAAAAGGATTTAATATCCATCATAGCGAATTTTACTTACAGCGTTCATTGGCTTAATTATCAGTTTGTCCCCGTAGTCAACTTTATACTGCTGTCCCTCTCGGGACCCGGTTAAAGGCATTTTTTCCTCCCAGGATCTGCCCCTGGGTAGACCCACCTTATCTCATCTAGTACGACTCTCCCTCTGTGACCAAACCAGGAGAGTTTATTCTGGTATACATCATCTTTATTAAAAATCCAAGGAAAATCCAGGATGCAAACCCCAGGCAGGTGAGGGCAGTTACCACCTCCAGACCTCACTTTCCTAAGAGTTTGGCAGAGTTTTTAAAGCATTTAACTGCCTCCTTTTATTTTTTTTTATAATTTTAAAGTTTATTTTTATCATTTTTAAGTGATCTACACCTAACGTGGGGCTCGAACTCGTGACCCCAAGATCAAGAGTCATATGCTCCACTGACTAAGCCAGCCAGGTGCCCCTCTTTTATTTTTTTACTTGTTCCTCCAAGTATCCATGGACCTACTTGTAATTATTTCACAAACTTCTGTTGAGAGCATCCCAAATGTCAGCACTGAGCTAGGCACTTGGGATACAGAAATGACCCCCTGCCTGGCCCTCAGGAGCTCACAGTCAAATGCAGGAGTCAGATATGCCAGTAACAATTAACAGTAGAGTATGCAGAACCAAGGAGTAGAGCAGAGAACAAGAGATGGGATAAGGAGAGGAGAGAGAGACACTTCTCCAAAGAGCCAAACGTGAGCTAAAACTTGAATTGTAAATAGACGTTACCAAGAGGTGGGAAGGGGGAATGAATGGCACGTAGAGAGGGAATTCTAGATAGAGTAAAAATCATGCATATTTGCTTGTGGCTTTGAAGAACTTGTAATTTTCAGGAAAAACAAGCAATTCCAAAAGAGTAGGCCTTGGCATATTGGAAGGTCCACTGTGACCCCACTCCTACCGCATAGGGTGAAGCTGGCAAGGGAAGAGGAGGCCGGATCCTGATAGGCCTATAATACAGAGCTAAAGGATATGAAGTTGTTGTACATGTAATGGAGAGCCATTACAGGATTTTGATAAAGGATATTTACAGCTTTGAAAGATCATTCTTGCTGTTGTACAGAGAGGATTGGGTCTTAAGTGAATGCAGGGTGATAAGTGGGTATGGTCACAGCCCAGGAGAGGGGCTGTGGTATCTTGGATTAGGGTGCTGGTAGTGAAGATGGAGAGAGAGGACAAATGGAAGAGATAGTTAAGAGGCAAAATCAAGAAGGATATTGGCGGTGGATTGGATATAAGTGGATAAAAAAGGAGCAGGAGGGGTCAGGAGTGACTCCTAGGCTCTCTGTCTGCACAAAGAGATGCGAAGTTAGAGATACCGGAGCAGAAGCTTCTTTGAGGGGAGAGATCAGGAATTTGGGTTTTTCACATCCTTTTTAAAAATTCCAAAGAGGAGTGACAGGTAGGTAGCTGGAAGCTCAGGGAGGAGAGATCGAGATTGAGTGTTTACATTTATAAGCCATTTGGGCTCAAACCCAGGGGAATGGTGAGTACACAGCTGAGGAGAGGCCCTGGATCAAAGTCCTTAGGGGTTTCCAACAGCTCATGAATAGGTGGAAGGGTGAGTAGACTCAAGAGAGTGAGAATGAGAGACCAGAAGTACCAATCAGAAGACAGAATTCCAGAAGCTCTGGAAGATGTTTTGAAAAGGAGAGAGTGGTCAAATGCACCAAGTATTGTTGAGAGATCAACTAGGATGAGAACAGAAAACAGTGACAGAGGTGGCGCCGTCAACTGTCACAAAAGCAGGAAGGGGTGTGTTGCGGGAGGCGTGGGAAGGGAGGAAATGGAGTCAGGGCGGCCGGGGTGCTTTGCAGAATTAGCCACGGGAGAGAAAACAGAGAGCACGGTAGCTGGAAGGGACCTGGGATGGAAGAGTTTGAGTTTTGCCTTTTGTATGATGGAAGAAGTTTGACGGCTGATGGGAAGGGTACAGGTGAAAGGGAGATGCTGAATACGTAAGGGGGGGTCCTTACTGAAAGGCCGAATACTGAAGTGGGGGGGGGTCCAAGGGATTGACTGAGAAGTGTTCTTCTCCATTTCTTTCAGAAACCATTCACTGAAGCATTCCTGCCCAGTTTGGGGAAGAACCCCACTGTGCCTGCTAGAACTTTGCCTTTTCCCATAGGGTAGTTTCCGCCCGGTGACGACTGCCTATTTGCTCACAAGGTTATGAGCTTGAGTCAGCTCTGGGAGGCAAGTGTGGTGTTTGCCATTGTGTCACCATTGCCTGGCACAGTGACTCTCAAGTTTTTGGTCTCAGGGCCACCTAGACCTTTAAAAATTACTGAAGACCCTAAAGAGATTTTGTTTATGTGGGTCAATTGAGGTTTGTAGTATTTGTAATTAAAACTGGGAAATATTTTAAATATTTATTTATTTTTTGAAAACAACATGGGTAAACCCATTGCACATTAGCATAAACAACATGTTATTCATGAAGAATAACTATATTTTTCCAAGGAAAACTCGTTGAGGAGAGTGATATTGCTTCACAATTTTTGCCCATCTCTTTCATACTGGCTTAAAAGAAGGCAGCTGCCTGTGTCTCTTTTCAATCAGACTTGATACCACACAAGGTCCAGCTTTTGGGAAGCTGAACTATACACTCGTGAGAGAATGAAAAGGAAGAAGGCAAGTAACATTTTGCATTATAAAATAGTTTTGACCTTGAGACCCCTGAAAGGGTTTCGGAGACTCTCAGGGATCCTTTGACTATACTCGGGAACCACTGTGCTCACCTGTGGAGAGGAACATATGAATTATTTCATTAACCAGAGCTTTTAATACATCCCAGGGATTTCCATCTCTCTGTCATCCTTTCCGATAGAACACAAAACCAAAGGCCACAGTGACAGAATCCTTACGATAAAGAACTTCTCAGGTAGCCAACCCACCTTTAATTATTGTTCCCATTTCCATCCCTTTAGTCAGTTAAGCAGCTTCTACCATGATTTTTTGTTCCGTGTTGAAATTATTCGGTGTGGAACAGTTTATGAAAACATGGAACTCTCACCAAAAGATGCCCTTTCGATGGCCCCCACAGTGAACAAAATAGTTCTGTGTAAAATATTTTTACAACGGTATTATCAAATTTAATTCCAAGAAAAGTAAACAGTTCAACCCCCTTGAGAAATGGTTCCCTTGCTTATTATTAACCAGCGGAAATGGTTTAAATCATGCTTCTTCTGGATGCATGGAACTGTTTCAGTTTGAGAGGACTGGGCAGGGAGCCTGATGTCCTGGGTTCATGGTCCCGTTCACATTCACCCTCTGTATCACCTTGACCGGGTCACGTCCCCTCTCTGGGCCTCACTGTTACTTTCTTCTGTAGCACTAGACCAGCGGTTCTAATACTTATGTGAAGGAGCAACGGGAAGTCAAGGGTTTTTCCTTGGATACCATATTCTTTTCTGAGCACCATAAAATAGTGGCAAATTTAGTCAGACTGAGTGGAATAGGAAGTTTTAGACTTAGGTAATATGTATTATAGGATCCCTGTACTGGATCAAGCCAGTGGGCACAGAAGTTCATTAAAAAGAAAAGAAGAGAAAGGGGAAGAAAAGAAAAAAGTCATGCAGTTAAGCACAGTCACCTATCTGCAAATTATCCTCACAAATAGTTGTTTTCTATTTTTCTATTCTATAAAATTCACTTACTGTCAGTTATCACTTGTGCCACGGCTTTTAGAGAAATGGATGGGAGGAAAAGTTTTAAAGAAAGTCTGTCCATTAACTACTTGTGTTAATTGGAAAAAGTCCCCATTTTCAACTATACCTGCAAAACCCCTCAATTTTGCATTGGAAACAACAAACCTTCCTCATCAGCTTTTTTTTTTTTTTTTTTTAGATTTTATTTATTTATTTGAGAGAGAGAGAGCATGAGACAGGAGAAGGTCAGAGGGAGAAGCAGGCTCCCCGTGGAGCAGGGAGCCCGATGCGGAACTCGATCCCGGGACTCCAGGATCATGACCTGAGTTGAAGGCAGTCGGTTAACCAACTGAGCCACCCAGGCACCCCCTCATCAGCTTTAAACAGTCCAACATTCTAGGCTTTTTACCTCAACAAACAGCCTCTGAAAACCAAAAGAACTTCTAGTCAAATCCGTAATTGTAGATAAAGCAAAACCAGGCCTAGAGAGATTCTGGGGTTTTTCTAAATTCACCTGGCTGGCTTGCAGCCAGACAGGACTTAGAGCCCGGGTCTCCTGTTTCTGGTGGACTCAGTGTTTTTCTAGTCTCCAAGCTTGCCTGGTAATAAATCGCATACACAGTCCAGTGCCCATACAGTTCCTTTTCTGTTGGTGTTCTATCATCATTTGTAACTTAGTGAACAATTATTTCTTCAGTTGAGAAGTTGACATTAGAAATCTCATCTCTGGCACATACGATTCTTGTTTGTTTATAAGTTAAGATTTAATTAAAATTCACTTAGTTCTTTTTAAGCTACAAGAGATGGAAAAATATGCAAAGCAGTGAATTTAATTATGAATTGATTAGGCCACTGTTCTCTAAGTGTCTGTCTTCATTTTGTTACCCATGGTAGGTTCTCTTCATTCTTGTTTGGTTTGTGAGCTATAATGAAGTCTGTGTGTTTGTCATTGAGATCAGCACTAAGTCGCATTTATCTGTTGTAGTGGATGGCAGAAGATCTCAAACAGAAATTTCTGACTGTCCATGGGGAGATGACTGCCCAGATCACTGTAGAAACCCTAAATGACCTTCCAAAAATGAAGTACCCCAAAGCTCCTTGTGTGATGGGGAACGCCTCTCTTGGTAGGCAACAAAGAAGCCACAGTTCCCACGTCCAATATTGAAAATCAAAGTTCGTGAGAGAAGATGTGAGTTGTAGCATCCAGTCACCAATGAAAATACATACCTGGTGAGTCAAACCTACCATTTAGCCCAACTAAATAACCAACTTGTTATATAACTAATGTCTCTAGCTCCTCAACAACAATAAGGCCTCTCTTTCCTACTCTGGAATGCAATTAGGTTTTTTCTGAGGTTAAAATTTCTATCCTTTAAGGTATCAGTAAATAGTTAAAAAGATGTTTCTCTCAGGTTCTAGAGTGAAGAAACCTGCAGGTGGGTTTATGGCTTGAGTCCAATTCCACTCAAATATGCGGGAGGTCGCTGAGGAATAATGGCTTATTTGTTGTAATTTTATTTCACTTTGCTTATTAAGCTTATAATAATCACTTCTAGGTCATAGCATTATTTGTGACACAAAACCTAATTGGCTTCTTTTCCATTCATGATAATTCTACTTTTTAGGGCCTGATAAGAAGTTGAAAGAAGTTGAAAGTTTAAAGAAGTTTTCCATCCAAGGATTATCTCTCTTGCAAGGATTTGGGGATGGTTTATGGTGACTCCCATAAACGAAGGTATGTTCTGCTTATTATGACAAAGTCCTTATGTCGCAGGTGGTTCTGCTAAAGAAAGCTAAGGCTATTTGACACTCACCAAATCACAGGACCATGGAGATGGAGGAAATCATGTTTGGTCCTGTAATGCTGACCTACATGTGATCTTTTGAAAGAGGATCTCCTTAGATTCAGGAAATCCTAGTTAAGATTGTACATCCTCTCTTGAGCCTCCAATTTCTTCTGATAGCTGGGGATCCACGAACGTTTGTTGATTGATCCAGAAACTCAGTCAGCTGTCTCTCGCCGCCTCCATTGTTCAGGGAGTCCTTACACAGTTCGTTCCCTCCAGCCTCAGATGAGAACAGCTACCCTGGTGTCTTGTTGTCAGGGGCTGCCCGGCCACCAGCTGTTTCTTCAGTGTCCCTCCTCCCACTCAGCAGAACCAGTTCCTGTGACTGTCCCAAAGGCATCCGACAACAAGAGCCATGTATTTTTTTGATTTTCACAATTTAGGACTCAATTCTCTAGATCAGTATTGCTCTGTTTTATTAATATCACCATTATTAAGCATTTACCCTGTGCCAGGCAGTAGGCTGTAGGCCAGGAAATCGAGCCTCCTGAGAAAGACAGGATTTCTTCCACAGAAACTCATGGTATTATAGGAAAAATAGATATTTTAAAAGATAATTATAGAGTGATATAATAACTGTGATGTTTGACCTTTATATTTTCCTTTATCATCAGTGGACTCTTCCCTCACAATGTAAGGGATGCTTTCCAAACTGTACTGTTTTTGCATTGACCTAGTTATAACAATTTTTTATTTCAATTAAGGTGTATTTGGGAATTTTGAAGGAAGGAAAAGATGAAAACAAATACCTATTTCAAATGCTGCACACATTAATTGGAAAGCTAGATATAAAGTTACAAGCACTAGGTAAAATAAGTATCTTGTGTATTTATCCCCTTATTCATACTTTCTCCTGTATGTTCTATTAACAAATCTGTTTGACTTTGATAATGAGAAAAAATAGAGGTTTTTAAAAATTGTGCTTTCTCTCTTATAGAGACATACTAATTAGACGTGTACAACAAGAGAGCAGGGGTGCTACTAGGGAAACTTCTGTCTAATACATCATTTTCTGTCATTATTACAGTTCTTTGGAGAACTGGAAAACTGTCATTTACACTCACGTACACCCATCTGCTAGTGTTTCTGATTCACCTGTGATTTCAGTGCGGCAGAGTCCTTTCCTGGTTCTGGCTTTTAATCTGAGGGGCGAATTTATTTTCTCAATCTTTATTTACTTTGCCTTTGAACTTGGATCATGTGTAATAAACATCCTTTGAAGTCTAAATAAATATATGCTTTATACTCTCAAAGGGCAAGTGTTCAATGTCAAATCATAGTCATGATAAAACAAATCAGATAAGTTTATGTCCTGAGTTCACAGTGCACTATGAAAGGCCTAGAAACGTGGACATGTAAATAGTTGTCATCTTTCTTTTTTTTTTTAATTATTTACCCCAGGGGTACAGGTCTGTGAATCATCAGGCTTACACCTTTCACAGCACTCACCATAGCACATACCCTCCCCAATGTCCATCACCCATCCACCCTATCCCTAACCACCCCCCAGTAACCCTCAGTTTGTTTCGTGAGGTTAAGAGCCTCTTATGGTTTGTCTCCTTCCCGACCCCATCTTGTTTCATTTTTTCCCTCACTACCCCCCACGAACCCCCACCCTGCCCCTCAAACTCCTCATATCAGAGAGATCATATGATCATACGATAATCTTCCTCTTATTGTAGTTGTCATCTTTCTAGATGAATCCTTAGGGTCTTGATCTGTGTTACTTGTTCTAAGCTAGCCTATTTGGTAAGCAAAACAGATGCTTACTGAAAAAAAAAACTCTGCCCCAAAATGAGCTCCTCAGTCACATCTATTTACACAAATGAAAATTAAATTATCCTTAATCAAGTGGTCTTTGCTCCAAGAAGCACTGTAAAGAAACCTTCTTCAAATGAGAGCTGCAAAGTTTATTTCAGGTTCTTTTTACAAGAGCCTGGCTTTCTGTCCAACTTCCCAAAATTAAAGCATGAGCTCCCTCTGCTGAGTGAATTAACATATGTCGATGAACAGTCTAAAACATCTCTGCGTTACACATTAGGATGTTATGTTCTTAGAAACAAGAACAATTATGAATTATAAAGAAGTTTCCTTCTTTTAAAATTCATGACTCCGATATGGGTTGGAATGGAAAGGTGGAGAAAAGTAATTTAAGAGGTAGAGATTCATTAACTTCATCCTAAGCATTGACTTTTCCTGAGCATTGACTCGTGGCATTGGCAACATTTTGTAACTACCATTAATCTAATCACCAGTCCCTGTTCTCATGCCTACCTTGCTACCTGGCTTCCCTGCTACCTGGCTTCGGCTCTTCAAAGCACTTGTGATATCTGAAACCGCATTACTTATTTACTCATTGATCTGGTGACAACTGTCTTTCCCTACTGGAATATTGACTTCCTGATAGAAGAGACATTGTCTGGGCTCTCAGCCCTTAGAACAGTGCCTCTCACACAGTAGATACACGGAAATATTTGTTTAATGAATGGAAGGAAGGAGGAAGGCAAGCAGGCAGGTCTGCCACTACCTATAGTGTCACTTAGGATGACGAATCAATTACAGATGATACAGGACTAATCATATGGAACTAGATACAGACTCAGTAGAAAGTGAGAGAAAGGAGAGAGTTAACAGAGGCATGGTGAAAGAGCTTAAAGGTGGGGAGGGTTTACTCAAGTTAGACGAGGAAACAAGTATTGCGCTAGGCACTGGGGCTGTAATGGTTCACTAACAAAAGGAGCGGGGAGGGCATGGACCCTGCCCTCACAAAGCCTACAGGCTGACAGCGAAGATGGATGTCAAACAGTCACACAAATAAATGGGGTGGGGGATTTGGGAAGATGAATTCTAGTGGTGATCAAAGGGTAAGTGGGAGCAACCCGGTAAAGACAGGGGAGGGGCGCAGCATGTGCCAAGGGCAAGAGACAGAAAAGAGCACTGTTGCTGGAGTGGGAGAGGAGGAGGCAGGAGACTGACCCCGCAGCCTGGGGAGGGGGCACTGTTTTTGTCCCAGGAGCAAGAAGTGGTTCTAATGGTTGCCTTCCATTTCTTAGGGATTCTAAGCTATTTTTACTCCTTTCCCTATTTTCTGTATTTATGAGATGGTCTATTACAAGTGTGTGTTATTTTAGTAATGAGAAATACACAACATTTATGAAAGAGAAAGGGGGCATTATATGCCTACCATAGCCTTCTAGCCCTACTTGCCTTATGCTCTGTCAGACTTACAGAATTAATGAAGGTATCTCACTTCCAGGCTGATCCCTGGTGCTGACCCGAGCCTGGTCAGGTGTGGGGCACCTTGGGAGAAGTCACACCAAAGCTCCCAGTCATGAAGACACAGACATAAATCATCTGAGGACCTAAATCAGGAACATGGCAATAGGTTCTCTTTACCCACCAGCTGGGTATGGGTACTTTAGTGAGGATATCCTATCATTTAACATTTTTACTATTTCCTGCTATAGCCATCTGTGTTTTTCACATGGCTGAATCAGACGGATTCCTTAATTTCAGATCATTGTGGCATAAGCCACTTAAATGACCAGGTTTTGGCTGGGGGGGGGCGGGACCCGCCTCCCTGGTCCCCCCACCCATGACCCAAATCTTGTCTGTGGTTGTCTGTTAGGATCTATCCTGTCCAGAAAGATCTATATTTAATGGCTCCCAAAGGCGTTCTTCAATTTGCTACCTTAGAAAGACAACTAATGGTTTCATTAACTGGCCTGGTAACAAATGCAAAGGAATACAACACAATTCACTCAACCTTTTAGGGTAATTCTAGATTGTAACAACTACAATCTATAACAGTATCTATGAAGTAGCGACTATAACAGAACACACATGCAAATAACTATAAATGTAACACACGGCAGAGTTACCCTTGTTAACTCCAGGTCTCTCTGTATGAAAGAATCACTGGGCCGTGTCTGCAGCCCAGTCTAAGTCCCTTCCTTGGCAGTGGTGGCCCTGTGTTTCTGCACCTGCTTCCCGGATGCGGTGATGTTCGCTTCTAGCTGCCTGAGTCAGAGGCGGTGTCTCTCTGCAAGGGCCCTTAGTGGTTCAGGGGAGTCTCAGTCCTTGGATCTGCAGTCGGTTGTTAAGAGCGAGCTCCTCAGAGTCGGAAGCCTTCATCATTGGCCTTCCAGGAGTGCAGCTTCCCCAGATGGAGGGCCAGGACCGTGTGCCCAGCGGGCCATCTCTCCTCCGCCTCCACTCCCCTCTAAGTCTGTTACCAGTCAGCTCTGCACCACCTAACCGTTTCTGCAGCGGCGGGAAGGATTTTACAGTGCCTGGCTGGGAAGGTGTCTGTGCCTCAGGGATGCTGCTGTCCCCTCCATCAGTCACATCCTCCTGCCCTACCCGACACCTCACCCTCTCCCCGCTGCTCCACCCCTACCCTATCTTAGTAAGTTCAGGTTGTTACCACAAAACACCACAGGCTGGAGCTTTTAAACAATGGATATTTATTCTCACAGTTCAGGAAGCTGGAAGTCCAAGATGGTGCTGGCATGTCGCGTCCTGGTCAAGGCCCCCCTTTTGGTTCGTGGGTGGTGACTTCTCCCTGTGTCCTCCCATGGTGGAAGGGACTAGGGTTTTCTCTGGATGAGTCCCTCTTTTATGAATTACTTACCCCATTCATGAGGATTCCATCCTTGTGACCTAATCACCTCCCAAGGACCCCACTTCCTAATACCATCATCTTTGGGGGTTAGTATTTCAACACATGAACTGGGGAGGGATGTAAACATTCAGTCTATAGAAACTCCCACCCCACCACCTGCCCTGCTATCCCCCCCTCCGCCCCACCACTGCCAACTTACTCTGCTTAAACATTTTTTTGTCTATTTATGCAAGTTACACATGCATCATTTCAGAATGAATTCTTCATACATAAATCATAATTTGAGTCCCTCTAACTCAGAAATTAGAAGTGGGTGGCATTGAAGTGATTTTCACTATTTGTCTTCATAGTTTCTGTTGTGTAAATAAGTAAAGGAATTCATGATTCCAGTAAAACATTTTTAGGATTCGCAAGGACATCTCTCATGCTGGCATTTTTTATTCTAATTACCCAGAGTGAAGAGAAATGCCACTCTAGTTAATTCAGCACTCACAGTAAAGCCCCAAGGTTGAGGATTCATCTGTCTTTTGGTCCTTCGGAAGCCATATTATGAGCAGACTTTTAACTAAGGATGCCAACCCTTTCAGGGTATAGGTAACTGCGTCCTCAATGTGGTTTCAAAAGGCGGGCTGCCAAACCCCCTTTAAAGTGATGATGTCAGTTTTATAAATATATTGAACACAAAGCTGTGGGATAAGGTGAACCCTCATTTATGTCACTGGATACAGAACTCGCTCTTCTCTTGCTGCGGATAGGAGTGAAAACACATGCATCATGAGGATAGTGGGTAGAAATGAGACACCATAGGTCACCAGAAGCACCAGTGAAGCACCCCAACTTGGACTTTTTCTTCTCTATTCATTATCAGGAGATTAAACATTTGCAATTGAAGTAAGTTTATGATTAGCATTATGTAGAGCAAGAATATGATGTAATGGAGCATAGAGTTGTATTTTAGGGGCAGATTTATTTTAGTATCTTTTTGACTTTCTGTCCTGGAGTTATATGTTCAGGCTCTAAGAGAGAATTCCCCCCCCCTTTTTTAAGTTTATACTTTGGAATCTTTTATGGAAAAAACTTTTAACTATAGTGGGATCCCCAGGAAAAGATTTGTAAGGATTACAAGACATCTCTCCCGATATCAAGAGCCAGCAGGATATAAAATAATCTAATTTTGTACTGAGCTTGTCAGATAAATTAATTGGAAAGGAAAGTTTCTACAGCACCAGCCTGGGGAAGTGGCCCTTGGGAGGTGAAACAGAAAACAAAACAGAATGTATTTTGGTTTACAGGCTATGCAAAATACATCTCTTTCTCACTTGACTTTGGGCCAAAAAGTGTATTGGCCAGTCTGACCCCTGCCTCACCAATCAGGCTGGCTTCTGAATGTCTTTTACCTCTTACCTCTCAAACCCACTTTCAAAGGATAAAGATTTATCACCATGGGGGCCACAGACTTTACAAGAACACCCCCCAAAAGAGATCCCAAAGTGTCCCGAGGAGGCCGGTATTGTTGAGAGAAATGTGGAATCTCTCTTAAGGAGCCGACTTCAAAGGGAATACTATGTATTTTCATGGCTGTGTTTCAGGATTGGGGTTGAAATAATCATGTGACTTTCTGGCCATCTTACCTGTACTAATGTTCCTGTTGTCATTTGTACTTCATTTGGCGATGCCACTGTGCTCCCGAATCATATACCCATGTTCACCTCTGTCCCTCTTGAGATATTTCAACTCTTTGAACTCATCCTCATGTTCTTCCCACAACATACCCACCTGTCTTTATTGGTACATTTACCCGCTGATTCAGACCAGGTATAACCACGTCGTGAGAGAGTCCTGATGTTATGTGTGGCTATTTTTTCAATTTCATCTTGACTTTAGAATGCGCTTTTATTATAATAAGAATACTACCAGATTTAATAAGGTAAAAATCATTTCAGTAGCATGTGGTAGCTTTAAATGAAATGCTCCTTCCCCTACCCCCACAAAGAGAAGGAACGCCAGCAATTATCATTTTCTTGATGAGGCAACAAATGTAAGCCGTAAGCCAGGACAAGTCCTAGTGTCTGTTTTCCTTCCTGTCTCGAAAAAGGTACAAGATGATGAAGTTTATGAGGTCCACTTTTTTCTGTTTGTTTTAATGGCTTTATTTTAAATCTTGAATTAAATTTAACATAATAAAAATAGAATTTTCAGCAAATTCTTTATGCATGCCTAGGTGCAAACAAACATAACAGGTTAAATGTTAATCTGCTTCATTAGAGAGCTTCAAGACATTGCACTCTTCAAACACTCTGCAAACCTAGGACCATTGAAATCATAAATCATGTCATTGAAAGAGTAATTAGCTAATTGTATAGGTGAGGGACTGAAGTACAAAGAAACTTAATTATTTCAATGAAGTTTCATGGTGAAAGAGAGACAGAACCAGGACCAAAATTCTTGTATAATAAAAATACTGAAAGTGAATAGCATAGTATTAAATTTTTTAAATAAAATGTTTAGGATTAGCAGGAGCCCACCAACAGGGGGCAGCAGAGACCTCTTCTGCCTGCATGGATTTTATGTTCCCAGTTTAGGAATGTGGCTTTTTCTCTGACTTGGTTTCAAAGGTGACAACATGTAGCAAGAAGGCAGATTTGTGATGGGTTCTTGTCATCTACTAATGGCGCATGGCAAGGTGGTATCTTTGGGGCCTTCTCTTCATATTTTATTGTAATTAAATATGCACATCTTACGGAACTGGAATCTTGGTGTCCTACCCATCAGAGCCCAATGGATGACAGCACCTCTGTTCCTAGGTTTACTGAGTTGTGCTGCTGTCTTTTCAGGAAACTAGCATTTAAATCACCAGCACTCTAATCTGGATCTTCCACTGGGAATCCTTTCCAACAGTCAATAAATTAGGCAGAGTAGAGCAATAAAAGTAGGAAACTGCCATAAATTCTCATTTGCATTTCTAAGCAAACACCAGCAAGCATGCTCCCGTTGGCTGTCAACTTCTGGGTTGAAACTGAGGAACGCTTGGGAGGGGAAGATGAAAGATAAACTCTGAATGGGAGAACAAAAAAAGACTAGACTGAACCAGTTCCCTTCCCCTCCTACAAGGTGCAGGGGTGGGACTGGGCGGGGAGGAAGGTTTTTCTCTGACGTGGTTTCAAAGGTGACAGCATGTAGCAAGAAGGCAGATTTGTGATGGGTTCTTGTCATCTACTCCCTCTCCAGTTGGCTGCTTCCAGGCCCTTTCCCATGCTTCGGCCCTTTCCCCCTGGGGTCCTCTCTGCCCTTCCCTGGGTCTCACATTTGAGACCTTCCTGTGCTTCCTGGTCTCTCACTTGGGACTCAGATTGCAGTTTCCCCGAATAAAGGGTCAGTGCCTATTCCGCACTTGTCTTCAGCTCCCATTGAAGAAGTCAGTCCTACACCCAGCTTAGCTGACTGTAGAAATGGATTTCATCAACTTTAACCTGTGCTTATCCCATAAAACCGATTTATTTTCAGGAAATACCTTTTCTTCTATGTCCCCTGGAGTGAGAGTTCACCCTGATACCTGGAAAGTTGCTTTTAGAAGTCCTGGGGACGTAGGTCCTTCATTGGGTCTCGGGCCAGGGAAAGTATGGACTGAGAAATCGGTATGGAACGCATGTGTACACATAAACACATACATATTTGCACCTTCTTAATACAAAAGTAAAATATGTCCATTAACAAAACGGTATCAAGGAGAAAAGTTAAATCTCCTGAAACTTACCAACCATATATAGCCATTGTCAAACTACTTTTTTAAAATATTAAAAACTTGATTCTCATACAAATCTCATTTATGAGGAAAAGCAGCAAGATGATAAACTGAATGGAAGTGAATTTGAGAGGCTGAGGGTATAGACACTGACAAAACATTGATAGAAAACTGTTTAGATGCAAAACTGGTTAATGTCTTACAGAGATTACAACCATAACCTTTGAGAGCAGAACTGATTTGATTTGCTACTGGAAGAAAAATCCAATGTTATCATGCAACTTCACAGGGTCTAGGTCTTGTTCAATAGTAAATAATAACATCCCAGCAGAGAATCAGGTAATCCTTGCACGGGTCTGCTAGACTGTTTCCATATCATATGGGAGGGATATACTGTCGTATTTTTGCTTTTTCCCCAAGTTTTAGACTTTTTTTATTTTAATAAATTTTCTTCTATTCTTTTTTTTTTTTTAAGATTTTATCCATTTTTTTGGCAGAGTGAGAAATTACAAGTAGGCAGAGAGGCAGGCAGAGAGAGAGGAGGAAGCAGGCTCCCCGCTGAGCAGGGAGTCCGATGCAGGGCTCAATCCCAGGACCCTGAGATCATGACCCGAGCCAAAGGCAGAGGCTTTAACCCACTGAGCCACCCAATCGTCCTCTTCCATTCTTAAGAGTTTTTAGAGTACATATAAATATATGAATAAATAAAACACATGTTCTTACAAAGTGAGGATTAGCAGGCATGTATAATCATAAATATTTCTTCTTTCATTTACTAGTGTATCATAAGCATGGTCCAGTCCCTTCCCAGCCTCCTCTTTCTCACACCTACCCTCCCTAGCTTCACATAGATCGACAATGAGGAAGAAGAAAAATCTGGTTTACGCTCAATAAACTCACTTGGAAAATCCCCCATCATATGGGGGAAGATCTTTGCATTTCTTAACAGATATTTCTATCTTATAAACACTCCTGTTGGATCAATTTGCCCGAATGTGAGATCAAGACCTCAGCTGATATCAAGAGTGGGAGAGTGGGATGCTTAACTGACTGAACCATCTAGGTGCCCCTGTTTGCTTTGTGGGGGGCGGGAGGCACAGAGGGAGAAGGAGAGAGAAAATCTTAAGCAGGTTCCACATCCAGTACAGAGTCCAACGGGGGATAAATCTTACGACCCTGAGATCACAACCTGAGCCAAAATCCAGAGTCAGACGCTTAACCAACTGGGTCACCCAGGGACCACCCCCACGTCTGCTGTTTTTGAAGCATAATGTGTAGATCCCCAGCAGCATCCCCAAGACCCAGTTGGGCACCTCATCATGCATCACCCAGGTGTTAAATATGGCACAGGAAAGGCCCCGTATTTTGTAATGACATGCCTGCCTTGGCAGGAGAACTTTTCCTGGCTGTGGCTACCAGCCGCAGGCCACATGCTAAAATTACATAAATAAATAAGGGCAGAGCTGGAAGGCCAGTAATACCTAGCAGGCTCTGAACCTGTGATCAACAATCTACCAACTCAATACACTGACTGAAGTAGTTCACAAAAAGCAACCCAACATCTAGTTTGATAAAATAAAATTTAAAAGGAAGAAAGAAAACTGTGGGTTTAGGAGTGGATATAAAAGTAGACCCCTGCCAAGATAGAAAGCTGGTATGTGAAAAACCAGTGGTTATTATCTGAGAATGTAAAGGGTGGAAACAACTCCCTCAGCTCATGAGATCGCCAAGAATTTTAATTCTCTGATTTTCTGAATATCCATCTTCCAAGGAGCCTGAATTCCTCGGAGTGCCACGGACTGAGTATTGGTTTAGGAAGCTCCAGGACATGCCCCCAGTGGAAGGTGAGACATGCTCTCTGGTGGACGCCTTTTCCCCTCATCCTCTGCATCCCGTGAAATCAGGGCTTTCCATTTCCCTTTATGGACTTGCCTGGGGCTACTCCCATGAATTCTAGTAGGTTCTTAGGCTTCCATTCACACAGAAGAGGGCCACATCATCCCATGTAACACTTGGCACCTCTGGAGTTCTGTTTCTTCTCAGTTCCACCGATGCCTCTGAGGCCCTGGCATTGCCTGGTGGGGTCCACGTGATAAGGGCTCAGCAGTTTCCGGTGACAGTGGCAGCGGAGAAGAGGAGACTGTACGCACAGGGCGAGGTAGGACGACAATAGTGCCAGAGATTCTCGCAGCATCTTAATCATCGTGGTAGCTGCTCTTCCCTGGTAGTTTTCTAGGTGCCCTTAGACACATGACCCCACGTAGCCCTCCTGACAACCTTAGATGATTTATTTGTACTAAGCCCATTTCAGAACACATTTAAGGCAGCTAAGAACCCTGTTAAGCTGACAGAGATGTCTCCATTTTAAGAAGGAGACACGGAGGCTTAGAGAGTTCTAGTAGATTGCCCGAGGCCCTGGAGTTAGTGGTGACAGAGCCATATTCAAACCCAGCCCCAGCTCTATCCTGCAGGTAAGCCCACACATGTCACACCCGGGCATGCTGACCCTGGCCGAGGGGACCCTGTTAGTGTATGTATCTGTTCCCTTCTGGCGTGTTACTTGGTCTCTTTTTTTTCTGCAGGTGTTTCATGGGGCTCACGTTGTCTGTATTGCAGCTGCTGATTCATATGCTTATGCCAGACAGGTCACAAACAGAGCAAAGATTGTGAACTAAGACAGGGAGCCTGTGATTATGGGCCTTCAGTCAGAATTCAGTCAGTCTTTGGTCATTTGGCAGTGATGATTCTTTCCGGAAAGTTCCAAAGGATATTGTTACCACAGTACTTGTGAAAACTCTCTTGGGTGGCATTTCCCAGCTGCCGCAGAGATATAACACAGACCAGGAAGCATGCTTTCTCCTAAAAGTTTAAGTCTGCCTTTCTTTCTCTTACTGCTACCTGGAAGTGTGTCCTCTCAGCCCACAACGGATCCATAATTGTGCCTCCTGCCCTTAAGTATTCCTGAAATGCTTCTGCTTGTCCTAAAGGGACATTTGGGGCATTCCAGAAAGCCCCAAATCCCAAATTTGACATTCAAATTTTAGAAAGTTCAACTCCTTGCCCTTAAACATTTTTAAATTTGAACTTTGTTTCTCTTAGCTCCTGCCCCATATTTTACCTGCCCTCATCTTTACCTTCCTTAAGTTTTCTCTTGCTCCATGTAGAACCGGCTTACTCACCACTGAATGTGAGAACTGTCCCTTTTTTCTTCTAGGCTTTTCTGCACTTTTTGCCAGCTTCCACGGCAAAGCTGCAATGATTCCTTTTGTGCATTCCTGATACAGCCACAGAAGAGGGAAATAGCAGTCATCAGAAATGTTTGCATTACGCTGGACAGGGTAGAAGCCTGCTAGACTCCCTTCGCCCTTTTACTCAAGGACAGAAATGGAAGATTTGCTCACAAATGAATACAGTAGAATGACATCTCACCTGGGGTCAGCTTCCAAGTGAAAATCAAGAATAACCTTAACATACTGTCCCACGACACCAAGAGAAACCAAGATAAAAAGGATTAAAATTTAAATGTCAGGAATGAAATCCAAAGAATCAAAGAAGAAATCATGGAAGAATTCCTTTATAGTATTTCTAACTATGACTCAAACTCTAAATTCCATAAAAGAGAAGACTAATAATTCAGTTACATACAATAACACACTTCTGCATAAAGAAAAATATAATAAGCAAAGTTCAAAGACAAGCATAGGCTGAAAAATGTTTGCAAACCACAACACAGACAACAAGCTAATTTCCTAAACATATAAAGATCTCCCAGATATCATGAAGAAAAAGCCCATCAAAAAGTGGATGCAGGATGCAAGCAGTCAGATCATAGGAAAAAGATATAAATGGCCCTTTTATATATGAAGATTTGCTAGGTCCTACTAGTAGGAGAAATTCAAATCAAAAGCTACAATGAAATGAATGTCATTTTTAACCTATCAGATCGGCAAAAATACAAAAGTTTGACAACAAATTCAGTTGCAAGCTGTGGGAAAAAATAGGTAATATCTTATGTCACTGATGGAAGTGTAGACTGGAACAATCTTATGAAGGGAAATTTAGCAATATCTATTAAAATGCTATGCCCCTTGACCCAGCAACCCCACTATGGGAATTTATCCTGCAGTGTAGCTTGAATACATTCAAAATAAGATGTTTTCAAAGTCATTTATTGCCGCATTGTTTGGAATAATAAAATATTAGAAATAACTCCTGCCCATCCATTTATACAATGGAATTTTATGTAGCTATATATATTTTAAAAAGGAATGAAGATATTTTCTATATGCAGATATATAAAGATCTCCAAGTTGCATGTGAAAGGAAAATGCAGAAGAATGTTTGTACAAAGGAGGGTCATAAAAATATTCATTTTGCTTATATTTGCATCTAGAAACTCTGGAAGAACACACAACCTAACAGTGGCAGTCAGCTTTGATAGGCGTAGGTAGAAACTAGAAAGACAGGGAGAAGAGCAAGATTCTTCATCAAATACATTTTTTTTCTTTTTAAATGATTTGAATGTGTTTTCTATTTTTGAAAAATAATTTTTTAAAAACATTGAAAAATCCCTTAAATTGTCTATAAAGTACAGAACATAAGGTTTCATACATATGATCCTATTCCATAATGAAGTTTGAGAACAACTTAAATAAAGAACAAAAGTTCAGTTGCTATGCAGGTGTCTGGGTATTAAAATCATTCTCCTTTTATGTACCTTTCAAATTCCTGGCTGGGAGTGGGTGGAGAATTCTAAAAGACACCTGCTTGCCTGGAGGGATTAGACTAATCTAATACCAAGCCTCCAGAACAAACCTGTTTTGTTGTTGTGAGAACAGGAGGAGAGGAGTGCCTGGGTGGCTCAGGTGGTTAAGCGTCCAACTCTTGATTTCAGCCCCAGTCAGGATCTCAGGGTTGTGGGTGGGGCACTACACTCAAGCAGGGAGTCCACTGGAAATTCTCTCTCTCCCTCCCCTTCCATCCCTTGCATGCACTTTCTCTCTCTCTCTCCCAAATAAATGAATCTTTAAAAAAAAGAAAGGGAAATCAAGGATTCCCAATTTCAGTGAAGGGTGAAGTTCATGGGTAAGTTAAGTATGCAGCTCATGGGACTCCATGATATGTTGGTGATATTTTCTAGACTGTGCCAGGCCAGGGTGCATGAAAAGTGCAGCTGTACCCATTGAGGCACTAGGAGGTCATATCTAAAATCGGTACTGTCCTAGGGAATTCTAGAAGTGATGGTTAACATCATGTATGATTTTCAGAGTTAGGGATATGGAGGTGACCAAAGTCAAATATCTTGAATTGCATTACATTGGTAATACCTTTTATTTATCTCTCAAGATGCACTACAACACAAATCATTCATTGGGGCCTGGAAAAAAAAAGAAAAAAAAAAACTGAGAACAAGGAAATATTGAGGATGCATTTCAACCCATTGATCAAATCATTGAAGGTGAATTCTTAAGTCTTTTCTCATCATGAGAGTTTTTAATATATAGATAAGATTTTAATCAATAATGCTGATTCAATAGAACTCGGGCACAATCAACTCATCTTAACTCTTCTCATGGAAATTAGTAGAGAGATGGACCACCCAGGACACCAGATTCAGAGATGAGCGGGAGGTTTCATGAAAGACCTTGATTCCTTAGCCAAAAAGTTACTACTGGTTCCATAGACTATGGAACACATTTGAGATTTTGAATAGGAGGGTGACTTGATCAAAATTTCCCTTTAGTGAATTCATCAGTGCAACTGGAGCAAGGTGGGAAGAGAGTGTCCATGGGAAACAAGTCGAAGGGCATTATAGTCTGTCAAGTAGAAATGATGACTGCGACATTGGAGTGAAGAGGAGAATATACAAGCCACTGACTAGGTGTGAAGAGCAAAAATGGATCGAAGAAATCCTTGAGATTAGAAGTCGGTTGGCTGGGGAAAAGATGGTCATCATTAAGAACATGGGGAGACATCATGACCTGGTTGGAAGCAAACAGAAGACAAGGGTTCAAGGGACTAGCAGGGCATTCAAAGGGCATTGCCCACAGGCCGTTAGAAGGGAGTTCTGCTGCTTTAGCAGACATTGAAGCTCGAGCTGTGGGTTGAGAGAAGCCATGAGGGTGAAAATAATAAATAGGAGAGGATGATATCTGATAATCTACTTTTTAAATATTTCTAAATAAAAAGACAAGTGCTTTAAGACCAAAACCTGAAGTAAAGGAAGTGAAGAGAGGAGTTGGTACTATGATTGAGTAGTGAAAATTATAGCCACCAGCCTCATTGCAGAAGCAGGAGGGAGAGTAGAAAGAGAGAGAAGAGAGAGATAGCCTGAAGATAGGATCCTTAGCAATATTTCCAGTTGGATTTATTATTAATTCCCATACTTCTGTCAGAGAACTAAACTGGATGAAGGACATAACTCCACGATGCCCATTCTGGACATTCAAGGGAATGAATTCAAGGGCTGCCCCTATATAAATATTGTCTGATACCAGATAGATCTAAAATTTGTATTGTCAGGTGCACCAAGTCTTTTCAATTGCCCTAATATTTTCTGCACCATCTCCAGTTTCTTGAGGGCAAACAAACTTGATTTTCTAACACCTATGGTTACTTATAGATTTCTGAAGTTTTTACTTCCTACTTGGGTGAAATTTATTTTTTAAAAAAGATTTCATCCTCCATTCCTTCCCCACCCTGCCCCCACTTCTGCTCACATAGAAACCATGTATTCTTCATAGCTCAGGTCCCTGGGGGTTTTCAGGGTGCTGAATTGTGGTTGGGGGTTAAATCTTTCCAGAGAAACAAACAGTGTGGAACTGGCTGGGTACCACTGCTGAAGTACAGGTCTCCCTGTGCCATGGGAAGTCATGTCTGCCCCCAAGCGGTTTCATCGTAGAAATGGATTCACTCTTAGGAAAGACCATCTTGCTCTTTATTCTTATGTGATAGCAGAGTTGTGGCTCAAACCAGTAATAATTAGTTGTAGATCTTGGCAACACACCACCGTGGGTAGGTAGGGAAATGGAGCCCAACGTGTGGGAGATGTTCTAATTACATGTAACTCCTCAGGCATCTCGTATATAATAACAGCTGCCTGTGAAAACTTGGCCAAATTATAATGATTCTTTCAAATCAATACAAGAAACCAAATGTTATCCCCATGTCCTGGAAGAAAATAGTATTAATGTGTAGTAAAATGCACTGCATTCTGTTTTGAATATATTTAAATTAAGTATTTCTAAAAACAAGAGCCTCATCTGCTCTCTGTGTTTAACAGAGGAAGTGCACTTTGGAGGGAAGGCACATTTTATGTGGAAACTCAAAGTGAACGTAGTTCAGAGGACAGACAAATGGTCATACACGTGTCAATCCAAGATTCAGCATTTATGCAGGTGGGTTTCCTTTTCAGTCATGATTTTGGGGTCATAGCTGATGCATTTCTAAATGAGGTGTTGTCATTTTCTTGCTTTGTAGTTGTAGAACCCAGGCATAAGAGAGAACGTTTGGTTAGACCGTGAACATCAGGATAGGGGCAAAGCCCAGCCCCAAATTACATCAGTTTCCTCTAGTCCCCTCCAAGAGTACTGCTCCCCTTCTTCTCAAATGATGGCTACCTCTTACATCTCCACCATCACCACCACCCTGTTTCCCCTTCTCATCCTCAGCACACACACAGTTTCAGAGGATGAGGTGTCCTCCCTCCTTTTCAGGGCCAACCCTTACACTGGCACCTTTGGTTCCACTCACTGTCCATAATTACCCTTTCTATGTTCTATGTCTTTCACTTCCATCTCTTTACTTCCTCATTCTGATCAGTCCATAAACTCAAGTCTGTCCCATCCTTAAAAGTGACCCTCTCTCAATCCTGCTTCAAACTTTAGCTATTGCTTCTGTCTCCTTCCCTTCTGAGACAAATTTTTATATCAATTGCCTACCCTCTCTACTTCCTTACTTCCCATTTATGTCTCAATGTACTGCTTCTGCCAAGACCACCAGTGGCTCAATAGTTCTTCAATCAAAGAGACACTCTTTCGCCCTTTTTACCTGCTACACTAATGCTCCACACTGCAAACCATTAGGTCCTCACAACTCTACTACCCTGGCTTCTCTGACACTACTCTTTCCAGTTCCTCCTTATGCCTCTTTGCTCTTTCTTTAATTTCCCTCCGGGCTTCTGCATCTCTATCGTCCTGCTATTCTTTTGGGAGCCCAGATCCCTTTGAGAGTCTGAAGGCATGGACCTTTCTCCCAGATAAAAAGGACTAATGTTCTTTATGAGTACCACTACCAGTTACAAGAGGCAACCCCCAAATCTTCACGGATTAACACAACCAGAGTTGAATTCCTGATTTGACAAAGTCTAATGTGGATGCTGTCCTGGGCATGTCTCTCAAGCATGACTCAGGGATCCAGCTCCCTTTATGTGGCTCAGCCATCTCAGATTCTTTGGCTTCCAGCTGCACAGATGGCAAGTCAAGGCAGATGAAAGATGACTGTGAGCCTGTCCCCGTTCCGTTGGCCAGAACTCAGTCATGCAATGTCACTTAGAAGCCGGAGAAGCTGAAAAATGTAGTTAGCTACATGCTCAGAAAGGAAAAGAATTGGATACTGGTGAACACAATGCTGGGGGTCTCCAGACTTGAGAGGCCTCGGTTAAGAGCTACATTACATGTTAGAGTTCCATTGGATCCCCATAACCCATTGCTTGCCCTTTCTTTACGAGGTTTCTTGGGTGTTCTCACTGCCTCTCATCTTTTCTCTACCCTCTTCATACTGAAAATTACTCACTATACGCCTCTAGCTCTGACCTTTCTTGAAGTTCTCATTTTCATATCTAAGATATTTCATAAGGTTAGGCCATGGTCACTTCAAAATCAACAAGATCAAAACTCAACTAACCATCTTCTTCCTTAAGCCAATTTCTTACTCTGTTTTTGACCTTAAATAATGACCTTATCATTTACCTACTCACATAAAGCAGAAAACCAAGTGGCATTTTTACTCTCTTCCATTACCCTCCCTTCCTGCAGAAAACCCTCCTAATTACCTCTTAGATTATTTTAAATTATTCAATATATTTCTCTTGTTTTACTATTTAAATTTTTCATTTTGAAAATTTTCAATCATTTAGAAAAATGAACACCTATAGACACTCTTACCCTGGATTCACCAGTTGTTAATATTTTGCTTCATCTGTGTCCCCCTCCCTCTCTCTCTCTGTTCCCCCACACCCTCCTCTGTCAGTGTTCATTCTTCTGAATGGCTGAAGTTTTTCAAAATAAAAGATTTTAAAAATAGCAAAACATAAGAAAGAAATAAAATATGTTGAATATATATATACACACACATATTCCTATAATATTCTCCTTCATAATCACAGCACAACATTCTTGGGAAATTTAACATTGATAGGATAATATTTCTGATTATAATAGTGATATATGAGTCTTACTCAGATTTCTCCTCAATTGGATAATAATTCTTGATAATGTCTTGAGGTTTGTTTGTTTGTTTTTTTCTGGTCCAGGACTGAATCTAGGATCATGCACTGTATCTCTTTTATCTCCTTTAAAACAGTTTCCCAGACTTTTTTTTTTCCTTTAATGGCATGAATATTTTTGGACACCCAGGAGAGTTGTTCAGCAGAATGTCCCTTAGTTTGGGTTGGGTGGTTGTTCCCTCCTGAGTAGATTAAGGATAACCATTTTTGGCAGGGGTGTCTTTTGAGGGCATTACAACCGGAGCATGTGACACTTGTGTGGCCCATTATCAGTGATGTTCAGTTCAATGACCTGGTTAAAGTGGTACTTCCAGGCTCATCATATGTAAGGCTGGCCTTCCCCTCTGAGATGAATAAGCTCTCTGTGAAGTGCTTATTTGAGACTGAATGAATATTCTGTTCCCCCAGGAGTCTTTCACTCATTTTAACTTAATTTAACCTTTTATTTATTTATTTCAGAGAGAGTGGGAGTGAGGGGAGGGACAGAGGGAGAGGGAGATGAGCAGACTCCCTGCTGAGTGGGGGCTCCCTCCCGGGACCCTGAGATCACAACTTAGGCTAAAATCGAGAGTAGTTTTGGAATGTAGGAGAGGTTTGGTGGGATAGGGTCCAGAGCTGATGACCAAGAAAGAATTCTTGAGATGTCTTTGGTGCAACATGGGATTTTATTAAAGTCTGGGGACAGGACCCGTGGGCAGAGAGAGCTGTCCCGGGTTTGTGAGGGGTGGCTGATTATACACTTGGGAGTTGGGTGACTAAGGAAAACGGAGGTTTCAGAAGGATTTTCATATGTTAAAAAAGACTCAAGGATAGCTGGAGGCCTTGCCATTGTCAAGTTAAGGTTGTTTCCTTTGAGAAGGGCATTAAGGGTAAGACCGTTAGGAGCTTCCCGGAGGAACAGTACACTCTGCCTGCTTCAAGTATCTGTCAATGGGCTGCAGGTTATAAGGACATTTAATTGTATCTACATTTCCTTCTGGAAACTAGGTTATTGATAGAAATGCTTTGTTCTCGCAGATTGCTAAGACATTTGTAAACTGAGGGAGACTCAACTGAGGGAACTCAAGAGAGTTCTTCTAACTCTCTTATGCACTTTATATTTATTACTGGGCATTCTTCCATTAAAGAACTTTAGAATTTTTTTATATCAATATGGATTCATAGGTTCTTTTTTTTTTTAAATTAATGTGTCAAAATCCATTCTGGCCAATTATATATTTCTCTTGTTTTACTATTTAAATTTTTCATTTTGAAAATTTTTCATTTTGAAAATTTTCAATCATTTTTGATGCTCAAATTGTCCTACATGTGGCCAGTAGGAGCCCCTCCAAGTTAGTTCCTGTAGCCTTTTTGGTGAGGGAGCAGAAGGCTAGCTGAGGACAAAGCAGAAGTGGGCACACTACACCCTCCCCCCATGTGTGTGACATTCCTCAGGCACTCCTGGCTGCCCTAAAGGAAAAACAAATGGTTAACTGATAGCGAGCACAGAGCTGCAGAACAGGAATCTTCCTCAGTTTGTAAATGTCTTAGTGATTTACAAGGAAAAAGCTTTCTTATCAATAGCCTAACTTCCATAGACCCATAACTTAGTTTCCTGGAGCCCTAACATCACCGTCTCTTCCATGAAATTGAGGGAGGCTGAGGCAGAGGGAAATGTAAATAAAATGGAATTTCTTTTGAACCTGCAGCCCATTGACAAGAATGGGTGATAGGAGGAATGTCACATTCCTCCAGGAAACTCCCATTGTCTTTATGTTAGTGCCTCATTAGAGGGAAAAACAGCCTTGGCTTGATAATAGGCAGGTCCCTAGTATCCTGAGAGCCTTTAGCCTATTACAGTCCTTCTGGACACACCTTTGTCCTCAGCTCCCCAACTCCTGAGTATGTAATCAGCCACAGTGTACGTAACAGCTCTCTCTGCCCATGGGTCCTGTCCCCGGGCCCTAATAAAACCACCATTTTGCACCAAAGATATCTCAAGAACTCTTTCTTGGTTCTTGGCACCAGAACTCACCCCACCAAAACTCACGTATATTCTAAAATTTCATCATTTTGACATCGATTCTTCAGCTTTTGAGCACTTTCTGGCCCAACGAGATGTTTCAGGCTTACTTTGTCCTCTCCTTGTCCCACACCTGGAACTGGCTTTTCCTCCAAGGAGCCTTGGTTACATCCAGTGGGAAATGGTGTTTAGAAACCAGATCTGATGCTAATGGGCTCTCTTTGCTCTTAGGCTTTTTCAGTAGACTGAGCTAGGAAATACTTTTTTTTTTTTTTAAGAAATGAGGCCATACTGATACTTCTAATTCCATTCTGACACCACAGGGTTCTTCCTCGCTTTTCCCCATTCCATATTTGCATCTCCCTTCGCCCACAGTGAAAACCTTAGTTCCCAACAATATACATGTACTTACTCATTTGCTCAATCTTGCAATACCCTCAGAATGGTTTCAGAATCACTACACTCAATACTGCCATATCCAAACTTACTAAACACAGTTAAGCTTTCTTGTTATTCTAACAATGTTTCCCAGTGAGGGTGTAGAGCCCAAACATCAAGTTCAAAGTCTACTTGGATTAATGTTTTTTGGTAATATCAATTTTATATTCAGCTAGGTTCATTTGTTTCTGCTTACACATTCAATTTTAAAGTATTTTCTCCATTGCCATTTACTTAAATTTTTATTATAAAAAACGTCCTCATACATATTAATGGCTGGGGGCACCTGGGTGGCTCAGTCAGTTGAGCATCTGACTCTTGATCTCAGCTCAGGTCTTGATCTCAGGGTCCTGAGTTCAAGCCCCACATTGGGCTCCATGCAGACTGTGGAGCCTACTTAAAAATAAAAAAAATAATAATAATAAATATTAATGGCTGTATGTAATGCTTCAGTTATTGAGATTTTACTAACAAGATATTTGACTTAATTTCAGATTTTACAAGGATTTCTTCAGGGGCCCCAGAGAGTTTTCACAAATATAATTAGTAATTTGTTTCCCCCCAGTGTCCTTGTACACCTAAGAGTGTGACATACCATCTCGTTCCAACCAACCTGCCAGGATTATCTAGGTGTGGCCTCTTGGGGTGTGGGCTACAAGCTGGGACTTGCTGTCTTTATCTATATCTCTATCCTCTTAACCCCAGCCACAGTTTTTGGGACATTCCTGGAGTTTTGCTGGGACTCACACCACCCCCAGGCAGGAAGGACGCAGCAAAGACCATTCTTTTGAACAGTGGTCTTAATCCCTGATACAAGCTACTATCACCTGGAGAGATTTTTTTTTTAAGATTTTTTATTTATTTATTTGACAGAGAGAGAGAGAGAGAGAGATCACAAGTAGGCAGAGAGGCAGGCAGAGAGAGAGAGGGGGAAGCAGGCTCCCTGCTGAGCCGAGAGCCCAATGTGGGACTCGATCCCAGGACCCTGAGATCATGACCTGAGCCAAAGGCAGAGGCTTAACCCACTGAGCCACCCAGGTGCCCACCTGGAGAGATCTTTGAATGCTAACATTTATCTCTCCTTCCCCAAACCAATTAGATCAAAATCCCTGGGAGTGGGATTTTATCAGTCAGGTAATTTTTTTCTTAATGCATTGTTCTAATGGGACCGGCTTAACCAGGCTTGCAAACTCCAAGCACAAGATTCTTGTAATGCCAGTCAATCCAGATATTTATTAATAACAATCTATAGAGGAACACTTTTTTTCCAGAAAGTTACCAATAAATATTTATGCATCTCTAAACCTTTAGAAATTGCTTAAAATTTTATGTAACTTAGATGTCATTATAGAGAATTGGGATACTGGGTGGCTCAGTTGGTTAAGTGGCTGTCTTCACCCAGGTCAAGATCCCAGAATCCTGGGACTGAGTCTCGCATCGGGCTCCTTGCTCAGTGGGGAGCCTGTTTCTCCCTCTGCCTCTGCCTGCCACTCCCCCTGCTCATGCTCTATCTCTGATGAATAAATAAATAAAATCTTTAAAAAAAGATGTCATTATAGAGAATAAAATAAAAATTATATGCAGTGGTGCTTTGATATTAATTTTCAGTTAATTCCTTATCCAAGAATTGGTGAGTCTTCAGCCCATTGTAACTAAAGACTGTCCTTATCTTCTTTCTCTGCCCCGATTCTATACCATGTCTATGTCTCTAGTGTCTTTATTATCTCCCACAGCTCTGTGGATGTCTGATTCATGGCCCTCTTGTACTCCACAGATTATTCTCAGTTCCTACAGACACCTAGTCCATTTATTGTTGTGTTTCCCCAGGGGCTCCTCCCACCATCACTCACTGCAAAGAATGCCTCCTGCTCATCCTGTGGCCTCTAATCCAGAGAAACCTGGTCTTCCTACCTCCCTAGTCCAAGTGTCATCCAGCAGAGCATTCTACACCGGTGGACCAACAAAGTGGCAGGAATCGTTTTCTGATGGATGTCTGGGTTAAACACAGATCCTGTGCTAAGCAGAAACACAGACATCATAGAAAGAAAAGGAGGCTCCTTTATTTAAAGTTCCTCCCATCCTGCTGCCATGTAGTTATCATCACTACTTCTCAACTGCGGCAGTGCGGCCATTTCTGGCTTCCATCTGGCCACCTGCTCCGTGTGGCCACCTGCTTCCAGGCCCGCCCCTGAGTCTGTCCCACACCCAGGTTTATCTTTGCACCACACGGGCTGCTGCTCACTCACTTCCAGAAAAGAACATAATTACAAAGGCATGAGGCATAGTTCTATCTTAGTAGTTCAACCAAAATTAGGAGCTTAAGAGCTTCATAAAGGAGGTAATATCAAGTGAAATATTGAAAGAAAGAAAGAGTGAGGTTCGGTATACTGAAGGAAAGCCACTAGGTTTCTGTTATGGGAGTCATAATCAGAGTGATGTTTCCTTAGAAGGCAGCCTCTGTTACTTTTATGGGGTAGATTGAAGATGGAAATGGTCAGAGACTGGAATTTGAATAACTGCTGGAATCAGGATATAAGGAAATTAAGGCTCAGGCAAGAGGATGGCTATTGAAAGAGGAGACCTGGATCCTGGAAATGCTGTGAGAGAAGAAATGAATGGTAGGATTTGAAGATGGATCAGTGTTTGGATGAAGAATGTGAGAAATTGGACTTAAAACTGAATTTTGCAAAGCAGTTGATCATTGGTGTCCTTAATGTAAAATGAAGAATCTGGCCAAAAAATATCAGAAAGGAATTGAAAAAAAAATAAACCTTAACCTATTCAGAGAGAATCCAATGAATAGCTGTTGGTGACCAATCTTTTGATTTTTTTTTTAAGATTTTATTTATTTATTTGACAGAGAGAGACACAGCAAAAGAGAGAACACAAGCAGGGGAAGTGGGAGAGGGAGAAATAGGCTTCCCGGCGAGCAGAGAGCCCGATGCAGGGCTCCATCCCAGGACCCTGGGATCATGACCTGAGCCAAAGGCAGATGCTCAACAACTGAGCCACCCAGGCGCCCCTGCTGATGACCAACTGAGAATTATGTGCAAAAACAACCACAAGGGCGCCTGGGTGGCTCAGTGGTTTAAGGCCGCTGCCTTCGGCTCAGGTCATGGTCCCAGGGTCCTGGGATTGAGGCCCGCATCCGGCTCTCTGCTCAGCGGGGAGCCTGCTTCCTCCTCTCTCCTCTCTCTCTGCCTGCCTCTCTGCCAACTTGTAATCTCTCTCTCTGTGTCAAATGAATAAATAAAATCTTTAAAAAAAAAGCAACAACCACAAAAAGTGGTCTATCATTACTCTTAAGAAAGAGTAACAGACAAAGAACTTCTTAAGCATAAAGATAGCTTTCTGGCTGCCTCATTTATTGTAAAAAGCAAGAAATTCATAGCTTCCTACTCTTTCCTGGGAGTAATTCTACTCTTTGTCTCTTAACTTGTATATTCAAGAGAATATCAATGATTCCTGGAACATTCCACAAAGCTGAACTCGCAATCTCAAATCATATAAAGCTGTGATTCTATTGTTTTCCTCTCTAGGACCTATCCATTTTATTCTAGAGCATGAGGATGGCATGTTAATAACTGGAGGGTGCCATCTACTACTTGGCATATGTATAGGTAAGTGGAAAGTCATTATATTTCATACAAATTCAGTGATTCACCAACCTGAAGTTCCAAATATCTGCAGAGCCCTGTGCTCACCAGGACCCCAGACAATGTGATTGCTGCACCTTTTTATCAAGCCTCACTGCTGCTGTTCTATATGACAGTGGAGTCAATGCACATAAAAGGGAACATTAATGCAGGGGAAGAGAGAAAAGCTAAAAGAAGATGAAGATGTGCGCAGAAGCTATGGCATGTACAGATCTCCAGTTTCTGGGGCCCTCAGGAATACAGATATACTAGGATTTGGGGTGAAACTTATCTGAGTCTGATTCATCCAATGCACTTGTAACCTAGTTATACAAATGTTCCCACTTCCCTCAAGGATATTCTTTAGGCAACTTAAGCACTGTGGAATATAGCTTTGAATCCAGAAGGAAGCAGAAAATATGACTAAGAATCTAAAATAACCATTGCAAAGCTGTAGCACTAAACTCCAGAAGATTTCAGGTCACAAGAGAGGCACTTTGGTCCTCACACAGAGCTTTATCAGGCCTAATTTATAAGCATGGGTGGTTTCCCATGCCACCATGGATTAGAAGCAATCCCTATTCAGGTATCACTTTCCCTAGGAAATCTCCCTGAGTGAGCCTGGATTCCCTACAGAATTAGTTCACTCAGCATTAGAATTAATGGGTACTTCCCACATGGCAGATTCTGTCTCTCCTTCCTGGTGCTGAGTACAGACTTCTAGCATTGAACTTCCTGATTCCAGTCTCCCTGCCAGACCATTGGCTTCTTGTGGGAAGACGGTCCCTGTATTTGCATTTCTGTTTGCCTAATATCTAGCACATAAAACACACATAAAAGATGTTCATTGAGTGTGTGCTGAGACGCAGCATGTGGGACCACACTATAAAGCAGTCAGGGAGTCAGAGAGGAAGAAGTCATACATGCCTGCCTTCCTTGGAGTGATTATTCATTCCACAAACAGGTAAGTAGTTGAGGGTCCTTTAATAGGACTTACCAGAGTATTGAGTCAACCCGAACAGTGATTGAGAATAACATCATTAAAAATAATGGAAGAAACTCAAAATGCTTGGTCTGAAGAACAAAAGAGCTGAGGTACAAGTGTGGGCCAGTCAGGATACAGAAAGTCCCCCAGGGAAGAAGGGCTGCACCTGTGAATGCTGGAAACAAAAGAAAACAAAAACACAGCTACTGGTCAGCCAGGACAGTATCCCCCTCCCCTCCGCTGTCCCCTCCCTGCAGTCTCCAAGCTGGGGCTTTGGATTTCCTCCCTGCCCTGCCCTGCCCCAAGCCTTCCGGCAGCTACTGTTGCACATCAGAGCTCCCCACACTGACCCTCTGCAAACTCATCTTCAGCTAATCTAAGCAGTTGGGATTAGGACCCCAGTGTAGCCCATCCAGGGTGCTGGCCCTGCTCAAAGTTCTGAAGAGCTGTGGAAGGAAGGAGTAGAGCCATTCACGGGTCTAATGGAAGATTCAACCAAGGAAAATTGGACACAAGATGAAGGCAGACTTCATACTGTAGGAGAGCTGGCCACCATGAGAACAGCAGCCTCCCTGATGCTGTTCCAACATCACCAACAGGAAGGGATGCTTTAGGGCACCTTTCAAACTGTTTCACCGTGACCATAAAGTCTATTTTATGATGGGACCCAACACACACACACACACACACACACACACACACACACACACACACACACACACACTCTGAAACTAAATCACCCAGGACACTTACCATTATGATACAGCCTGATATTTCCTGTTCTCTCCTCCCCTTCCTTCCTCTTCTGTTCTACTTTTTTTAATTATGCTGGTCCCAACTGAATGAATTGATTTCACAAATCACTACTGAGTCATGCTAGGCAGTTTGCAACACACTGAACAAAAAGCAATTTCTATGGTCATGGTCAGAGAACACCTTGTATCAAAGCCATGAAGATGCTGACTAGACCTCTGAGCTTCAGATGCACGTCCTGATTCTTAATTTTTAGCGTTGCTCAGGACCCAGGTACAGGCTCCAGAAAGAAGCCCTGCACTGGGAGAGTCTGGAGATGAACTCTAGGGTTCCTTCCAACTCCAAAGACTGGGATTTCCTGGGCCCCTACCATACACAGGCATTATGCTAAAGTTATGAAGACAGAAAGAATTCTAACAAAGAGCACCTCTCCAGCCGGAGAGACAGGACGTGCACATGGAGGGAGCTACATAAGAACTTCACAATTCACGGCCAGAATGGAGTCCAGGCCCTGATGCCCTGAACCCAGGAGGCTGAGAGAACTTACACACCACAGGGGTAAGTAAGGCCTCACAGTCAGGAAGTACCTGGTACCCATTAGTGGGAAGGTATGAAGTTGTCATCTACTACTATGCTTTCTCACTGGTAACCACAACAATAGGTATAATGGTAATAAATAGGTAAAATTAATTGAACAATATTAAATAGCTAACACTTATTTAATTGCTTATGCTATGGATATGTGGCTTCATGTGAATTCTCTTTTGTTGCTAAAAACAGTCTTACACGTTGGGTCATTGGTCCTCCAAGTGTAGTCCCTGGACCAGCAGCAGCATCATCACCTGGGAATTTGTTAGAAATGCACATTTGCACTGACTGAGAAACTGAGCCAGGGCCCAGCCATTTGTTTTAACAAGCCCTCCAGGTAATTTGGATGCATGTTAAGTTTTGAGAACCACTGGGTTAGTAAGAGTTTTATCCCCATTGTTACATGTGGTGATGAAGCGTAGAAAGATTTAGTGGGCTTCCAAGGTCACCCAGCTAGTAAATGGTGGAAGCAGAGTTTGAACTCGGGCAGTCTGACTTCCTGGGCCACTCTTGCCTGGAAGAGAGGAGACTCCACTCGCACTCTGCAAGTGCCCAGGATTCAGTGCTTGGGCCTCCTACTCACAGAATCTAACGTTGCTTACCTCTCACAGACTGTCTTCTTGAAACAATGGGGGGAAAATCATGGCGGCACTGAATACCACATCAATGGAGACTGCATACCAGGTGGTACAGAACTGGTGAGTGGCTTATAAAAATGACTCGGGTTCCATTATTTGTGGTGGTAGATTAAAGGTAAGCTTGGAGCACCTGGGTGGCCAGTTGGCTAAGCGTCTCTTGGTTTCGGCTTTGGTCATGATCTCAGGGTTGTGAGGTGGAGCCTCACATTGGGCTCCACAAAATCTGCTTGGGATTTTCTCTCCCTCACCCTCTGCCCCCATGTGCACATTCACACTCTCTGGCTCTCTCTCGCTCTCTCTCTCTCTCTCTCATAAATCAGTCAATCAATCAATCAATCAATCAATCTTTAAAGGTAAGCTCCTTAGATACAGGTTTAGAAGATGTATGTATACCCACACACACTTTGAGTGGAATATAACCTGGGGACTCAAATAGCTTCCAGGTCTCCCCTGCCCTCTCTCTTTGAGTCAACAGGGACAAGCAGGGCCCCTCTGCTGATTTGAGTTGCTTTCTTGATGAGAATGCCCAATGCTCATTCCCCTTTTGCAACACTATGGTCATGGTGTGTCCCTTTGATGAATGCCTCCAATTTCCCCCCAAAATGCACTTCCTGAGAAGATCTCAGGAAATACTAAAGAAGGCTCTAGCCTAAAGGAAAAAACTCTTGAGTATCCATAATGCTCATAACATTTTGAGACGTCAGAAAATTTTTTAAAAAACTAACATTATGTTGTTTCCACTTCTACCAAATACAGAATATACATTAAATTGCAGAAATGCCTTTTATCTATTCATGTACATATGGATATATAGATATAGATATAGATATATATACACACATACACACACATATATATCCATATGGATATATCCATATATATATGGATATCCATATATATATACACATATATATCTACACACACGCATATATACACACACACATACATGTATACACACACACACACACATATATATAATGCTTATAATTTAAAATTAAGCAGCTGATCACTGAGGTAGGTCGCTGGAGAACCTGCGAGGTACTTCCCTCTGGTTGCCTCTGAGAATCAAGCTGAAAAATACATTTCAGAAGGGCTGACATTCCTCCAGCCTGAACAAGGAATTTGATTATTGCCTATTTAAGGTGGCATCAATCCAGATTTCATCACTTTAATCCCTCTTTGTACTTGGAACACTTTTAAGGTAATAGAATATGCTTTACTCAAGCAAAATGCTTATAAGGTTCCTAACCTGTGGGTTCAAGGCCGAGCCTGCAAAACCAATTTGCTGTCCAATAGAGCCTTCTGGGAGGTTGGGTTTTCCCCAAGGAGTATTTGTAAGAGAGACTTGGACTACAGCTATGGCAGCCCGATGTCACCTGCCACCAGAGAAGGTAGCAGACAGGAATTAGTCATCAGAAAACATCTTGGAACAGATAGAAACCCAATCTTTTCAGTTCTCAAAACTGTTGAATCTTAAATGCTTAATTTTTCTTCAGTATGTTCTTTCATGTTGGTTCCATAATATTCTACAGGCTAATCTCTGTTGTGGACACACTGTCTGTGGGTCTTGTGAAGCTTGGCATCCTCACCCTCCAAGTTAGGGAGTTAACCAGGAACAAAACAGTTGGTAGGACAACGTGCAAGCAAGCTTTTTTTTTTTTTTTTTTTTTTTTTTTTTAAGATTTTTTTTTTTTTATTTATTCATTTGACACAGAGAGAGAGATTACAAGTAGGCAGAGAGGCAGGCAGAGAGAGAGGAGAGAGGAGGAAGCAGGCTCCCCGCCGAGCAGAGAGCCCGATGTGGGCCTCGATCCCAGGACCCTGAGATCATGACCTGAGCCGAAGGCAGCGGCTTTAACCCACTGAGCCACCCAGGCGCCCGCAAGCAAGCTTTTGATCCATGGAATCTGAGAGAATGCAGAAATTATAAAAACTCTTCATACTCTAGCAGGAAAAAAGCTGTAGAGGGATTTTACCAGCAGAGTTAATGGAAGAAGAGAGGAACTGCCATTATCCCTGTAAAATGCTCAGTTAGATATCCAAAGACATTTTATTATCAGGTGATTGTCAGGAATGCTTCTAAGTCTGAAAACAATTTTCTAAGGGCCTATAATAAAAGATCTATTGATACTACTTTTTAGAAAATTATCAAGTCCCAAGGTTTTGGTGCTGGTTTGGCAGATTGTTTCCATTTGCTATAGCAGCCACATGCTACGGTCAATGATCAGTTACTGACAACAAAGAAGGTCTGCAAGGAAAACGGATACTAAAAACACCAAAGTTCTAATGTACAGATAATTTTGAGGACTACCTTAAGTTACAATCCCAATGCTTTTGTGTAACCCTTAAGTATGACTTCTGGAAGTCTTATATAACCTGCAATACCAGCCCTGCACCACCTATGCTTGGCTTTTAACTGACTGCAGTCACACGATGGTGAAATTGTTGATTTCCCTTTAGAGCTTCTCATTATGGGCTATAAGATAAGGTCTTGCCTTAATCATCTCATTATTCCTCTGCCTAGCACAAGGCATAAATGTTTAGATGGATGGATGGGTGGATGGATGGATATGTGGGTGGATAGATGGATGGATGGGTGGATGGTTGGTTGGTGGATGGGAGAACAGATTGTTACATAAATGAGGAGGTGAAACAACTTTTGGGGAGTACTGGGTCTTCCTTTCTAATGTCTTTGAAATTGTTTTACTAGTTCTAGAAAAGTAAGGTTCGTCTTGTGGTTTTTTCTACAAAGGCACAGTGGAATCATTGGAAAACTACAGAGAATATACCAACAATTCTGGTAGCGACTTGTGCCATTGAAATCAAGCAAATGCAGATTCCTGAAAGGCAACGTTAATGACTGGGATTTTAGAACAATTTTTTTAACTGAATTTTGTGGGATTGCGCTAGATTATTGGGGAAAAAAACATTGAAAATATATAAACACTGTTACATGGAATATTCAGGGACTCCTTGCCAAAGAGATGAAACTCTACAAGATGCTTCTCTTGCTTTTAGCAACCACCTTCCCATGGTTGTCCCTGGGAAATGGAGCAACTCCAATGTTTTAAATTGCCCCAAACAGATTCATGTGTCTACTTCAGCAATCTCATTTACCACTAGATGATTTGAAAACATAATCCTTTCTTTGCCAACAGATTTCTTTGAAAAGTTTAATTAACCCCACCCAAAATTATGATTGAAACCAACCATTAAGTTCAGGGAAGATAATGACTAGCTTAGTCTTTTTCCCCCAAATTAATGTATATGTATATTTATTAACATGCCCAAAGTTGCCTGTGATCTGCCCTTGAGTCATACCTGTCTCCCAGAACTTTTACCGGACAAGGTTCTACTTGCTCAAGACATTCTCCCTTCTGCTCTGGAGAGACTTTAACTTGGGATTTTAGATTAATGAATTGCACCCACTTGGTAAAATCTGTATTTTAATGAGAGATTTCTAGAACAGTGCCTAAATCTCCATGTTTCCCCAGTTTAGGAACCTCTGACAACATTCAGAGCCCCATCAAACACATGCTTGGACAAGGGAATGGCAACCATCCTTTATACCTGACCACATTGATAGCTGCTTAGTATACATTCTTTCAAGGAAAAGTTGTTAAAATATAAACTTTAGTGGCCAAGGTTTTTTTCTGAATTAAAATAGCTTTACTGCTCTTTTTGTATAAATAATATGCTTTTTGTAATTATATAAATAATATGATTTTGTTATTGTAAAACATGTTCACTGATATATTAATATCCTTTTCTATACTTCTCAATGCATATATACATGTCTGCATAACTTCACACACGAGGATTTATTTTTTACATACTGATGTAGTTGTGGGCACATTTAAAAAAGGTTTTGTCTTTTTTTTTTTGCTTTGTTTTAGTGAGGTAAGGGAATATTGCCTCCCCCTCCACACACACACACACATGCAGGTAACCAGTATTAATAGTTTGGTATACATCCTTCCATTTCTTTCTCCATATTTATATACTCATAAGTAAACATTCACCCACATAAATGGAGTTGTGGCATACAATATCTTAATGTCTTTATGTGAGAATATTCCCTCATCCGCTCCTTCCTACCATTCTTCTTCATCTAGTGATTGAGTAAATTGAAACAAACCTTGTACCAAGCTGAGTGGAAAAACAGTAGTTGAAAGGGAACTGTAATGAGGTGGGGGTGGCAAAGCCTCTCTGCCTCTCTTGAAATCCACATTATATACATTCCTTCTCAAGTCACCTGTCATCTGCTCTCAATCAAGAAAGACAAAACCCAGAGCCACTCTGCACACCTTTACCTGGCACCTGCAGTGAGATTGATGACATAATAGAGGCAATGGGTTGCGTGCGATCAGGGGATTTGCTACTGGGAGGTCTGAGTTTGCACCCTAGTTCTGTGTGTTTAATGGCTGTGTGATGCTAACAGGTCTCCAGTTCTCATCCATTTCCTCAACTGCAAAATGGGAATACAATAGTCAATCTCACAGCATTGTCAGGTAGATTAAATGAGATAGTACATGTGGAAAGCATTCTTTAGTTATGAGGTGTGTTATATAGTGTGGGAAATATAAAGGAAGTGTAAATCTTACCTAAATTGATGAAACGAACACAAAGGGAATTGTTGCAGTCCTGGGGCAGCTGGAGGGTAGGGCCATATACACTCATGACCAAGGGCAGTAACTCCTCTGGATAGGAAATGTGCCCACACACCAGCTTCATCCCATTGGTGGAGTGCCACCCTTCCATTCATGAAAAACCCTAAGGGAAGGCCCTTGACCTAGGTCACACCCACCGGTTAAGGCTGGGCCCACCGGAGTAGAGCAGATTCAAAATGCTACCTGTCAAAAGCTTCCTCACATCTTAGATTTCAGTGTAAATATCACTTCTCCAGGAAGCCAGCCCTATCCCCTCACCTTATGTACGTACCACAGTTGTTCCTCCTTTTTCCCTCTGTTGCCCTGTCCCGATTCTAAGCCCATCTTTGTGTCTGCTTATGTCCTCGCTGCCTCTCTCCCTCCTGGATCTATGATCTGTCCCTCTGTCCGGGCAGGTCCGAGGAGGTTAGGGCTGCTCTAACCCATGGATCACCTTTGAGTACAGGAGGAAAAGGCTCCCTTCCTCCAGGTGGATGTGCCTGGGGAGTGAAGTGGGGCCTGGATTTCACCCCATTGCCTGGAAGCCCTTGTTCAGGAGTCAACCTCTACAGCCAGGCAAGATGGGAGACAGTGAGTGCTCTGAACAGAGGACAGGGCGAACGAGTGTCCCTGCCTCAGCTGAGCAGGGACAGGTTCTGGAATGCTTAGATTTCATCTGGAGAGGATGATATGCAAAGAAGGAAGGAGCTTGGGGATGAGGAAGCAGGTCTCAGGATTGGGGAGGGGGTGGGACTCAGGCAGTGGGAATGCCTCTGTCACCATGGTAGGGGGTAGGCGGAGAGGAGAAGCCTACACAGTGAGAGAAAGAGGTCAGTGAGGAACACCCCTTAACAGGAAAACCGGGGGGGGGGGGCATCAGTGGCCATTGGCAATTGGCAAGGACATGGAAACATATACCATCAGAATTAGAATAGGCCCCAGGAGACATCTAACCCAGAGACTCTCAACAGCAGTCCCCACACGGAATCTCCAGGGGACACATTGAATCTCCAGGGAGGAACATGCGCACCTTGAAAAAGCACTGACTCATTATTAGAGTCCTCTAATATTTTGGGAATAGCCTTTTAAAGTCTATTACTGAAAAAATTAAATTAAATTAAAAATAAAATAAAAATAAAGTCTATTATTTGGGGCGCCTGGGTGGTTCAGTCATTAAGCGTCTGCCTTCGGCTCAGGTCATGATCCCAGAGTCCTGGGATTGAGCCCTGAATAGGGCTCCCTGCTCCACAGGAAGCCTGCTTCTCCCTCTCCCCCTGCTTGTAGTCCCTCTCTCCCTGTCTCTCTCTCTGTCAAATAAATAAATAAAATCTTAAAAAAAAAAGTCTATTACTTTCTGAATTTGAAGTACAGAAGATAAGCCTCAGGCACTGGCCTGACTAGAAGTGTAATAAAAATAAAAAAAACCCAAGAAGTTTCTAAATCTTCTGTATCTTTTTTTTTTTTTAAGATTTTTTAACTTATTTATTTGAGAGAGAGCACAAGTAGAGGGGAAGGGCAGAGGGAGAGGGGGAAGCAGGCTCCCCATTGAGTCGGACGTGAGGCTCAATCGCAGCACCCTGAGATCCTGACCAGAGCAGAAGGCAGACACTTAACCACTTAACCAACTGAGCCATCCAGGCGCCCTCCTTCAGTACCTTTCCCCCACACCCCCTTCAGTACCTTTTAAAAGCTCAGTTCCTGCTGTGGATAATCCCTGAAACTTCGGCCAGCTTTGCCAACTCCACCCACACCATCCCCTGGGGCATCTACTGCTGGCCCTGATTTTCTCCTGCCATTTCTCAAGCTGGGACAACTTCTGAATTGCTCCCTGGGCCTACCCTCCTCCAGAATGGAGCTCCTTCATGGCCCAGATAGTTCCTGCAATAGAAACCAAGCTCTGCAAGAGAACTCAAAGCTGCCCATGAATTGGTCACTACTGACCAGACTGCTCCAGTCCAGACTGAAAGGAGGCCAGTCCAGACTGATATGTGCTCTGAGTGTGAGATACACATTGCATTTTGAAGACATTACCAAAAATGAATGTAAAATATTTTGTTAATAATTTTATATTGATTAGATGAAAATTTTAGTATTGACCACATTGGGTTAATTAAGACACTATTAAAATTCAGTTCACCTGTTTTTTGTTTTTTTACTGTGGCTACTAGAAAATTTGGAATGATCTATGTGGCCTCCATCTATGGCTTAAATTACATGTCTGCTGGACGGCCCTGCTCTGGACAATCCCTACTGCATCCTGACCTGAGGAAAAAAGGTTAAGACTTAAGGAGCACTGCCGGTTAGAAGAGATTTAATGGCTCTTGGGAGCCAGGGAAGGAGATTGACCCTCTGATTGCTTCAGAAAGAAACATTTATAAGATCCAGAGTTTAAATGTAATACCAAGAAAACAAGAGGAGGAGAACAGGAGAGGAAAGGGAACAGGAGGAAGAGATGGGAGAGGGGGAAAAAAAAAAACAATAACAAAGGAAAAGGACCTCTGTCTCCATCAGTTTGGGCTGCTTTAACCAAGTGCCAGCGACTGGGCATGCTTAAACAGCAGACATTTCTTTCTCACAGTTCTAGAGGCTGAGAAGCCCAAGATCAAGGTCCCAGCAGATTTGATATCAGGTGAAGGCTGCCACCTACCATGTGAGGTAGAAGGGGCAAGGAAGCTCTCTGGGATCTATTTTGGAAAAAAGGGGGGGGCACAAATTCCATTTATGTGGGCTGGACTAATCACCCCTTATGGACCAGTCATCCCTCAAGAGCCCCACCTTCTAATACTGTTATCTTGAGAGTTAGGATCTCAACACATACATTTGGGGGAGACGCAAACATTCAATCTATAACAACCTCTAAACCTCCTTCATCCCTCAAGTTGCCTTTCCTCCCTCAACCTTCCCAATTGTTGCAGGATTTCTTTTCCTTCAGTGCCTGAGGTTCTTGGTCACACTGTTTGGAAGAGTGAGGAGGTCGATCAAAGAGTGATGGGCAGCAAAGCAAGGTTTATTGAGTGATAGTAAAACAAAGTTTATTGAGTGATGGTACAAAGGTCCCAAAGAGGGAGAGGACCCGAGAGGGTGGCCACCAGAGTTTCTAAGTCTAGGGGTCTTTATGGGCTTGTTGGCAAGTCCTTTATGGGCTGTTTTAATCTGGTTAACCCTCCCTGTGCCTGTCACCCAATCAGGTTTCTGTCGTTTACCTATCACATGGGAAAGGGGGGCGAACTCCTTCCAGGGAGATGTAGAATCCTTTTAAGGGTGGTTTCCTCTTAGGGCTAGAGGCCCCTTGTCCCTGCCTGCCTTTCTTCCAACTATCCTTCATTACAAGGACCCAGCCAAACTGATCAGCTCACATCTGCCCCCCATTACATTTGTGTTCTGAACAACACCATTTAGCAGTGTGGTTCAGTTCGACAAACTCAGTCTGTGCACCCACTCTGTGTGAGGTGCTGTGCTGGGCCAAGAGAGACTCTGAATAGAGGACATAAGTCCCGGCTCCAGGGAGGTAGGGAAACACGTGATCGCCATACAATCTTTCCAGTGCCAGGGACCACACACTGAGGAAGCTCCAAGGACTGAGAGATGTTTTCTCACTCAAGAGTGCTTCAAATTCTTTGTCCCCGGCTAGATTGCAAGCTTTGGAACAGGCAGCATGTCTTATTTCTTCCGCCGTCACTGAGCTTCGATATTCACAAAATGCTGACTGATTGGAAAAGGTTTGAGTGACATGGTGACTTTAAAACCAGATGACTGGATTCAAATCCCAGCTCTGCCACTTAAACCAGCCATAAGCGGGACCTTGGGCAAGTTTTTGACCTGTGTGTCAGCTTCCACATCTGTCAAATAGAGAAAATAGAGGACCTACCTTTTAGAGTTCCTGTATTAAATGAGCTTAACTGTAAAAGTGTTTAACCCAGACCGGGGTACATGTTAACTACTCAATAAATATTAGTGATTATTATAATCATCATGATGATGAGTGTTACTCCCCAGCCAATCCTTTATGCTTCATGTTTTCTGCTTTTTCTAGCCCACAACCCCATAATGGAGAAGTGAGCAAGGGACGTCTGACTCAGTCACAGTGGCAGAAGAAGATAGCTACCTGAGGTTTGGCAGGATGCTATGAACAATAATAACACAGTATTCTAACTTAGTGTCAGCAGAAACTTCCTTTAGCCACCAAGACGTGTTCAAACCTGACTTGATTAAATAGTACATTTTAAGATGCATGTGAAAAAACTAACCACATTTCTGGATGCGTAAGGTATGTGGCAACCAATTAATAATTGCATTGCTTGTGGTTTAAACTGCTGGACTCCTTCTTCTTCAGGATCTAAGGCAAAAGAGGGGAGCAGAGAGCAGGCTGAGATGCATGATCTGAACGAATAATGTAGTTATTCAACAAAATTTTAGGGAGCAACTAAAAGTTGTGGCCAGGCATCTAAGGAAAGGCAAAAATAAATCCATGATCCTGCCTTGTGGGGCTTATAATTTAATTATATATGGTCTTATAATGAAAGAAAGGCAAGGTAGAAAGTGTTATGCTAGATGCAGCCCAAATACACTCCTGTGGAAGGCAAGGAGGTAAGATCCCAGTCAACGGGTAAGATCTAGGCAAATGGACATGAAAGAAAAGGAATTGCAGGTGAAGGAAAATGCAGAAGCTAAGGATGAAGGTCAGAAAAGATCCAGACAGTTACCATAGCATAGATAATCTCGTTTGGCTGGAGGGTAGACTATAAATGGGAGAAATCTGGAAAGAAAACTGGAAAACTAGTTTGGATCAGATCATAGATATTCTTAAATATAAGTCAACAGTTCAGATTTTCTTCTTTCAACAGTGAAGACTTTTGAAGGTTTTTATTAAGGAAATGACATAAGGATGACTTAATCTGGTGGAAGGTATAGTATGAATTAACATAGGAGATAACATTTGGAAAGCTACAGATGAGGTCCAGAGCAGGGTGCCCCGAAATGTGCCACACTGACCCTCCTCTGTACCGTTAAAAGCAGGAAACAGATTTTTCATGTGAAGGATACACTCTCTGCCCCTGGAGAGTAGAAGGCATCCTTATCACCAGACAGGGAATTCAGGGCTGAGAAACCTGTACAAACACAGAAACCTTGCTACTTCTTCATTACTTTGCTACCCCAAGCCCAAACTTCTTTGTCTTAACTCTACACAAATTTCCTCATCTAAAAGCTATAAAAATCTGCCTGCTTTGATCACTTCTCTGAGTCCCATATTTCCATGAGCTCCCCATACATTTGAAATTAAAATTTGCCTTTTACTCCTGTTAGTGTCTTGTTTAAATTGTTTGACCAGCCCAAGAACCCAGAAGAGGAAAACGGAACAGCTTTCCTGCCCTACACTACTGTGATAGTCCAGAGGTGACAAAGGCTTGAACACCAACAGTGCTGGTGGGAACAGAAAGAGCTTCAAGCAACAGTGCCTGCCCTCTGACAGGATGGGGTGGGCAAGGCAGAAGAAGCCAGGGAGGGGGAGGAGGGAATAAGGTGAGGGGAGACTAATGGGGGAGGGGGAGGAGAAAGGGGGAAGAGGAGCAGGAGGAGGAGGTACTTTCAAAGGAAACGTGAATTTGATTTTAGATTTATAGCCTGGTTGTCAGCCAAGGGATTTACCTAACAGTTAATTCGGGATGGGCAACAGGTCCGGGCTACAGACAGATTTACGAGTCATGCGTGCGATTAGCAATCAGGAGCCAGGAGACTGGATAAAACTCACCGAAGTGAGAACCTGCAGAGAGGGAAGAAAAAGGAAAATGTAGAAGGGAAGAAGGAGAGAGAAGGAAAGAGAAGAAAATAAAAGGAAGGAGGAAGAGAGGAAGGAGTTCATCGAGGACGGTTCAGGGAAGGAATACCTGAGGGTAGGAGTAGGGGCAGAAGTACTAAATGCCTTGAAACTAAGGATTTAAAATGCTGAGTCTCTGTGCACACACTCTCAGCAGTAACACCCTCTGACACTGCCCACCTCCGCCAGAGGGCAATGGGGGGGTTCCCATTAGCAAGAATTTAAAGGCCCTGAAAAGTCCCTTACTTGATGTTCCTGCCCCCTCACACACCTACTTAAAATACCTCTCCTCTTTTGGCCTTAAAGCACTCGATCATAATAACCGTGGAGTGAAGGAAGACACTCCAAACTGCGGGAAGTCTCTGTTAATGTGCCCCCAAATCCAGGGGTGCTCGGGGGCTGGATGGAGCCTGGAAGCCCTCTCTCCTGGCTCTCGCTGTCCCTTGCTCTTACCACACCCACAAGGCTACCACAATGGCAACTGGCCATTCTGACCCAGATCCTGCCGGTGCCCAACCCCCCCCCCATGCCACCCATCAGTCGGAGCCCGCCCAGGAGGTGCACCTCGTGAGCCCGCGGAGTCCCCGCGTGCCGAGAAACGTTCCCGCCCAGCTCAACTGACACCTGGCAGCTGCCACGAGAACCCTCCAACACTGCGCTTTTTCTGACAGATTTCTGACAGAGTCCGCGGGCAGGCGGCCAGCCCCGCCCACCACGCCCCACGCGGGAGGCGGACCCTCCAGGCTGACGCCGCCTGCGCCGGAAGAGGCGGTGGCCCGGCACGTGGAGGCCCGGCCGCGCCCACGTGCCCCCGCGCCACGTGCGGAGCCCACGGCAGTTAGGGGCGCCCGGCCCGCACAGTTGACCTCGCGGTACTGCCTCCTTACCGAGCTGGTCCCGGGACCCACACCGCACCAGCCCTCCCCGCGCGGGGACCACGACCGGGTGACCACGATGGGGCCCAGCCACGGCCACTCGTCAGTGCCGCCCCCACCCCGGGACCTCCTTGTGGAGAGCCCCCTGACCTGCGTCTTGAAGGCCGGGACCGCGAGGCGAAAGGATGGCGTCTTTCCCTGTGCACAGTCTTTAAGCTGAATACATTGAGGCCGTTAGGGCCGTTTTCTCGTCGAAAACGCTTGGTAGGAAACAAACGGAAAATGGTATGCGGCAGGGGCCAAAGGAACCCATTTTGTGAAGAAAAGTTCTGAAACAGCTTCAGACACCTTGACGTTTCTGGAACCCATGTGTCGGACTTTTCAGAAACTCCGAGAAATTCTTTTGTGTTTTAAGGATGCAGGTGCCAATGGATGTATATCCAGCTTTCAAGAAACGGATTTTTCTTGTTCATCTAGCACCTGCCTCCTCGATGCCAGTCAAAGAATTTAATTGGAACGGATACCTGGTTCCCCAAGTGTAGGAGAGGTGCGTGTCTTTCTTTTAGACTGAGCAAGGACAGAAACGTGCCGGCATTCATTTGAGGATTTTATTGCCAGTGGTCTGGCTTCCCCGAGAATACTGGACAAAGTATTTCACTATTGCAGAAGGGCTGTCCTCGTTTCCAGTGGATTGGTTTGCTCGGCCGTGGACAGAACGAGGTGGCGGGCTGGACAGAGGAAGTCAGTAGAGAAGGACCTGGAGGGAATGGCCCAAAGTGCTGGAGGAGCTGCCCGGGAGGGTGAGTACAGTGCTGGTGCCCAGGTTGAGCTAATTTGCCACTTAAGTTGTGAGCCTTATTTTTGTAGCTCAAGACAGTGAACCACGTGGCAGACATAGCTGCCTACCACTCTGAAGAGCCAGTATTCAGATTACATTCACTCTCTTTCCATACCCGGTGTGTGTTGAACTTGGACAGCAAAATTCTGATCTTTGTGTATCTACTTAAAATTTTCTGTGTAGATCTCCAGAAAAAAACAGCACATGATTGTCATGGACAAAATGTGGAAAGCTGAGAAGCTCATCAGCTGGAACTTTGCAAACTTGCTATGCCTATTTTAAATGTAATGACCCCAGGGAACTAAGTTCAGGTGACTAACATTGAAAAAGGCCCTCTCCTAATGACTTTTCTTTCTCCTGCTCCTTTGCATAATATATAAAGGAAAGATTTAAAGCCAAGAAAATGTCTTTTAAAAACTATGCTATAAAGACATCATCTTGTGTTTTTGGTTTATAATGAACAGACAAGTACTGAAAAAATTCAAGAAATTCTGTGCAATAAATACAAATTTACTTTTTAGATAAATTTTGACATTACCAAATAGTAGTGATTTTTAGTTATCTGTAAATCTTCCCTTATTTAGATAAAAGATCGGTAAAAGAAGAATTTGATAGCCTAAATGTAAATTGTTTTACTTGTGTTTAGCTTTTTGCACCTGTTTCACACCAAATCCTTCTTCAGTTTCCATCTCTTTCCAGTGACTACTTGTTTTTAAAGACTACATTCTGTTTTAGTTTTTTGGCAACCAGAAAAAGATGAGCTTTTTTTTTTAACTTAAGACAACCTTATGTTAATTTGACTTTGCTTTATTTTACCTCTCCTTATAAGAAAAAAACCCTGAATTTTATTTTTTTAAAGATTTATTTATTTTTTAAAAATTTTATTTATATATTTCACAGAGAGAGAGAGAGCGAACACAAAGCAGGGGGGAACGACAGGCAGAGGGAGAAGCAGGCTCCCCGCTGAACAAGGAGCCTGATGTAGGACTCAATCCCAGGACCCTGGAATCATGACCTGAGCTGAAGGCAGATGCTTAATCAACTGAGCCACCCAGACGTCTCAAGATTTATTTTAGAGAGCGAGAGAGAGAAAGAAACAGAGACCAGACTTGAGCTTGGGGGGAGTCCCACTTGGGACTGAGCCAAAACCAAGAATCAGACACTTAACTGACCGAGCCACTTAGGCACCCCAGAATAACTGAATATTAAACTCGCAAACAAGCACACATGAGAAAAGAAAAATCACAAGATTTTGTGAGGCCTTTCCTTTGTTTTATTTACTATTTTTAAAACCAGCTCTACACATTTTTTAATAACCAATATGGGTAAATATGATACACCTGAAGAGTATTCTCTACCCTTCATAATTTTTCTTCATTTCAATTTTGATCAGTCAAGAATTTTTTAAATATTAAGAATTTAAGAATTTAAACTCAAGAATTTTTGCTTCTGAAGTGATTACAGTTTGCTCATGATAGTAATAAGAACCTCATGAATTGATACTAATGTCAAAAGACCTAAAATAAAAGATCAAACATAGAACAGAATTTTTAAATACATGTATCTGTCATGATTTGAGCATGTTGATTCCCTGTCTTTACTGCTATAATAGAAAAACAATCTCCTTTTAGCTAGAGTATTAAGCTAAACATTACTATGTTGAAGGTAATGGTGGCAAATGTTTCCATAGATTTTATTTAATTATTTTCATATTTCCTTCACATTCATCTCCAAAAATCATCTTAGGAGGTGACTTTGCTTTATCCAACATTTTACTGACTGAAATTAATGATTCTTTAATAATTGAGAGCCCTAGAAAGTCAACTTGTGATCTAAAATAAACAACAATTTGCATTTTAGTCACCATGGATTATCACTTACTATACTCCAGACTACAGACTAGTGATAAAAAGCTCAATAAAAATTATTTTTAGCCTTAGCATCTTAAATAAGAAACTCCACAAATAGCAAGCAAACAACAAAAGCCTCTCTGTTCTCCCATTTTTCCTAAGAATAGAAATGCTTTGGTGTAGGCTCTTATTTTCCTTACAAAAGCAGCATGGAAATACCATCCACATTTGGAAAAAAAAAATTGTATTAAACACCTTGTTTTCACTGAAGCTCCAGGAACATAATTGCTAATACATAATAACTGATGATTACATGATATTTTAAAAATATGTAAATGTAAAAATTGTGTAACTATGGAAAATATTATGAGTTGCCCTATCTTTCTATATACTTGAGATAAAAATGTTTATACTAATGAATTGTCCAGTGTTTAAGTCATTCAGAAAATCACCTTTTGTTCTTAAGCCCCAAATATTAGGCAATAACATTTAGAATCAATTCATGGAATCTAAAAGAAAAATTCAGAAGACAAGGAATATGATTTTAAAGTAGTAAAAAAATTTAAAATAGTCCACTATAATTAGCAGCAAAGTTTCTTTTTATTTATTTTAAAAGATTTTATTTATTTATTTGAGAGAAAGAGTGAGAGAGAGAGACAGAAAGCAAGAGGGAGGAGGGGCAGAGGGAGAAGCAGGCTCCCTGCTGAACAGGGAGCCTGAACAGGGAGCCTGATAGGGGTCTCAATCCAGAGACTCCAGGATCATGACCTGAGCTGAAGGCACATCTTAACCAACTGAGCCGCCCAGGCTCCCCAAATTTTCTCTTTGTGTTTACTACTGAAATAAATGTACTATGTTAAGGTGAGAACGGCCAAATAATTGTAGCCAGTATGCTTATAGGTTAAGTTCAAAGGCATTAACACATAATATTTTTAGTTCATCCAAAGCATATTCAAAAAAAGTCCAGTCTGGAGTATTCTAACATAAATTTTCAAATACTAAACAGTACAAAACATCAAACTTCTTTTTGTCCAATTTTTTAATATACAAACAAGCTGGTTTTGCAAATGGCATTGCCATACACCCACCCAACTGAGTAAGTCCTTTTTGAATTCCCACTCATTCCCTTTCACCTTTTTCTTTTAGGGGTACGTCTTCTGCATCCATCACTTTCAGCACTGGGGCAGCTTGTATGTGGATTATATGAAGGGTGAAAATGATGGGAGGCTAAGCAGGAGTTTGAAATTAGGGAGGCAGCGTACATACTATGAAGGTTGTCAGGAGTTTTTCTTGGAACTATAACAAGGAAAACCACAACAAATGTAATCAATACCAGTATTTACATGCCACTTTCCAGATTACAAAGCATTTTCATATGCTCCACCTACCTGAAGTCTCAGAGGAAGTTTGCTTTGGGGTACTTAATCTTGCTTTGTCATTTTTACTGAATCATTATATGCAGCTGTCATGGACTGTGTCTTTGTATGTTATAAACATACACATATAAACCCCACAGAAATAAACATTCTTAAACTGACTGCCAAGTTGTTAAAAGTAGAAGATATGCTGGATTTGATGATGAAGGAACTTTTAATACTGTAGGGAGACTAAGGACACCATCAGAGAGGACCATAGGAAAATCTTGGTGAAGGGGACAAAGTCAGCAAGTTGGACACAGGGAGACAAGACTCTAGGAATCCCCCTTGTCAAGGTTAATCCTGGGCCAGAGCCCTACACATCTGGTATATAAAAATACTCATTAATTTTAATAACTAAATTGTTTTCCATAGTACCTACATATCATGGTCAGCTATTTTTTCCATTGAAGTGCATTTGTCCTAAATTTTTAGTAGTATGAGCAATGCAAACTTATAGCACCAAGTTAAACTGAATGGCTATATCCTAGTTCTTGTTCCTAATTTGGTTTATTTGAATTTTCTCATTTTAAGCATACCTATTCGATATTTAAATTATTAGATTTTCCAAAAAAAGTTTTGGTTTTATTTATCCATTCTCTTTTCTCATTTTCTAAATATTTTTTCTGCTTTGGTCATTGTTACATACCTATATCTACTTTCTCTTGATTTATTTTTCTTCTTTCTTGAGTTGAAAATTTAGTTCTTTTAATTTTAATCACTCTAGGTTAAAAATAAAAACATTCAAAGTTAAGAAATTTCCCCCTGAATATAGTCTTAGTTGCATCTCATAGATATTGATATATAACTTTTTCATTGCCATTTATTGTTATAAGTCTATATTTGTTATAGATATATCTATACGTTATATATGATATACGTTATATATCTATATATGTTATATCTATATATATATCTAACATATATGGTAGATATAGATATATGTTATATATATAACTTATTGTTATAAGTCTATATTTTCTGTTTTTATTTCCTCTTGGAACCTAAATATTTAAAATTTAAATTTTATCTAATTCTAATATTAAATATTATATATTAATGTTAGATAATAATATACTTAATATTAAATATTATATTATGTATTATATAGTAAAGTTTGAATATTAAATGTATTAAATTTAAATATTGTAATATATAAGTATATTTATATATTTTTATATAAAAATTTTTTATCTTTAATTTCAAACTTGATAGCATTGTGAACACAAATGATTGCTTAAAGGGAAAATTGGTAGAAATTGAAATAAAGAACAAACTGGGACCAGGGGAGGAAAAAAGCATGAGACATAGTATTAAGGAGCAGAGAAAAGTAAAACAAGCATAAATAAGAAAAGGAAGTAAAAGGGCCCAAGGCAGAGCAGAGGACTGAGTTTTAAGAGTTACTAGCAGGCGCCTGGATGGCTCAGTGGGTTAAAGCCTCTGCCTTCGGCTCAGGTCATGATCTCAGGGTCCTGGGATAGAGGCCCGCATCGGGCTCTCTGCTCAGCAGGGAGCTTGCTTCCTCTTCTCTCTCTGCCTACTTGTAATCTCTCTCTGTCAAATGAATAAATAAAAAATCTTTTAAAAAATTTAAAAAAAAAGAGTTACTGGCATGGCAGTAGGTTTGGATTGTTGTATAGGGTATGTGATGCACCATAGTGTCAGGAGACCAGAAAGATATAGGGGAGGAAGTGTATGGGAAGACATGCACAGGAAAGATAGTCCTCTGAGAAAATCCAGCTGCTTCTTGGTTGTGATGGCACATGGAAGCCCAGCAAGGAATGTCTGGACACCACCTGATATGCTTTGATGGTTTAAGCATTAAAACTTCAGATATTAACCCTTTTCTGGCATCATCTCTTGATCTTTTAGCTTCTTGGGTGAATTTAATTATTTCTGTATCTTCCATTAAATTAGCAGAATGGACTTCAACACAGAAAATGAGCCAGGAACCCAAACTGAGGAACCCATCCCACTTGTGTTTTTTTCTTCATTCAGCAGTCTTTTTGAGTTCCTATTATGGCCAGTACTGTGCCATATGATAAACACAAAAGGTCATCATCAGCTTCTAAACAACTGACTTATTCTCATCCCATATCTGTATGCCAGTTCTTTTTGCTGAGCAGAAAGGAGCTTCTTCCACTTGAGAAAGAGTGACTGGCTAAGGCAGCAATTACTTCCCCACCAGAAGAAAATTCCATATATCCACCATGTACCTGCAGTACCGCAGTCACCAAGGGAGCAGAAGAGGAGATGGGTTCCCTGAGCCACTCCCTAATGATTTTCATTGATGGGTTTGATGAATGAAGCTACCCAGAAATATCGTAGTATTCACAAGTCCCTAGGGAGGTCCTGGTACTTAGTAGTGACCAGCCAGGACTCTGGAGCCAGGCAGCCTAGGGTTGACTCCTGGCCATACTATTTATTAGAGTGTGACCTTGGGCAAGGTAGTTAAACTCTCATACCTTGGTTTTTCTGATCTATTAGTGGGCATAATAGTCCTTGCCTCATTAATTTGGTTTGAAGATTAAATGGGCTAGTACTGGGGCAGCCTGGGTAGCTCAGTTGGTTAAGCGACTGCCTTTGGCTTGGGTCATGATCCCAGGGTCCTGGGATCGAGCCCCGCATCAGGCTCCCTGCTCAGTGGGGAGTCTGCTTCTCCCTCTCCCTCTGCTGCTCTCCCTGCTTCTGCTCTCTCACTCTCTCTGTCAACTAAATAAATAAAATCTTTAAAAAAAATAATAAAATAAATGGGCTAGTACTTAGAACAATGTATGATACATGCTAAGTGTTCAGTAAAAATGAACTCTTATTGTTATTCCAGAATGCAGATGCCGTCACCACTGTACAGTCATAGAGACAGTGCCAGTCCTGCAGAGAGAATGAAGCTACCAAAGAGAACACAGATACAGGATGCTCCAAACCACAGCAGCACAAAGTCTTTTCCATTAGAAAGTTAAACAGACATCTGGAAAGCTGCAAAGCAAATTGGATAGATGCCAAAACTTCACTAGAAATCACTGATGGGGATTTCATACTTCATGACTTTTTTCTGAGCAAATACAAAAGCAAAAAGCAAAAGAACTGTCTGTGATGAGAACTAAGAGTCCTAAAATAGAATGGGACTCATAGAAGGACAAGAGCAACGTAGATCACCCAGAAGAGGGTCCAGAAGGAATACAGATTATTCTCAGCCACACTGCATAGGCTTATCATCAGTTCTTTAGTGAGGAAGAACAAGAAAGCAATAGAAGGCCCACTCTAAAATATTTACTATAGAGATCTCATTATAGTATAGATTCAGTCATCCTTTAAAAAAAAATCTTTATAAGTGCCAGACATTGGAGACACCTGGTTAACAAGATATATGTGGGTTTTATGATCCAATAGGAGAGGCTGGCATTAAACAAGTAATTGCACGAATGTCATTGCAAGCTTTTGTAAGTGCTCCAAAGAAATACGAAGTGGCTAATGAAGATAATATCAGGGGCTTTTAGATTTGAGGGTCAGACAAATTCCTGAGAGAACAACAGTAAGACCATGACCTGAACAATAAGGAGGTATTCCTGGGGAAAGAACTGCAGCAGATGGTGCTGCTGGGGGAATAGCAGGCTTGAAGGCCCTGAAATGGAGGATGAGGGCTGTGGTCCAGGAACTGGGATGCCTGTGCTAGGAGCACGTCTGTGGGATGGAGAATCTGCACGAGGCAGGGCCAGACCCTCAGACTACATAGGCCACATTAGCATTTTTGCTTTTTTCTGAATACAGGGCAAATCACGGAAAGATTTTAGGCACACACAATTGACATTGACATATTCAGATTTGTGTTTTTAATGGATCATTCCAGCTGCACTGTGGAAAACAGATATGGGGGACTAGAATGGAAAAGGGAAGTCCATTTGGGAGGCTTTTGGCCTGACCATTAGAGTCAAGGCTATGGTGAGCACAACCATATACACTGAGCCCTTTGCTGTGTGGAGTCCTAAAGGCTCTCATCTGTCTAGCTCTGTATGCTGCAGAGTGGCACCCAGATCACAGGAGTCCATATGGAGTAGAGTTCCTCAAGTAGTAAAACTTTTATTTGGATTAAATTCTGTCGAATGAAAAGGTCAGGAATAACATTTAGTCATATAGAAGTTTGTGAAAAACAATGGGTTTGACCCACTGAAGTAAGCAGCTGGGAATGTGGGCAGAGAAATGATTGTGCTGATGTGCCAGAGTTTAAAGAGGTCACCTGGATGCAGGACAATTGAGCAATAGATTGAGAAATTAGAGGAAGATCAAATTATTGTACAGATTTTATTAAAAGCAAAGTTGGAGAATTTGGTTTAGGTCTGAGGACAAGCAGTATTGCAAATATTTCAGCCCTGAATTCGACCTGCCCCGGTAGACCACAGTAGGCCTGCAATCGGGGGAGGCCGTACAGGATGGAACCTGTTTTGGGGGCTTTTGCCTTTGTGGAATCTCCCCTTTGTAAATATTAAAATTGTATTTTACAGCTGCATCGGTAAAAAAATACAATCCAGCCTCATTTATATTCATCTTTTTCTTCTGATTTTAAAAGGAAAACATTTCGTGGACCCCTAAACTGGGATACGTCAGCCCACCAGAGGCCAGAATCCAGGAATTGCAGGTGGGTGGGTCCTGAGATAGAAGAGATAGAGGAGGGGGACTTGAGCTGAAAAGTGCCAATAACAGTGTTACTCTCATAGGGTCCATGCCATGGAACCTGCTACTTGTCCCTTCAGCAAAGTACACTAGGATCCAAATAAATGTTCTGGTTCTGGATGACTGGATTTGCGTACTGACAGATTTCCTGTTCCCACAGATCTGTGTACCAAGCAGCAGTAGGAAATATAGTCTGGTGACCAAAAATATCTTTGTGTCTCTTGAAGAATGTTCATCGAAATCTGTAACTCATCACAACACTTCTGAAAAGCCTATTTCCTCCTAGTTCTCTCAAGCCCCATAACTGGTCTTTCTTCAAAACCCACCAAATTCTCTCCATCATTGGGCTTGTCTGTCTTCCCCAACTCAGTCTTCGTTTTGATTCCTCCCTATCATTACCCAGCTTGTTCTTACAAAGGAAAGCACAGAGACCAGTGAGGAGGAAGAATGCCCCTCCCTGGGAGAGGCAGATAGGAAGGAAGGAGTACTGAGGATACACCTACCTCATCAGTTTTTGCCCTGTCACAACTGCAAAAGCTAAAAGCCTTAAAAATGACCCATTTTGTTACATCAGTATGGAATGTACCAGCAGAAATGCCCTTTGTGGAGACCAGCTGCAGAGCTGCAGGAGAGGTGGGAGCAGAGGGGTAGGTGCAGTGCCTGCTCTCTCAGCTCTGGCACATCCGCGGAGAGTTGTTGCAGAAGTCCACTTTTTCACAGAAAGAAGAGAAGGGCAATGTTGTCCAGCACTCCCTGGGAAAGTTTTAGTTCCTGGAGTAGATAACTGCATGGCAGAAGAATGCAATGAAACTCTGGGCTAGCCATTTGGTGGCAGAACTTAGGGCTCCATTTTATAGATGAACCAGAATTCAGAAACAAAATCAAGTACAGATTGTAAGTTATAGACCAAAGGTACAAAAATGTTGGAGGAAACCAGTACCTTTTAGACAATTCTGTCCCAAAGAGCTTTATTTCTACCTGGGTGTTTGATATGTTCCTGGTAATTTCTGGAGAGGGCAATTCCTAGATGAAGTCTCCAGGCCTGCAAGGCAGCTGAGCTCTGAACACGGCCTGCATTTCCGGGGAGAATGAGACTTCCCACCCAGACAATGAAATGTCCATAGTTTTATGTCTTTGAGCAAACAAATCCAAGCCTACTGATAATGCAAGCACTTAAGAACTATCATTCCCAGGACTAATTATCCATTTTCACATAGTAGGAGTGACTACATCACTATATTGTTACAAGTTTAAAGAACCCTAGGACTCTGGAAGGATCTCTGTGCTATTAAGTCCCTAACAGCTGGTGTTCTATATATACACATTTCTACACACCAGGGAGATAGATACTGCAGCTCCATCTGCTTGGGTAAAAAAAAATAAAAATAGCCTGGACCTGGAATTGCCAATACACCTCAGGAGGGTTATACTGGGTCTTCCTACCAAGCATGTCCCATCAGTAATTAAGCTAACCCAGCTGGTGGCTGGAAGGCACCCAGAGTCAGGCTTTAGAGTTTTTTAAAATTCGATGGATAAAAACTAGGGGAAATTGCACTGACATTTAAAAGCTGCAGTCGTCTGCGGTGGAAACTTTATTGCCCTGTTAGGGTAAAATATCTAGCATTCCAGGGAGACTGAATTATTCTCTGTCTCACCAGGGGGTTGAGGAAACAAGAGGAAACAAGTGTGTGAAATTTTAGATAGAATTATTTGATAGGGCACAGACTCAGATGTACAAAACGTGACTGTATCCTTCTCTGGGTGCTTCAGATCCCTCATTTGTAAAATGGAGATTTTATTCCTACCTCAAAGATTATCGTGAAGATTAAATGTGCTAATACAGGGAAGCATTTCACTTGGCATATACATGAGTACTAAATGAGGTTGGCTGTGACACAAATGTAAAATAATACAGAGATAGATGTATAGACACAGACTTAAATTCTATCTCAAGCTCCATTTCACCTGGCAGCAGAAACTCAGTCCTACTCAATTAGAGGAAACCCCATAGTACAAAGTTTCTGTAGTAGATTCAGGACAGAAGCATGGGAAGAGGACACTTGCCTTCGGCATCCCTGTCAACAGCCTCACCTACCTTTGTTCCTGGCTCTGTCAATGGCCTTTTTGAGCCTACACTAGGTTTTTTGTTTTGGTTTGGTTTTTGTTTGTTTTGCATTCCTGCCATAAGGATCCACTCTAAAGGCCAGGAGTGTGGAATGCCCTCACTTACTACCCGAAGAATGGGGAAAGCCCATGACCAGGAGGAAGCACATCAGCCAATATTTCAAATATCTTGCATAAAGAAATGTGACTTTTTTCCTGGTACTTTGCAGTTCCCACAGAGTGTGTGCTTACATCATCTGCGAGCTGATAATTCTTAAACTAGATTCTTCAGTCTGGACTTCTCTGACCTCTGGATCCCTGTATCCAACTGACATGCATACTTGGAAGTCCAATTTACTCAAACTGAAGAGACCGCCTTGGTTCTACCTCCAAAATTCCTATCTGTCTCCTTTTCTCCACTTCTGCTGCCACCACCCTGCATCCTGGTTGATGCTCCCATCAACCTATAATGGGGAACAGAGAAATGGCTTCAGCTGGTCCCGCAGCTACCCTCTTACCAGCAATAACAGTGGGATGATGTAATACAAATCACATGATATTACATCTTCACTCAGAAGTCTCCAGTGACATCCCTTCCCACCTTAGAAATCTGCAAACCCCTTCTCCTGGCCCCTACCATCTCTCTGACCTCCCCTCACTTTCCTTTCATCCTGCCATTCACAGTTTGCCACACTGGCCTTTTAACATGACAACCTCAGTTATTTCTCAGGGCTGCTGGAGGCTCTTCTCCCTTGTTGTCTGTCCACAGGCTTGCCTTTAGTACTCAGGTCAAACGCACTCCAGTACTGACTACCCAAAACTAAACTAGTCTCCTAAGTCACTTTGTAGCGCCTTAAACTGTTGATCACATTTCTTGCCATCTCCTGAAGTTACCTTGTTTCTCTAGTTTATTATTAACCACATTAGAAATACATGTCATTTGGGCGCCTGGGTGGCTCAGTGGGTTAAAGCCGCTGCCTTCAGCTCAGGTCATGATCCCAGGGTCCTGGGATCGAGGCCCACATCGGGCTCTCTGCTCAGCAGGGAGCCTGCTTCCTCCTCTCTCCTCTCTCTCTGCCTGCCTCTCTGCCTACTTGTAATCTCTCTCTCTGTGTCAAATGAATAAATAAAACCTTTAAAAAAAAAAAAAGAAATACATGTCATTTTATCTAATGCCTTAAGGTTCCAACAAAACTCATATATGCACACACACCTCCCTAAGCTCCATGAGAAAAGTGATCTTGTCAGGCACACAAATTATTTTTGAATGAATGATCTTATTTGATACTTCTATTTCTGTCATCATCCCCATGCAATTCATATATAAGAATAAAACTACTTGTAAATCTCTGAAACATATTATGCAATTTCAGACTTCCTTGACTTTACACAAATGGTTCCATCTGCTAAACATGTCCTTCTTTGTTCTTCTGGTAAACTCCTCTTGGTCCTTCAAACCCTTATTTGGGTAAGGAGCAATCAGGATGAGAATGGGAACTGTGGAGACAGGCAGGGGAGTGTGTAGGCACACTGCTCAGTTGGTGAGGTCAGAACTTGGAACTTAAAGGAAGACTGGATTGGATTCTCAGAGGTGAAATTCTGCCCCACATCTGGAGTCTTCTTTCTCCTCAAGACAAAAAAAAGAGAAAAAAAAAGGCCAATTTCAAATATCCAACAACCCACTCACCATCTCCATTTTCATATTTTTTAGGTTTTCCAAACTTAACATGTCCAAATAGAACTTACGATAGATGGCCTCATTCACCTGCCCAACCCAAAAGCTGTGGAGACATCCTTGACTCAGCCCCCCCCAACACCTCACATCCAGTCTGTTGACAAATCTGACCCCTTCTCACCCATCTCCCCACTGTCCTCTGTCCTAGCCTCATCATCTCTTTACTGCACCGCTGTATAACTTCTTTATTTTTTTAAGATTTTTTTTAAATTTATTTGACACAGAGAGAGAGATCACAAGTAGGCAGAGAGAGAGGAGAAAGCAGGCTCCCCGCCGAGCAGGGAGCCTGATTCAGGGCTCGATCCCAGGACTCTGAGATCATGACCTGAGCTGAAGGCAGAGGCTTTAACCCACTGAGCCACCCAGGCGCCCCACCACTGTATAACTTCTAATCATCACTCTTCTTCCACTCTGGCTCCTACCTTTCATTCTCTGCAAAGCAGCCAAAGCAGTCTTTTTAAAACTTAAATCAGATCCTGTCATCCCCTCCTCAAAACCCTCCAATGGCTTCCCATTATATTTAGAAGACTCACCATAACCCTTAATAGACCTACAAGACCTCCCTACATACTGTGGAGTGCCTACTCCTCTGGCCTCATTTCCTACCATGTTTTCATGTGGAACACAGGAAGGAGATTAAAGACACAGACTCTGGAGCAACTCTGCCACCCGTTGCCTGTGTGACATTGGGCAAGTTGTCTAATATCTCTGTGCTTCCATTCCTTTGTCTCTAAAAGATGATAATACTTCACCAAGCTGTTGAAGAATAAAGAGTCCCGAGAACAGATTGGAGCATGGCAAGCCTCTGTACATGTTTATGGTTTTAGGTAGTTTAATGTCACGAACCCTTAAATTTGAAGAAACAAGGTGAATATAAAAAATGATGAAGAATATACTTGCAGGTTGTTATAGTTGAGGTTTAAAGACACATTTTATGAAGTCTTTAATTCCACACATGGTGAACTCTTCCCTTTGCACAGGAAAAATCAAAGAAAGTTTTATGAGTTTTAATAGCACTGTTGATTGATGGCTTGGCCAGATAACTGCCTGTTTGAAACTTTTTATCTGTTAGTCCCTGGCTTTAAACACATTCCCCTGGGGAAACCAGTCAGACTCCAAAGGGATGGGCAAAGACAGTGACTTGATTTGTAGGAAAGGAGAAGCTAGGGTGCTGCCAGGAACTGCTCCAAGTCCCTGCGGGCAGGGCAGGCAGAGAGCCTTGGTTGGTGCTTCTCACATGGCAGTGTGGCTATAAGTCACCCCACGTAGCAGGCAAGACTAATAGCAGGTTTTTGCTCTAACATAGCTGCTCTTTAGAACAAACAAACAAACCTCTATTCTGGTGGAGGCGTTATTTTCCTGGTATGATGGCTTCTGTTCCCAATTCTGATGAACTGATTTTTTTTGTGAATGGAAGAAAGGTAAGTTTATGAGAGGATTAATGTGAATTTTTGTATACCAGGGACGAAAGCCAAGCTAACTTTTTTTTCACTGCAATGCCACTTGTTATGTCTTTATCCTCTCTCTCCTCTCTTTTTCAAGTCATCTATAGTAGTATGAACATGAATATTGATCATTAGTTCAAGGTTTGGTGCACAGTATTAAGGCATGGGGCCTTTGCTTGCTCTTTGCTTTTCTTTTGGAATCGGTAAGGAACTCTTATTTTCTTTGTTATATTACAACCAAAGTCAATTTCTGACACAGGTATGAAAAATTGTCATTCTCCCCCTTTTCTTTGGATATTAGCTCTCCTTGAGTTCACCAATGCTATTTTAATAGAAGGCATATATGACACTGAGGATAACACTAGCAAAGAATGATTTTGTTTTGCCTTAATCACCTTAGCTGATCAATTAACCTAGAGGAGGAGGCCTCTCTGTCTGAAACATGGGGCACTATGTAAGCTACCTTCTCCTCTTCAAAAGAGATGTGGCAGCTCTAACACTGAGCCTGGGCCAGTTGTTCTCAACCAGGTACTTTAATGAGCAAAACAAATACATGGAAAGTTTGAGTTGCCTTGGGACAATTAGAGAAAAAAACTGGTAAAGTATTAAAATGAAAAATTATTTTGGACAGTGATTTGGTGCTAATGCTTCTCAAGCCTCAGTTGTTTTAGATTAATGATGTTCCTCCCTAAAGAAAGAAACACAACTTCAATCAAGCCAAAAATTCTTGGGATTTTTGCCTATCAAATAGCAGGGAAACATCATTTTTAGGAAGCCTGTGAACTAAAAAACAGAAAGAGAAAGAAAAGAACGAAGAAAATGTCTGGGTTTAGCAATAATGTTTACCAGTAAGTCAGGATCTTCAATGACATGAACATCAGAAAAATTATTGCTGAGCGACAATCTGTAGTAATTCAAAAGCTAAGAACTTATTCTGAGTGTGAGGAAAATGGGCTTTGCTGCTTTTCCTTTGTTGGTGAATAAAACCATTTCTCCCCTAATATCACATGAGAATGATTATTCCTTCTCCAGGTCTTCAATCTTTTGAAATCACAGCTGATATTTTGTTGTTTTTACCTTTCTCTGCCTTACAGATTTCTAAGACAAGTTACAGATGGCCAAAGGGGGAAAATTACACACCTCTTTGAAGAAATTGGTTTTTTGTTATTTTTGTGGTTGCTTTTCCTTCCTTTAGACCTACAGACACAGAGTTGAGCAAAACACACTCATCTCTGGCCATGGCATACATCATCACAGTCTGAACAAGACTCCTCTTTTCTTTTATATTATTTTTTTTCTTTTTATGTCCTATCTTCTCTTTATTTTCTTTCCCCATAAGCATCCACTCTTGTGTTTATGTATATGTCCTTCCCATCTACTTTCCATGTGATTATTTAGAAATATAGATGTATCTTTGAAATATACAGTGCTTGGCCTGCGCAGTATTGTGCACGAGTGTGTGTGTGTGTGTGTGTTCTTAAGTTACACAAGTGGTATCATTACTTACAAATTCCCTTTTGTGACTCACCACTGTTCTTGAGATTTATCCATGTTGCTCTTTGAAAACCTGGGACTTCTGCATGCTAGTTCTCCAGGTTGTGCACATCCTTCATATCCAGGACCCTAGCAATAGACAACGTAGGACACTTCCAATTCCCCACTACCCCAAGAAATCCTGCCATGAACATTGTACAACCTGTCTCCTCACCAACACTGGCAAGAGAATCTTCAAATGAGATTGTACCATGCTGCTTTCAGGGGTCCTGCCAGGTGGCTTTGCAGAATCCTGCACAAGTTCCTTTTCCCTCAGTTCATTGCATGACAGGTGCTGTTTCCTTGCCAATAGATGATTTGCCAATCTTTAATGTGCCAAAACTTGTTATCATCAGACTTCCTAAGGTTTGCTAATCTAATGGGCATGGTGTCTCGGGGTTACGCTTGCATCTCTCCAGCTACTGGTAAGGTTTCCCCTGTTTTCATGTACTTACTAAAAAAGGATTTGTTTCCTAAGTGTCTATACATGACTGGAGGAAACAGGATGTACCCATGCAATTTTGTGAGTACAACTATTGGTATGACCAGTATTTCTCATATGATTACTGAAATATTTTTTGAAATGACTGGGAGTACCATATATTTAATATGTCAGAATTGCAGTTGGCAGCCTTTAATTAATTTCCCAAAGTCTAATCTTGCCTTTTCCCTCATTTGGAACCTGAGCAGGCCATGTCATGATTGAAGGAGAAAGCATTAAATCAAGTGTTGCACTCGCTGGGCAGCTAAAGTGGTTGGGGAAGGTTTACTATCTACCTGGAATGTTGTCTCAGGTATATCAATATCTTTATATCACAGAATAGTGTCATCAGGCTTGGTTCCCCCCAAAATAGAGGAAACAAGGGGAAATTATATTAGTCCTAGCTTGCACACCATCAATCTCTACCCCCTGTCTTGTTCCCACCTTTGGAAATAATTTCCATAGCCACACAATTAGGGTGTCAAATCTAACTATAATGCTTTGTTTCTGAGATGCCACTATACTTAGCCTCCTCCTCATGCTAAGATTCTGAGTGGAGGGGTGATGAGCTCATCTCTGGCTGAGCAAATCTTCTGAGGACTCAGAAGTTTTGGAAATAGGAGGTAGCTTACTAAGAATAGTGTGGTTTGTTCCCTTTTACTAGGGTGATAAAAGTAAAAAATACTTTTAATAGAACAATGTCCTCTGTTTCGGGTTCATTGCTACACTTCCGTGTAAGTTTCTCTCATTCTCTCTAATCTTGCCTGACTATACCTAGTAGAAGAGCTGTCTCGGCCAGTGAAAGCCAACAGTTTTCATTTCATGTGCCAGCTTCTCTCTATTGGCAGTAACAGCCAGGAGTGTGATATGAGAGGCAGAGCCAGATTCATTCCCTTCTGCTCTTCCTTTGCATAGTGGCACCTTCACTTCACTAGGGGGCTGGGAGCAGGGTGTGGGAACAGGAGGGGCTCCCTTTATAACATACACCCCATGACTCCATTAAGAAATCTGGCTAATCTTTTCTGTGACTTCCTATGGCCATGAGTTATCTGAGTCAATTTTGGAATCTATGTATCTGTTTCCCCATTTTGGCCCTCTCTCAGTAACTATAAGGAAAAGCAATCCAGAATTTATAATTGTCGTATATATTGGAAAATTCAGAGACATTGAAATAATGTTCCATCATTTCTTTGGTTCCAAATATTAGAAAAGTTTCTTTTGTTATTTTTTTTCCCCTATGAAGCTACCATCTGTCAAAAACATAACACCAAAACAATGGATAGAATTGCCCTAACATGTTGGCATTATCTTCCTAAAATCCCTTTTCTCATTTCACAATATAGGTCATAGAGAAGAATGCTGATCCTGAAGTAAACCTACTGTACTACCTGAGGAAAGTCCATATCCTTATATTTTACTGTAATGAATCTGGACTGTGTGGTAAAAAGTGGACACGCTAAGACTTCCAAAGAAAGTCACCCTGTATTTGCTCAAGGTATATACACTTGTGTTCGATTTGTAGAGTCTAGTTGGAGTTTACAAAAGGCATCCAAAAGTGAGAGATTTGTGATTTATTTGTCATATTTTTCACCTGAGCAAAACCCTAAGAATCATCCAGTGAAACATGAATGTGCTAACTTTAGAAATAACTTTATGACCTTTTGAGTCTCATGGCCCCCTGATGACAGTTTTATATTGATGAGTGTTAAAGTAAAAACATCCAGCCAGCGGCTCAAGGGTACATGGCACTGGAAGTAGTTTCCCATGAGGACTTCACTGACTTGTCACTTACACCTTTTCATAAGTCTTATTGGAGAAAATAAGGTTCTGTAAACATGTTTCAGAATTCCAACATAGAGCTAATGTACCCTCAGCTCTCCACCTGTGATCAGGACCTTTTTTCACTCCATACCTCTCCAACACCTTTACAGACCTGCAATAAATTTTCAGAAAGAATGTCTTGGGTTTGGGGAAGCACCAGTTATTGTGGCTGTGGTGACACAGATCTGTCTATGAGATAAAATTGCATAGAACAGTACATACATGGTATGCGTGCATGTGTAAGTGGTGAACTCTGAAAAAGCTCCCCAGTCTGATTATCAGTGTAATACCCAGGTCAACTTCCTGTTTTTGATGTTGTGCTATAGCTATGTGGGATGTCATCTTTGGGGAAAGCAAGGTGACAGGTATTATCACCTGTATTATTATTATGACACTGTATTATTTTTGCAACTTCCTATGAAACTATAAATATTTCAAAGCAATAAGTTAAAATATATATACTTATTGAACACCTACTAAGAGCCAGGCACTGTGTTAGACTTTGGGGAGTCAGTGGTATACAAGATAATGTTATCCCCTCTCAGGATCTTCACTTCCTTCTCCCTTCACTTCCTTCTCTTCCTGTCTTCTTGCCTCCCAACATACCCATCTAAAAACACTATTTCGTTTCTCTCTGTTATTCCTTCCCAAACTTATCTAAGAACTTATGTGTACCTGATGCCTCATTTTCTCTCCAGACTCTATCTCTCACCATATAACCCCTTGCAATCTGGTTTCTTAACCCATCATTCCACTGCTCTAGCCAGTATTATCCCCTAATATCCCATTCAACTTACTACTCTGCCCAATCCAATTATGACTTTCACCCATGAAATCCTTTTTAAACTCACCCAGAAAAGGCCTCAAGCAAATTCCAGTAGATTCTTAAAGAATCTAAAGCAGAAGATTTACATATATTATTTGTTCTTTCTTTATGAAAACATGTAAATATCTTACAGGGAAAAGTACACAGTGCTTGGTGGCATTACCAATTCAGGATCTATAGGTATTAATATTCTCTAATCCAGTAAGAAGGAAGACACATGCACTGCTGAAAAGGTCAAGTTAAGCCTCCCAGAGACAGTTTTCTAAGTTTTTCCCATGCACTACTTCCCACCATCTCCACAGTGACCTGTTGTCCACAATTCTGAATTCAAAAGCCTTTTACACCTCATTTGGATGGGGCCCTTGGTCGTCTTCCTGTTTCCCACTTAGTGTGACTATCCCTATGGTTCACTGCAGAAATATTCATGTGCTTGATTGCAAGGTGCTGCCCTAGCCCCTCTTGGGAATGCTATCTTATTACCTCTGTAAAATATGGAAAATTTTACATCAGAAAGGCATCTGGCCTCGAGGGTTTCAGTGTAAGTCTGTAAGGATTTCTTCTCATCTTTTATCTTTGAGCTCATTTATATGCTAAAAAATGAAACAACTGTCTAAACAAGAAACCTCCGTGAGACTCAAGAAAACATGTTACTTGCTATCAGTATCTGAGGAAGAACAGCGGAAAAAGCAAAGTGGTCTGCCCAACCCCCCTCTTTTTCCTTGACTCCCTTCCTTCCAGTCTACCTCACAGGCACCAAGTATAGCTGTGGAGTCGGAGGCTGCGGTGCCTGCACTGTCATGGTGTCAAGATACAACCCCAAGACCAAGGAGATCCAGTATCCTTTGTGTTGGGCCCAGTCCTGCCCTAGGCACATCCGGGGAGGCTGCAGAACCTCTGCATTTTCCTGCCCACAGGCACTCCGCTGTCTTCTTTCCAGGTGTTTATGACACTCACAGACCCCTAGGCCCACTCAACCCACAACATCCTAAGCTCCAGATTGTTCCCATGGACTTTGTTTTCATCAGAATCTGTCCTGTGTGCCAATCTCTCAGGACCATGTTCTCTATTGCTATATAAATACTTCTTTGCTTTTAAGCAAGAGATTTCAGAGTTGGGGAGTCAGGCAAGAATGGCTTAAACACGAAGTAGTGATACATTGTCCTAGTAGGAGATTTAGGCCTTTGACATACACTAAGAGGAATTATTTGCCTGGAAGGGCTGAACCAGGTCTCAAATCACCTTGGCCTAAAATGCAAATTTGCTCAGGATGATTAAAAGCCATGGTGAAGGAGTTGTCTGGCATGATTCCAAGTTCTTGTCTTAAGTCACTGGGTGGTACTCTCCACAAATTGCGGAGCTTGGAAAAGGAGGAGCAGAGAAAGGGAAAGCGGTAAATTTAGATTTGAACATATTGTACTAGGGTAATTACGGGACACCTAAGAGGGATTGTCCACAGACATCTAGATAGACAGTTCTGTCACTCAGAGAAGAGGTCTCATGGAGACCTATAACTTACTGGAAGCTGTCAATCTAAATATTAACAATGGTAATAGAAATAGCTAATACTTATTGAATGCTTATCATATACCAGGCAGTGTTCAAAATAGTTTACATATATTATCATATTTAGTCCCCAAAGCAACTTTGAGATAGGCGTTACTATCACTCATATTGAAAAAAGGGGAAGTCGAGGCAAAGAAAGTTAAATAGCTGGCTCAAGATCATGTGGGCCATTTGGCAGTGAAGGCAGGTATTCAGCCCTGGGCCGTCTGGAATGTAGCACACTGCAGAAGAACTTATGAGCTCAAGACACTGTAGAACAACAGACATTTCAGAAAGAAGAGGAAGAGGGAGTAGTCCGAGTTGAAGGAGGAACAAGAAGAAGAGAAAGTTCCAAGAAGGTAGAAGTGGTCCATAGTATGAGACCCCAGGCAGTAACCCAGGGCCATTAGATTGCTCCTGGAGCAAGGTCAGCAGAGAGACAAGGCTGGAGCACGAGGTACAGATGGCACAGGAATGGCTCAAAAGGCTGGGAAGCTGTGGACAGTTCTTGAAGAAACTTGACTAAGAAGGGAAAGAAAGATGGGCCAGTAGCTGGAGAGAGACATTGGTTTGGTTTGGTTTTGTGTAGTAACAGCAAACACTTGAATTTACTTCTAAATTCAAGGGAATTGAGGAAAATGAGACTATAGAAAGGAAGAGGTTAGGAGGACTACCAGTGATGGAGCAGGTCCATGGGGAGAGAAGAATAAATAGGAGCCAGAGCACAGGGGAGAAAGAGGAAGGATTCCTGTCCCCTTGGCCTAGAACACAGGGGGGTGACTGCAACTCTGGGTGAGAAGTAGTGGGCTGGGAGTGAATGGAGCTCGTACTTCTATTTTCCAGATGAAGTACGAGGGTAAGACTGAGGAGAGCAATGAACACTGGAGGAGCTGTTAAGAGCAAGCAGAGAGGGGGTTGAGATTAAGAGGAAGTTACATGTAATAAAGGGGAAGGGAGAACTTAGAGGACACAAAAAAACAAAAATTTGTCTGTTGTACACTCTTTCTCTGTACACCAAGCACTGTCTCAGAATCCCCCACCAGCCAGCTGGGTGGTTTCCAAATGCCTTTGACCAAATTGCTGGTGGAGCCAAGAGCAGCATTCTCTTTTTTTTTTTTTTTTAAGATTTATTTATTTATTTTTAGAGAGAGTGAGGGTGCAGGGGGTGGGAGGGGCAGAGAGAATCTCAAGCAGACTCCACACTGGGTACAGAGCCAGATGGGGGGCTCGATCTCACAACCCTGAGATCATGACCTGAGCCAAAATCAAGAGTAGGACACTTAACCAGCTGAGCTTCCCAAGAACCCCTGTCTTTTCTTCAGAATAACATGCTTACTATCTTCCAGGGTGGGAGAATAAAGGAAAAATTCCCTAGGAGAGGGACAATAACCCATGCCTGAAAGAGAATAGGACTTAGTCTGAGTGGGAATAAAGAACTAAATTAGGCTAATGAGATCTCGACCACATTCCCAACCTGTGAGATGAGAATCTGGTGCTAACCACATCCACTTCATCATTAACACAGACTCTACTGTGGGAAAGATGATCAAGATAAGGGCATAAACAGGTTGCCTTCCACACATGGCCATACATTGGAATTGGCTGAGGAGTTTTAAAAAGTGGTGAGGTGATCCTGCCCCACAGATTCTGATTTAATTGGACTAGCATGCAAGCAGAGTGTCTGTATATGTAAAAGCTGCATGTGTTGAAAATCAAATGGGCTAAATTATCCCATGGTGGGGTTTATATAAGTCAGTGTGCTGTCTGAAGAGTAAAAGATTTCCTCTCCCTTAGAATGAGAAATAATAATGAAGGTCTCTTGGAGGTCTTACACAAAACCCTTCATTATTCTTTTTCTCCATTTCTCCTTACCATTTGATGCCAGCCATATGTAAGTTCTTTCCTAGAAACTTCTAGAAATCTGTGGGTTTTTACCTAGTATTCTCTGTATTCTCAGGAAAATGTAGTCCCATGACTTTCCTGGACTCCCTGAATGATGGTGTTCACTCCTTGTGATTCCAGTGTGTTCTCTTTACAAATATCCATCACAGCCACTTTCCAGTTACAGCGTGCCTGGTGCCCATCTGCTCTCTGTATGGGGCTGCCGTCACAACAGTGGAAGGTGTAGGAAGCATCAGTACCAGGATTCATCCCGTGCAGGTAAGAGTGTAATGGGACTGGAATCAAATGCTGGTATAGCCATCCCAAATAGTCTGTTGTATTCTCACCAACTTTGAAATCCTCCATCTTTCCAAATTTTCATTTGGCCACAATCAGTGCTTCATAACTAAGGTTCTTTTTATTTTTATTTTTTTTTAAAGATTTTATTTATTTATTTCACAGAGGGAGAGAGATCACAAGGAGGCAGAGAGGCAGGCAGAGAGAGAGAGGGGGGAAGCAGGCTCCCCGCTGAGCAGGGAGCCTGATGCGGGCCTCTATCCCAGGACCCTGAGATCATGACCTGAGCCGAAAGCAGAGGCATTAACCCACTGAGCCACCCAGGAGCCCTAAGGTTCTTTTTAGAGACTGGTGTATAAACCAAGATTCCTTCTTCGGTTTGATATATCTTTACTTCTCAGCCCCATCCTGACCCTAAATTAAAACAAGGACACTTTATACTACTAAAATTGATAGAGGCTACAAATTAGAGTTTTTTCCCCAGAGATTCAGTTGTTAAACCTTTACCATCACCTTTAGGCAGGTTTATATGCCACATCCAAAGAAACTTGCCATCTAGCGATAAATCCAACACAGTTCCCTCTAACATTAGAACAATATCTGTCCTTTCAGTTGAGCTACAGATGAAGTATTTGGCTTTCATCTTCGGGGTGAAACATTTGAAAAATGTTTTTTTAAAAACATTTGAAGCACACTTGAGCCAGCCAGTTGAGTTGAGTACCTGGTGGAGGCAAATGGAAAAGAAACACAAGAGGAACCCACAGAGTCATATTCCCCACTTATTTTTATTGTTTTGTTGTTGTGTTTAAATGCATAAAAGTTGAACGTGCATAAATTAAATATATGAATGGCACAATACTACTAAATTACAGTTTACAATTTACAAAGCATTTATTTATTTTTTTTTTTAAGATTTTATTTATTTATTTCACAGAGGGAGAGAGATCACAAGGAGGTAAAGAGGCAGGCAGACAGAGAGAGGGGGAAGCAGGCTCCCCGCTGAGCAGGGAGCCCGATGCGGGCCTCGATCCCAGGACCCTGAGATCATGACCTGAGCCGAAAGCAGAGGCTTTAACCCACTGAGCCACCCAGGCGCCCACAAAGCATTTATATAGACTTTGTCATTTAGTCCCTCAGAAATTCTATAATACAGATGGAGAAGGGGATGAAAATGACTTGCCAGAACCTGCTAAGTGATTTGCATATACTTGTTCATTTATTCTCACAACCATCCTGTAGACACTATTATTATTCTAATTTTATTTATTTTTTATTATTATTCTAATTTTAAAGATGAAGAAAAGTGAAGTAAATCACCAAAGTCACACAGTTAATGAGGTATAGTAGGGACCAAAACTCACTGGAGGGGGACTCCAAAGCATTTTACTTGTGCCCTAAGCTACACTTCCTATTTTACTGATAAAGAAATAAGTCCAGAAACTAAAGACAATTAATTAATACCTGCCACTAGGCTTTTCTTGAGGGGAGAAAAAAAAGGCTTTTAAAATAGAAATAGAATTTTCAAGAAAAATAAATATTTTCTTCCAGAGTGACATCTTTTACCCTGCACTCATTTCTGGAAAGCTAAATAAATAAGTTGCACTCCTATCTAGTGTCCAAGGTGGGGAAACAAGAGGTTTAATGGGTAAATAATGTACTGTTTCCTCCCAGGAAAGACTTGCCAAGTGTCACGGCACACAGTGTGGCTTCTGCAGCCCAGGGATGGTGATGTCCATCTACACGCTGCTGCGGAACCACCCAGAGCCAACCCCGGAGCAGATAACCAAAGCTCTTGGAGGTGAGCTTTCTTGGTCCTTTGTAGGCAGTGCTTAGGGTAGAAAGTGCCCAAGTAACTAGAAAAGGAAGTCCCAGCCCATGGAGAGACATTATGGCAAACTTTGAGGTTCCAGCACCTGGCTAACATGAAGACCTCTTTAGTACCTTCCCAGGAAGTATTACCTTACTTTTGTAAGCAGTGATACCAAGAACTGGGGACAATATTGGTTTCATTACAAATCTTTCTCCCTTAATGGATCCTGGTGTCCCTCTACAAAGGCATTCAAATAGGCTCTTTCTGACACATAATATTATCTTTTCCAAATGTGGAAATTTGGGTAGTATAGAAGAATGAGATTTTGTTTTATCTTTAAGTTAATCTGTTAGAATCATTCATTAAGTCTACTTCCTACAATTAATATAAAAAAATTTTTTATAAAAAGGATAGACTTTCAGATACTTTATTTTTTATGTTCTGGTTGGATTAGGAAGTCATGGGTAGCAACTAGTTATCACAAATAAACTTAGCAGTTCAGTCTCCTAAAATGAAATAACTATCAAATCTAATGAATAAACACAATTTTCTATTAAAAAAACAACAACAACAACAAAGAAAAGCATGTTAATGAATGTAGTTTCCTGTAACAAACATACCCACTTTCAAGGTAACTGGCCCCTAGTTCTTAGAAGGAAGCTGTGAAAGTAAACCTCTAAATATTATAAGAAAGCTCTTTGTCACTTTCAGCAAACAGGCCTAGGCAGAAATTCAGTATTATGAAAAGTTGTAGACTGAAACAAAGTAAAAGTGCAACTTAAATTTTATGGTAAGTGGTATATAAAAATTCTTTAGTATTTTCCCTTGTTTCTCAACAACTTCTTCACTCAAAATTTTTCTGTTTCTTACCAAGTACTACTAAAACTTTGGCCTGTGGTTTCAATTATAATTTTAACCCAACCTTAATGGATAATTTTTATTCAATGAAATAATCCACACTAATGAGGAATTGAGAGCTTTGAAAAGCAGAGATCTTGTGGTTTGCCCTACTTGTTGTTTGTTTTTTTGTATATGCACAGTTTTAGGATTATTTCCTCCCAGATTCTGTGCCTGTAATTCACATAACAACCATTAGGAAGTGGTACTATAAAGTTTGGCTAAATTGACAAAGTAGATAACCTTAGGCAGGGTATGAATAATTTGGAGAGTATATTTTGGTTCACAAACCATTTGCCTGAGCTCTTTCTAGAATTATAAAGGCTAGCCACACTAATAGCTTTCATGTTCATATTTTAAGGGAAATAATAACAAAGTTCAAAGTAATACAGTTAGGTATGCCACATATCTTCTAAAATGGTCAACTGATATAAATCACCACTTCATTTAATCTTGTCTTTCTCTTCAAGACTAAGGAAAAATTTTTTTTAATTTCCATCTTTTTCCCCTTAGAATCAGAAGAATTTCTGCAGTGGCTACTCTTAGCATTCCTGTGGTGAGCTTATAGACTTGTCACTGATTATGTGGCCAAGAACAAAAACACTACAAAAAAGCTCTGATATTAGCTCTCTCTAGCCTTTAATGTTTGCATATAGTTTATCAGAGAGAAGGTGTCCATTGCCTATTAAATACTTGTATCTCATGCCATGTTAGTTATGTTTTAGACATTTTAGCCTCTTTCCTTGACTCTAAAGGGAGATTCTTAACTCACACACTTCTACATTCTTTCTTCTTAGCAAAAGAAAAGATAGATTATGGAGTCTTAATCCCTTCTTTAGCATGTAGTTTCTTCCTAAACTGTTCTTGTTCTGTTAACCAAGTTTCTATGTGACTCACTGGCATCAGGCTTTTACACTTTTGGATGTTTAAACCTACCCAATCCACACATTTATATTGCTTCTGAAATTGTTAAACTGCATCTGAACATAATCACTTTGAATTTATTTTTACTATAAAAATAACACATTCCTATTATGAAAAATGCAAAAAAATAATTAAAAGGGAAAAAACTCATTCATATTTCTGCCCTCAGGAAACAACCACAATCACATACTTCTGTTTCCTTTCAGTCTTTTCTATGCATAGTTTTTGTTTTCTTATTTTAAATACTTGTGGCTACTATATATATGATTTTATATTGTATTTACAATTATAACAGTATAGCATAAGAATTTTTTCATTTTATTAAAACCTCTTCATAAATACCATTTATACTGGCTGCAAAATTTGAACATACTTTGTAAAAAGAGTCATTTCCTCACCTTTTCTACCATGCTTTGGAAATATTGACTGATTAAAATAATACCAGGTATTTATTGAACACCCATTGTGTTGTACTGGGAGGGTTCATGAAATCTAAGACACTCCTCGCTTTCTCCAGGAATGTAAGATCCATTGAGGGAGATGAAGCCTGTACATAAATGACCCTACTCTAGCACAGTTGATGATAGACCTGCAGAAGGATCCAGACAGTGAGTGGTATAGCTCTGGCTGCGGTGTTAGAACAGATCCCGTGGAAAAGGGGGCTGGACCCTGACAAAGGGACATAGTCTCCCTTAGAGAACATGTGAGAGAGAAAAGACTATGTAAGAAAAGCTTAACAAAGAGACACATGAGATGTTATGGGAGTGGCAGGGTTACATGAGTTAGGACAGGGGTGGGAAATAAGGCAGGAAGAGTTGATTGGAAAAATAATGGAGACCTTTGTGATATTTCAGGAAGAAAAGATTATCACAAGATTTCTTTTTTTTTTTTTAATTTTATTTTTATTATTTGCCAAAGGGGTACAGGTCTGTGAATCATCAGGCTTACATCTTTCACAGCATTCACCAAAGCACAAACCCTCCTTGAGGGGCAGGGTGGGGGGTTGTGGGGGATAGGGAGGGAAAAATAATGAAACAAGATTTCTTTTTAAGAACATCTCTGTTCCCAAGAGAAACAAAAAAAGAATTTCATTACTAATAGAACTATTTCACTGAAAAAAATAAACCATAAATAAGGAATATATTTCATTACTGTTTCTTAGAAATTGATCTCTTCTTTTTTTTTAAAGATTTTATTTATTTTTGAGAGAGAGAGAACATGAGTGAGAGAGAGCATAAGCCGGGGGGAGGGGCAGAGGGAGAGGAAAAAGCAGGCCCCGGCATCATGACCTGAGCCAAAGCAGACACTTAACTGACTGAGACACCCAGGTGCCCCAAAATTGATCTCTTCTTTATCAGGTAATTTGTGCCGCTGTACTGGATACCGACCAATTATAGAAAGTGGAAAAACTTTCTGTGTGGTAAGTTAAAATAAAAAATTTTTTTCAGTTGATTTAATATATTAATGAACATTTACATAAAATCATCTATTGCATTCAATTATTTCTAAAATACCCTCATGTTGACTTTTCTAATCATTGTAAGTTGTTGAATGCCACTGTTGGTATTTTTTAAATAAACCTTTAGCATGTATCTTATTTATAGCCCTAAATTAGTCACTTTCCTAAGAAGTAAAGTATATGGTACATGACTTCAAGAAATGCAAACTCTATTAAAGAAAATAATATAGACTAAGAAATAGTCTATATTATTTTAGACTAATAGACTAAGACTATAGACTTTTTTAAATAACTAATATAATGTATTATTTGCTTCAGGGGTACAGGTCTGTGAATCATCAGTCTTACACAATTCACAGCACTCACCATAGCACATACCCTCCCCAAGGTCCATAACCCAGCCACCCTATCCCTACTCCTCCACCCCTCAGCAACCCTCAGTTTGTTTCCTGAGATTAAGAGTCTCTTATGGTTTGTCTCCCTTCCCAGTCCCATCTTATTTCATTTTTTTCCCTCCCTACCCCCTATGACCCCTTGCCCTGCCTCTCAAATTCCCCATATCAGAGAGATCATATGATAATTATCTTTCTCTGATTGACTTATTTTGCTTAGCATGATACCTTCTAGTTCCATCCATGTCTTTGCAAATGGCAGGATTTGGGGGGTTTTGATGGCTGCCTGGTGTTCCATTGTATATATATGTACCACATCTTCTTTATCCATTCATCTGTTGATGGACATCTAGGTTCTTTCCATAGTTTAGCTATTGTGGACATTGCTGCTATAAACATGCGGGTGCATGTGCCCCTTCGGATCACTACCTTTGTATCTTTAGGGTAAATAAGGACTATAGACGTTTTAAAGAAAAAAATATAGACTAAGAATTGAAGAGCAAGATATTAAAAGTTTAATATATCCCCTATACCATGTATATCAGTTTTGAAGGAACATGGATTAAAGAGAATTAATGAGTGGGAAGGGAAGACATAAAGGAAACATTGGAGAAGGGGCGTTCTGAGCTATGTTTTCAAAGAAGTGATAGAAATGAATGGGTGAAGAGAGGTCAGTAGAAAATTCCAGGTAAGAAAATGCACTGAAGTAGGAAAAAGAAAGGGTATCTAAGGTTCAACAAGGAAACTGATGTAGCTAAAGCATTAGAGAGTAAAAAGATATTATTCTGGGCTAAGGAATTTAGACTTAAAGGGTGGTAACCAATATATAGTTATTGTCTGTTTTCAAGCTAGGAGTAACATGGGAACAGTTTTTCAAAGGGAAAATTCTTGGCACCTGCCAGTAAGAAGGATAAGCCTGAAAAGGGATGAGGGCGTGGACTAGTGCAGTCCTCCATGAATGAGGGAATAAGGACCTAGACCAGTGTAGTAGATATGCACCTAAAAAGATAAATTTCAGGAAGGGGATCGTCAGAATCATAACCTCCAAACAATAAAGGATACAGTTAAGAAGAAATCCAGGTCATCCTCAAAGTTAAGAGATTAAGGAACCAGACAGGATGAAAGAAATTGTAAAAGAATGAGTTAGCATATGGCACGGGGTGGGGGAGGCTGTAGTTTTGAGATATATTAAGTTTTCAGAATGTTAAATATCAACAAGGTTTCAGTTAGGATGGAATTTTAGCACCCGTTTTTTTGTGGCAAAAATTAATTTTATATAATTTTTATTGATCAAAAACAATTCAGGTTACACAAGTTAATTCCAAATACCAAAAAGTCTTTGGAAAAAAATCTACTTTTAGGCCAGTAAGGAAGAATCCAAAAAGCTTTACACTCTACAGCTATTTTGAAATCCTGGGTAAAATACCATTCATGTTGAACCATACGAGTGGTCAGTCTTCCACCATTCTGACTCACAAAAACAGCAACTTCATATGATTCATGATTCAACCTAATACTATGTGATTATTTACTTGAAGACCAAATCTACCAATATAAAAATAGATATTTTTATCTCACTCACCTGGGTCCTCACATTCAGCCATTTGTTCCTTTATTGTGCACAACATTGTCACAAAATTCAAATCCCTTCTTAAGTCTAGAAAATTCCTTACGGGTGAAGATATCAGCCACCACTTCTGCAGCACTTCCTATGTGTCAGATACTGTGCATATCATTTGCATATTTAAATCAAACAGACCTGTTTGGGAGGGGCTTTATTTCCCTAATTTAATAAATTCAATCCAGTTACTATATGTTAAAGCAGGAACTAGAACCCAGGTTTCCTTGACTCCTGTACAAAGTCAGACCATAGGTCTCCAAAGCACCCCAACCCTTGAGTTCTGTCTACACATGCAAAGGACAAACAAGAATGAAAATAATTAGCTAGAGTTGCAGTAACTGACCAGGGCATTTAGGCCAAAACCACTAGCTGAGGTCTGCATGAAGTGTCCTGAAAAATAAGGTAAAATGGTTTGGGACTTGAATCATCCAAATAATTAAGTATAGCTCCAATAACATCCAAATAAAACTCAGGTTTTCGGTTTATTTTTCTTTGTGTATAGAAAGTCTTAAAGACAGTTTGCCTTCCCAGGACTTCATTAAAGATACATACTGTATAACTCTTAGGATAAAGAAAAACCATCTTTTTTGGTTTTTGTATTATTACCTTGTTAACTACTCCATTTACCGCCCTCTAGTGGAAGCCTTAGCTGGCTGACCCCACCTCCTCTGACGTCCTTCATGATTGCCTGGGATTTGAGTGACACCTTAACAAGACCTTATCACAGCATGGTTACACACTCCCTGTAATTTTTCCTAATTGTTCAGCGATGGAATAGCTTGTTCTCCACTCCACCCCATTACAGAGCCCTTGAAGGCAAGGACATGCTCTGTTACTTCTTCCATCACTCTTGTGGGGCCTCAGGACTGCAAGCACTCAGGTTGATGTTTTAAGAACTGACCAATGAATTTGTTTTAAATTCTTGCACTACTTCCTAAGGAAACAACTGTTTGTGGACTAAAAGGATCAGGAAAATGTTGCATGGATCAAGAAGAGAGTTCTCTTGTAAATAGACAAGAAAAAGTAAGTATCTGGTGTTCTACTTCAGTTGGGATTGACTGAAAAATACACACATAAATCCAAAAGTATTCATTTCCTGTTCTTTTCAGTGAGTAAATTAAAAGGAAGTGAATTCAGGAAGTAAAGAGTCAGTGCTTCAAAAATTAGCAGGCCCATGACTTTTATGAGGCCAATCACCACAGAGGCATTTTCCTTCAGAAGCATCACAACTTTCTGTGCCTTAATCAGGTTTACCACCACCCTTCCCCACAACAAGTACTCTGAGAGATGTAAGCAGTGAATCTTCATTCTCATGACAAATAAATATCTGTTAATAATACCAGAGACCCAGCACAGAAGCTTAAAACCTAATTCCTGATGCCAAAAGAGGAAGCCCAGAGTCCAGTAAATCTGCCAGGAAACCATTACAGTCTTCTGAGGGTGGGAAGAATTCTACTCAGGGATACTCTGCGGCTCTGGCACCTCTATTTTGTGTCCATGGTGTCAGAGGTATGGCCGTAACTGAAGTCTCATGCTTATAAATTCCTATACATCTTTCAGTAACTGAAGTTCCATTTGTATTTTGTTTTGTTTTGTTGAGATGTGTACCAAACTGTATAATGAAGATGAATTCCAGCCTTTGGATCCAACCCAGGAACCTATATTCCCTCCTGAACTAATAGTAAGATGCTTTACTTTTGTTGTTTCCTAACATGCCATGGTACAAGCCTTTTTGCAGTAGGCTCTGGAATTACTGAGTTTTAGACATCAGAATTTGGAAATCTGTCCAGTGTGATAACCCATTGTTATGAATATGTTCGGTTCTACTATAAATAATTTCAAACAGATAGCTTAGAAGAATAGTACTGCCAGGACCTTAGAGATGCTTTGATTTACTCCTTTACTCAAAGACCCTGAGCTGAGAATATAGGTAACTTACTCAAGGTCACATGGCTACACTGTGAGATATGTTAAAGATAGTTTGAAAAATGATGCTTATTATAATGGAATTACATTATGCTTACTGCTAGCCTCTGTGATTTCAACTCAGTGGGGAGAAACAGAATAATATAAATAGTGTGTATGCTCATCATTCCATTCCATGACAAGAACATGAGATGGGGGATGTGATTCTACTGGATTCCCAGAGGGTCTCAGTCCCCACACACTCCTCAGAGTGTGAGAACTTGAATTCACTATTTAAAGAGTATACACACACATGTGACATATATATGTATGTATATAGAGTGAGTTGCTAAACAAACAAACAAAAAATTTACACTATACCTGGTGAATGATTTAAGAGATTTTTTAAAGGATAATTTTGCCTATAAGCAATTTTTGTCATACCAAAACACCTAATCCCCAAAGATGAGCCCCCTTTGAATCACTGTTAGGGCAGACCTCAAGCAAGAAGCCTGGCTCTTTAATCTCAGACTGACACTTTCACTATACCATGATGCCTCCTCTTCAGACACTCACTTCACAAATATAGGTAGAGTTTGCTCTACTCTATATGGAGTTGTTAATGGACAGATACCTATTATGATGTTTATTCAGTGTTGCCCACATGGATCTTATCATATCAGTCTAAGTAGTTTTAAACAGGCCATCCTTTCCTGATCTCAGAAAACTAAAATGACCCATCATGCCATTTGGACAATCAGAGCAGTGGATATATTCATGGCATATAGCTCAGCAGCCTTACTCAAAACTCTGTTGGCTTTGTTTCTCTGCAGAGAATGGCAGAAGATCCAAACAAAAGAAGGCTGACGTTCCAGGGCGAGAGGACTATCTGGATCACCCCTGTGACCCTCAGTGATCTTCTGGAGCTGAAAGCCAATTTCCCTGAAGCCCCCCTCATCATGGGGAACACTGAAGTAGGTAGGTGGTTTTAAAACATATTCCTTAGTCTAGCTTAGGCAACCTAGATATCTGTCTCTCTTTTTAAACTCTTCATAAATGCAGTTCATTTTAATTAATGGATATCTATGGTCCTTTAGAATGCTTCATTATTTTGCAAGTGTGTGATTTGTGTCACAATTTTCACTCTGGATTATAAGTGAGCAACATCTGTTAGCACCATTGACTTCCTTTTCTAATTGCTTTAAATACTTTTCTCCTTAAGGACCCAGCATTAAATTCAGAGGTGAATTCCATCCAGTTTTCATATCTCCACTTGGGCTTCCAGAGCTGTATTTTGTGGACTACACAGATGATGGTATGAACCTTCTTTTTAAATTGGCTGTTGGTAGGCTATGAGTAATTATATGCACTGGGCTTGTTTGAGCACTTCATAGAATATCTGACCTCATTTATTCATTCAGAAATATCTATTGAGCATCTCTACTAAGTGTCCTATATAAGCTTTATCAAACTAAATTATTCAGCTATGCCACTGAGTACTACATGGTCCTAGGAGCAATAATTGTGGGAAGATGCCATGTTGGTTGTCCAGATATGGAGAAATTGACTGAATAAGGAGACTTAAGTCATTGGCTGGCCTAGTAGGAAAGGTTCTTGCCAGGTATTACTTCCTGATTCATTATACACACACACATTCAAAAGGAAAAATTCTAGGACACAAAATTTGAAAATTTAATTCTAACTACCTTATTTTTTAGTCTTTACACAATCTACCAAATGCTTTCACATATCTTGTTTCTTTTGATCCTCATGACAGTCCTGGAAGGCAGAGATCGCAGGTAGTAGCCTTGGTAAAGATAAGGAATCAAAGGACTTAAGTAACTTTTCCAACTTCACACAGTTAAAACATGATCAAGTCAGGACTGGATTCCAGGGTTTCTTACTTTTAGTCAAGTTCTCCCTCCACCTAATGCACTGAAAAAGGCTATCTGAGAAACATCCATAGATAATGGTATAGGAGGTAAAAATTCTACTTTAAAATAAGATTCTCTCCAGTAAATAAATAGAAATCAAATGAGAAATTGTCTGCTTTCCCCTCTGATCTAATAATTTTAAGTCAATCTGCCCATTCATTTTTTTTTTACTTGTTAGAATGTTCTATCAGTGGACTGATAGGAAGAAATGGAGCAAGAGGAGGCCAGGCTGGTACAGGAGAGGGTTGGAAGTAAGGTGTGGATGTACTTGTGCATGTACTTAGAGTGGGGTGGGAGTGAAGTGACTGGGAAGGAGGAAGAGCCTATAACACTAAGTCACTGTTTCTCAATCTTCATTATTGCCTCACTAGGGAGCAATAGATATTTTCTCCCTAATCATCCCTTTATGAAATTTTAACACCATAGACCATATATCTGTTTATGCACAGTATGTGTATCAGGGCTTTATACATCAAAAGAGTAAGACTTTCTTCACACTCTTTGGGCTGGTGTTATCCTTGAGAATGCATGAACTAGATGGCATCACTACTCAATGAATTCCCTGAAACCACACTTGCAAGCAAAACTGACCCAAAGTATAGACAGGAACAAGATGAAGAGATGGCTGTAGAAGAAGGGTGAATGTAAATGTGTCAGTCACTTCCCACTTAGATTTAATCATCTTTTAAAAATCTTACAGAATCAGGGCGCTTTGGGTGGCTCAGTTGCTTGAGCATCTACTCTTAGCTTCAGCTCAGGTGATGATCTCAGTGTCATGGGACTAAGTCCCACATGGGGTTCTGTGCTCAGCTCAGAGTCTACTGGAGATTATCTTCCTCTCCCTCTGCTCCTGCCCCTGCTTACCCTCTTTCTCTTTCTCTCTAAAATGAATAAATAGGGGCACCTGGGTGGCTCAGTGGGTTAAGCCTCTGCCTTCAGCTCAGGTCATGATCTCAGGGTCCTGGGATCGAGCCTCTATTCGGGCTCTCTGCTCAGCAGAGAGCCTGCTTCCCCCTCTCCCTCTGCCTGCCTCTCTGCCTACTTGTGATCTCTCTCTCTGTGTCAAATAAATAAATAAAGTCTTTTAAAAAATAAAATAAATGAACAAATAAAATCTAAAAAAAGATAAAAACAAAAATCTTATAGTATCTTGACTGAAATTTTTATATTTGATCAATTTATTCAGGAAAGCACTAAATTGGGAATTAACAAAGTAATGAGTTTCAGATATCTGTGGTTGATATGTCCTAAAATGTATGTCACATGTGACTCTATACATGACTGAGAAAAAGAATTTGGTACTTAATATTTGAGAATAAAGCAAATTGCCAGAAATGTCTTTACCTTTCATTTTTCTAAGTTAATATAAAAAGAGAAGATGTACTTGAAAGATTCTTTCTGTGCAACCTATGCATCTTGTTATAATTCACCTTCAGTTTATATTCCACTGTCTTTTTTGCAGGGGTGACAATAGGTGCAGGATACAGCCTGGCCCAGTTGAATGATGCCTTACATCGTACTGTTTTAGAGCAACCGAAGGAGAAGACTAAGACTTATCGTGCTCTCCTGAAGCATCTGAGGACGCTTGCTGGAGCCCAGATAAGGAATATGGCGGTATGCACCCTAGTGTGATATGAAAGAAGCCACAGTTATAGACAGTCATACAGTCTATTCAGTTTAGCAACATTACTCTGAAGAGGAATCCCCAGTCAGTGTTGAACAAGTGTTTACAATATAAGTGTGAGTATGTGTATGTACCCAGAGTTATCACACTGCATATATGTGTGTGTCCAAAGTGAGAAATGGCATATTATATCACAAGATTATGGTGCTGGAGTCTGAAGATGCCCAAATTCTAAACCTAGCCTGTCACCCATGAGTGGTATGATCCTGGAGAAACCACTTGACCTCTTTAAGCCACTATGTTTTCATTTTAAGAGTTAAAGTTCAACCAAATGGACTGTCCAGCTCTAACAGGCTATGAAGTATGTCTTATCCAAGGTATAGTAACAAGAGCTTACATTTTAAAAAATACTCTTTTATGGCTGTTTCTTGTCTTAAACTTTTGCACTGAGCTGTTTCTTAACATGTACATCCCACATGTCTGTTCTTGGATGTCCCCCAGTTGTCTAGCTTATTGAGGCTTCTTTATTATTTAAGATTTAAGAGTAATTGGTTTGGACCACTGCCCATTTCACACATGATGGGTAGTTCAGTGAAACTTTGGTGAAGGGCATTTCTCCTGATTGTCTCTGCCCCTATTTCTGTTGGTCCTCAAAATTCACCATATGTTTTCACCCTCTGCATCTTCTTTTCCTTTTTCTGGACCATGTTATTCCTCACAACATTACCCTTTGCCAACCATCTCCTCAAAATTTCTCATTCAAGCCTATGTCTGAAGCAATTCTATTGATGGTTTGGAGTAACAGAGAAGAATTCTACTGCACAACATTATAGCAAGCATTTTGAATGGGAATGCTACATATCCCAGTTCTTTAGAATTTACTCAGAGTCTAGTTCCCCACTTTACCCCCATGTTATTGGACACTCATACTAGGGTCATCTCTCAAAGAAACTTTCTTCCTCATTGCACATGGAAAAGGAACATTTTCTCAAGCAGTAAGTTTGAACTGGATTGGGGATAGGAATCTTACGCAATATGTGACCTGACTTTATTTAGCTGCCCTAAAACCATACCAGATCATTTTATGAAACAAAAAAGAGAATTAAAAAATTAAAACTTACACAAGATCCCTGCATACATAATTCCTTATTTGTTAAATAACTAGCTTAAAAAATGTTATCTTTTTTTATTTAGACTTTAGGAGGACATGTGGTGAGCAGACCTAATTTTTCTGACCTAAATCCCATTTTAGCAGTGGGAAATGCTACCATCAATCTGATATCTAAAGGTAAGAGATAAGCTTTAGGCATTCTATTTTATAATTATCACTGTCAGTTATGTACCTCCTTTCATAAACCATGAATTAGGAACCCAAGTTTACCTAACTTAGACTCACCAAATATATAGGCTGTATCTATATTACCTCAAATGTAAGGATGAAACTGAGATCAATTATCCTATTCTCAGATGTTCTATATCTTATAGATCAGAGAAGTCACTACACCTGAGAATTTTTCCTATTTGGCCACATTTATGTACAGTCCAAATTGTAGTATCAAAGCATTTTTCAAATGAGATGTGTATCTGTGGTTTTAAAGCTTTATAGCATGTTTCAGAGTTTTATAAAGATGGAAATTTTTCTTATAGGACTTTTCATTCTTTTTAAAATTTTATTTTTAAGTAATCTTATACCCAATATGTGACTCAAACTCTCAATCCCAAGATTAAGAGTAGCATGTCTACTGAATGAACCAGCCAGGCACCCCTAGGACTTTTCATTCTAAATAAAATCAAGTTTCTGGAGCATATTACTCATTACTTCTCTTTTTATTCAAAGACAGCTTGAGTTTGCCAAGGGGAAATTATTTAAACTTAGTGAAATAACAATAAATGCATATTATAATGGGGCACCTGGGTGGCTCAGTAGGTTAAAGCCTCTGCCTTTGGCTCAGGTCATGATCTCAGGGTCTTGGGATCAATCAAGCTCCTCATTGGGCTCCCTGCTGGGTGGGGAGCCTGCTTCCTCCTCTCTCTCTGCCTGCCTCTCTGCCTACTTGTGATCTCTCTCTCTCTCTCTGTCAAATAAATAAACAAAATCTTAAAAATAAATAAATATATATTATTCATAGAGCTGTTGATGTACCCACTCTTTGATTAAACTCATATTTTTAGGGGCATCTGGGTGACTCAGTAAGTTCAGCGTCCAGCTCTTGATTTCGGCTCAGGTCATGATCTCAGGGTCATGGGATTGAACTCTGCCTCAGGCTCTGTGCTGAGCGTGGAGCCTGCTTGGGATTCTCTCTCTCCCTCCCCACCCGCCCAGCTCATGTGCATGCTCGATCTCTCTCTCAAAAGAAAGAAACAGAGAGAGAGAGAGAGAGAGAAGGAGGGAGGGAGGGAGGGAGGGAGG